>MU223334.1:947052-965073 GCA_018584345.1 Thuja plicata | reverse complement strand
TCACTTTAATGAGATTAATTTAGAAGACTTAGGATAAGAAGAATAGACTATAGTGAATGTATTAAATAAATTAAAATAATTTACTTAATAAATAGAAGAAATAAATATTAATTAAATAATAAATATTCAATTAACTCATCAAGTCAATATTAATTAAATAATAAATATTTAATTAATTAATTAGTGAGGCCATTTTTTAGTGTATACACAAGTAAAATTATAATTAATGAGGATTAATCCTCCTTATTTGAGCTCCACAAACTCAGGTAGGTGTACCTTTTACAAGTTACTGCTTCACAGTAATCTTAACAGTGGATCAAGGGTTACACTGATTTTCCTATTGCCTTTTACTACAACAATTGATCAGTTTTAAACAGAGCTTAACAAGCCAGACCATGAACTTGACAATAGAAAATAACAGTGAAACACAGATTCTCATCCTTCTACTTTTTAGAGTTCTTGACTCAGGAAGGCTAACCTATTGATTATCTCTCCAAGGAATCAAAAAATTAAATTTTATTCTTCAATACAACTAATTAAGCATATATCTTCTTGATAATAGGAATGAAAATGATTGTTTAGATTTAATATTGATGATGATAACTACTTATCAAAACCTAGACCAGTGCCTAATCTCAGACAAAGAGTCAATAGAAATATAAATTCACATAATATAATTAATGGAAACACACATGAAGCCTGGATAGAGTTCCTTACAAGCTATCTTCTCATTCCCATGCCCATGTATAAAATTCTCACACTAATATCTAACCCTCTAGAAATACTTTTAAGATTTACTCCCTCCTTGAAAAAAACTTACAAATAATTGCACATTTACCTTATAACTGGAATATTTAAAATGCCTTACAGATTCAACATACAAGAGCATAAACAGAAATACAAGAATACATCAAAGATATGGAACAGGAAAACCTAATATATTTTATTAATATACTTCTGCTTCAATACATTTAGAAATACTAAAATCTTGAAAACTAGACAAAAATAAGAACTCCGCCTCGTAATTGTAAATTCACCATCCTTTACAATATGTTACATCTTGCTATATATAGAGAACTAGCCATCTTGGAATCCTTAAAGATCAAGGATGTAAAGATCAAGGATGCAACAAGCTTCGGATGGCTAGGCTAAACCTAAAAGTGCTAGAAGACAAAATTATATTTACACTTTCAGTCGGTGGAAAAATACTTGAGTAGATAATTTGATATGATTCCAAATCTTTGGCAGTTGGCACCTTTGTCCACAGATATTCTGGGTAACCTCTTAAGGTTGTTGTAAGACCTAGTGATTACTAATAAACGATAACTTACACTAGTCTTGTTGATGATTACCCTTCCTGTACTCATTGATCAGGTGCCAGGTGCCATTCTACTTGTCATCTAGCACATCCAGGTCAATGGTTGCTAGTTTTTTCTTCTTGGGATTTGTGATGATATTCCACTGTGCAACTTCTGCCTCTAAAGTCTAATTAAAGCTCTGAATGTTTTGTAACTTCTCCTTCTGCCTGTCCCATTTGGCATCTATTATGACCTTGACATCTATAACAAACTTCATGAAGTCTGTCTCTGCTTTAAAGGCTTCATCAAAGGTCTTATTAAATCTATCCATATCCAAGACAATGTTATCTATTATAAATGCCTCCTTAATAGGAAATAGAGAATCAAACTCATTTCTCCATTCTTCCACTACTTTGATCTTATGATCTTCTCCCTTAATTAGAAGAATAAATATGTTGTAATCTGGGCCAAAAATATTAATCCTTGCTTGATTTTGATTAGGCTTGTCTTTAAAGAAAGACAATGTTGCTCCAATTTGTTCAATTACTTATCCAACTTGACAAACAATCTTAGGGAGATCTTTCCTAAGTGGTTACAAGGCTTCCAACCTTTAAAACAGTGATGCCCTTCATGACCAAGTGCCAAAATAAGGATTCAGAGTTTTGACATGGATGTTGACCTCTGTCTCTAGGCTAGGTAGCTTACTATAAGAATTGTGCACGAAGTCAACTTTACCTTTTAGGACATCTATCTTGTGTTTCAATATTTTCCATAGGGCTTCTAAAGCCACTTTATTATGATTTTTATCAACTTGCTCTGTTCCAAGTGGAAAATTTTTTGTGGTTTCTATCTGAGCATCCACAATTTATTTGGGTGAATTGGGAAGAGCTTTGGGAGCCTCTTGTAGCTTCTTTCTTAACTCCTCCACTTTCTCTTTTAGTGACTTGATCTAAATACAACACTTTTCCCTGCCTTTTACCACAAGACTTGACTCATCAAAAAGTTTCTGGTATCTTTTTGACATTTGCTCTGTCTTTGCCTCTTTAAGGTGTACAAAGTGGGTAAGGGATTGGGATATCTCCAAATTAGAAGTATTGTGAATACACCATATGATCTTATCCACATCCATCTTCTCTTGCACACTAATCAAGAATGCCTTTTGTGACTTGGGTGCCAGAGACCACATGGCTAGAGTTTGGGATCGTGGATCATATCCACATCCCCTGATCATTTCCCCAAATTGTGTCTTAGATGACAGATTTGCATCAGGTTTCCTTCTGATTTGATCAATTATAAAAGCAGAGGGTAGATCCCAACCAGGCACAAATAGCATTCCACTAGACTTGACTAGTTTTCTATCCTCTTCAGGTGTCATGGTCTCTATTTTAGGGTCATACACTTGCAGGGCTTGTAAGGCTTCATTTGGCACTGAATCACTCTCTGTCAGCTGCAATTGTGACCCTACTTATTGTTTCTTCCTCCCAATTAAGAATTTCTTGAACTCGTCTATCTTGATGCATGCATCATCATTTGGGAACCCTTCTTGATGCATTTCTCTTTTATTTTGACACATCAGAAGGGTGCATGAACTTAGGGTTAGCTTTCTTATGGATATCTATAAGCCCTTGGTGCATCTAGTCAATGATATATTGGATGTAGTCAAAGTTAGTATTGGCAAGCGAATTCTAAAGGTCCAAGATAATCATTAGAAGATCTGTAGGAAAACTTTCACTACCTCCATCTATCCCCAAAACCATACATAACCCATAAGAAATATACTTCATATAGAAGCTCAAATCCTTGTGAAAATAGGGTGCAATAGAATTTGGCACGACATCTATGTAATTCCTATTTAATTTGGGAAAATGATCCTGGATCAATCTTCTTATAATGGTGGGTTCTCTAACATACCTATTCTGTAACTTTTTTAAATCAATCTCTATAGTACAAGGATGGTATATGTCAAAGGCTCTCATGAAAGATGCCCTATCCAAAGTAACTAGAGTTGTCCCATCACTTTTCTTAATAGTTTTAGAAACAGAATCATACTTTCTAGCCAGCTCAATCAGTAAGTCTACATCTACAAAGATATCTGGGACAATCAACTTTCCTAAACCTGATGTCCACGGGTTTGAGATGGGAATTGTTTTGTCCTTATTACTATAAAAATAATTTAAAAGATGGTAACTAGAAACCCTAGGAGTAAGTGGATCTCTACAATTTGATATATCATTAGAGAGGAATTTATCATTTACCTTTTGCCTTGGTTAGTACCAGGTAATAGAGCCATGAATTCATCAAAATAATTCCTCTTGCCTCTCTGTTCATCCCCTGCATCTTTACTTGCCCCATTGGTTGAAGCCCCGCTCGGTGCTTCTTGGCTCATCTTTACTGATCCTGAATATTCCTCTGAATAGTTCTTCTCTCAGATATATGATTGTTAGACCCCATTTTAAAACTTTCAAAATGTGATATTCCTCATATCAATCCTTGTTTGAACTTTTTATCTTGGTTATGTTTGGGTTTTGAACCTCATTGAACCAAGTTCAAAATGGTTCAATTGGTACAAGCGAGTTCACAGGTTCAACAAAGTTCAGTAAGTACAGAAGTTTGATGGGTTCATCAGGTTCAGTAGTTTGAATGGTTCACTTGGTTCAAAGAGTTCAACAGTTTAGATATAAATTTTAGTGGTTCAAGCTCATCTGGTTCAAATATCTTATTGGTCGAGCAATGTATAATCAAGGTTCAAAGTTCAAATTCAAAGGTTCAAAATTCAATGTTTTTATTATTTAAAATTTTTGAAGCTCAAAGTCTCATCCTCCCTAGATTAATATGTCATAGTGCCAAATAAGTAATCACAGAACATGAGTGTGTAATAATTTGAGTTGTTTTCTTTGTCTGTCTAATGGAAACACATATGAGGGGTAAAGAATATATAAAATTAAGAATTTAAGGGAAGTACCCTAGTTCCTCTTGCTCATGGTAGTGTACATTTTCATGATGATTTAAAAAATCCTAAGATGAGTTGCAACATCTAGTTGACTCACCCAATTGGAAGCTATGTATAATTTCTCAAGTTGCAGCAATAGAATCAAGAAAGTTACAAATGGCTTAAAATGATCAGTATGATGAATAAAATACTATGACAGTTGATGTGAATGAAGAATTATTGTCAGATTATGCATGTAGTGATCATGATAATCTAGTAAGATCATGAATTTGCATGAATGTTTTTGAAATTTGGATGCATCTGAGATCAGGTCTAGCTTGAATGAATATGGAAAGTGGATTCACATACTTAAATATGGAGTATCAAATTGAAGTATGGAAATGTTCTTGGACATGTTCTGGGAAGATGATTCATAATAACTCTATGTGGTATTGTTACATAGGATGTGAAAGTGACTGGGATTTATTTTTTGGTAGGTCTGATTTTTTCACAGTAGTATACACCTGCACACAGTAGCCAATATCTTTAGAACCAGTCATTATTTTTCAAATTGCTCCTGTCAAAATGTAGTAAACTAATATTGTAATAACATATCCAAAAATGAGATCCATCCAATAGTTGAATAAAAAGTTACACCCCCCTCATGGAGACCCAATTTTGCTGTTAGGAAACAAAATTGAGTTTGGTGGCATCTTGCAAAGATCAGGAAAGATTTGAAAGTAATTGAAATAGAAGAATGTTGATGCCTTTCACATTCAGTAAATGGTGGTGTAGATGAATTTCCATGGCCCTCATCTTCCTCTACTTTCTTTTATAATAACTTACAAGGAAATTTTCAACAAGGATGAAGCAGTCTTGATTTGTAGATTTTATCTAAATGTGATCAATATTTAAAGACATGACTGGGGTGTATTTAGGGATATGCTCAAATTCAAAGGAAATCTCATATATAAAACCACCAACACAAAATTTGTGGATTCCCGATCATATCTGCACACTTGGCTTATTAGCTTTGGAGGAATGGTTAGATGGACCCTACACAGTTGGAAAGATAAATCTTCTCAAAGCTCAAAATCCCACCTGTCTAAACTTTTTTTTTAGATGTATCATCTAAAACTTTAGAACTTTAAAGTTTATGAAGCTTATAATTACAATATTTATAAAGATGTGAAGAAAAAAGGAAATTCATCGGGAGGAAGATAGAAAATAAAAAGGAAAAGGTTAATAGGTAGGTCTTTTCAAGAATCAGTTATGCCCAAAATGGAAAAGTTACGAGAAAAGAGAGTAGTTCTCTAGAATGTCTATTAAAAAGGAAATTTTCTTTAGAAAAGGGCTCAGGTTCTTCTTTTTTGGCTGGAGTTTGTTGGCTACAGAGGGGGATTTTCCATTTTATGAAATTTTTTGTAAGTTTGGCAGAGGGATGAAAGGTAAAGGATATTTTGTTTTGCAGGCTTGTTAAGTGTGGCGGGGATATAAATGACCTGTTGGTTATTTTATCAATTTTTTAAGAATAAAAGAAGAATGTGTTTATTTAATTTGTAGGTTTTAAATGTATGTTTCCTGATTGAAATAAATCTATTGGTTATTCCAATCATTCTTAAATTTTGTCTTGCCCATTTTGTCAAGTTCATGTATAAATCACTAAGTCAGTTGGCTTTATGCTTCATATACATAAGATAAAATATTAAATCTTTCTTTATTTTTCTATGTTGGGAAGGTTGAATTGGTGGTCTATTGGCCATTCTTTTGTTCATTTTCTCATTCTTTAAATTGCAATCGCATTTACTTCATGTTAATGGGTAAATGTTTTTCTGCCTTTGTGTCTTCTGGTTAAAGACAACTAGTGTTTTATTCATTGTGAATTTAATGAAGGGAGTTGTACCTTCACATTAAAAATTTAGAGAGTACTTGCACATTCCATTGCAAGTAGCTCAATTGTTAGTTCCAGTTTGTCTTTTAGTTTTTGGGTGTTTTTGAGTCATTTTTGAAGGTTGTTTAAGAAGACAAATTTGTTTACTAACAAGGATCTTCCTTACAATTCACTCTGGGATTCAAGCAATTCATCACTTTTGAAAGCTCTAAAACTTATGCAATCTCTTGGTTCTGCACTCTAAAAACTTTGGTAAACTGAAATGCACAAAGGTTGCACCTATTTATCACTGAGAATTCAATGCACCAGTCTAGTCGAGGACCTGGAAATTGTTACTCAATCACTTCTATCATAAATCTACGTGCCTTGACATCAATTATTTCCTATCCATGGTGCCTGAAGTTGATAGGTAATCAAATTTGAATAGGCCAATTGGGAAAGTCATGAGTGCTTTTTCAGTTTTAAAACCTTATTATATGAAAAAAGGCTTTAAACTCGATATGATTGGCTTGTTTTCCTACCTTTTCACAGCTCAGCATATTTTTTACATCCTGTCAGAATATTTCCTCTTTAATAGGCCAGATTTTTTATCTTATGGTGCAAGAACAAACCCTTACAGTTTTACCATACTCTTGCCACAGTCTACTTAGAGATTGCACGACTGTGTTATCTCCAAGTAACTAAGAGTTTAGCTTGACCTAGGTTACATAACGAGATTCAATGCCCACCACATGATTTTCTTCATCATTTATGACTTACACTGAGTCACTATATGGTTTGCTTAACTCTTTCTTTGTTCAAAGATTACGCGACTAAGGAAAAATAATAACCTTGTTTTAACCCTAACTCGATCTAGAGATCCAATGACTAAGTCTCTGAATCATTAATAATTTCAACTTACCATGGATCTACTCTGAGATTACGAGCACACCACTAGATATGAGTCATGATAATGGTTCATATCTTTATTGTCAACTCAACAATTAGCTTAACTTAACTATAGGTCATTCGAAGATCATGCGAATGAGAAAATTCAAAGTTGTTGAATGTTTCACTTTACTCTAAGTTTATTATGAGATTAAACACCATCCATAGGATTAGATCTTGATCAACAGCTTACACTGAGTCTCTAAATCATTTTTTAATTGTTCAATTTTTTTGGAGATTATGCAACCACCCTTGATCTTCCTTTTAACCTACGACCTACGGTGAATCTCCCAATTTTTGGCCTTAACTCCAATTTTTTACGAGATCACATGAATAAAGGCTATCTCTGAGTCGCTAGATAAATTTCTCAACCTTGGGTTTATTCTGAGATTTTACAAACACCATAAATTTGTGAGCCACTTAAACATGTGTCTGCATCTTAGTCATTATATCTTGATTGTTGAATAATCCTTGACTTTTGACTTCTTCTAGAAATTCAGTGCCAGCCACAAGATCTGATCTTCACCAACGATTCAAATTCACCCGTGGAAAACTTAAACTAGCTTTGACTTAACGATGGCTAACCATAGTTCATGTGGAGATTCAATGACTGAATGAATCTCTAAATCGCTGAATAAATCTTCTAGCTCAGGTTTTGTTTCAAGATCACACGCCAGCCCTCAGATCTTTTCTCAGTCAACGGTCATCGTTAAGTCTCATAAATTTTATGTACTAGATCCATTCTTCTTGAGATTATGCACCAGCCCTTGATTCTACTTAAATAAAATGGTCTGTGCTGAATCTTGAGACTTATCACTTAACTGCACTTTCATTCAGCAATTAAATGCCATCCACATGATCAACCAAGCATCTATGGTTCTCGCTAAATCTCATAATATTTAAATTAGCCCTTTCTTTGTTCAAAGATCAAGTGACTGTGCAAAATAAATAACCATGCTTTGACCTTGGTAAGATTGCAAGATTGCACGACTGATTAAAATCCAAAGTTTCCAGATGATTTACTAACCCATGGGTATATTTGGAGATCACAGGCCAACTGTAATATTTAATCAAAATCAACCACCTGCATTTAATCTCATAATATTTTAGAGAATATTCTTTCCTTCTTGAGATTATGCGACTACAGCTTGCGCTGAGTCTCTAGACCAAAAGGAATATTCAGTAATGGTAATGAGATTAAGTGACTGATTAAAACAAAAAAGGGCACATCACTTAAAATCACTTAAGTTAATTAAAAAAAATTAACTTCAAAATAGAACCAAGCTTCGAAGAATTAGGTTTTTTGTACGACAAGGACAAAAATGACCAAGGGCTTAGGGTTTCAAAAAAAAATTGCATTTCATTTCTTGGAAATCAACACTTGTAGGAAAAATTGATGGTACTATGGAACAACTCTTGACATTTTATTGCATAAATCGACACTAAGAAGCAAGATTTTTAGCAAGACTTGGAAAACTAGAAATATATCAAATAGTGGCTCTCTCTGAGGATGCTTGAACACAAGTTCATAAAATGAATAAAATATATCTGGATGGTAGACCACAACTACGCTAACTTACTGCAAAATCAAACACGCAACTAGGAAAGAAACACACAACAAAAAGCAAAAAAACCTGTACATAAAATACAAAACTACTGTGCATGGAAGGAAGAACTAATTGAAAAAAAGGTTTTAAGAATTTCTCATTCTTTGGAAATTCAAATACCTCTCCATCCATATTATTTAAAACATGTGAATCCTTTCCAAAAGCTTGATGAATGATAAAGGGGCCTAACCATAGGGACTCAAAATTTTTATATTTTCCCTTGTCCTCAGCTCTTGCATTCCATTGAAGAAGCAGATCACCAAGCTGGAACTTCCTATCACTTGATATCTTGTCAAAAAGGTATTTCATTTTTTTCTATAATTTGATATTTTCCTTTTGACTATCTCTTCTTACTTCATCCAACTCCACTAGCTCCACCATTCTTTCTTGCATTGGCTCAGAGACTTTTAGCTCCTCATCTTGGATGAACTTGTAAAATGGAAGTAAGTTATTCATAGGCATTATATATTGAACACCATACACTAATTCAAAGAGATATTTCCCTATTTCCTTCTTCACAGTGATCCTATCTGCCCATAAAGCAAGTTTCAACTTTGCATGCCAGGCTCTCTTGTTGTTTTCCAAGATCTTTTTCAGAATTTACAGAATACTCTTGTTACTTGATTCTGCTTTCCCATTGGCATGTGGATGGTAGGGGAATGAATATGAAATGATAATTCCCATATCAGAACAAAAATCAAAAAATTCTTCAGACCTAAAGCACTTGGCATTATCCATCGCTAATTTGATTGGAACACGAAATCTAGTAATCACATTGTTCATCAAGAAATCAATAACCATTGTGCTTGTAGCCTTCTTAGTTGGAATTTCCTCAACCCACTTCGTAAAATAATTAGTTACTATAAAAATCCAACTGTGTCCCCCACTTGATTTCTCAGGAAATTCTCCAATAAAGTCTATTCCCCACATGGCAAAAGGGGCTTCTGCAACTATATGATTCAACAGTAAGGCACCTAAAAAATTCATTTTGTTGGAGAATATTTGACATGGTTCACACTTTCTAACAAAATAATGGGCATCTTTAAATAAACAAGGCCAATAATAACCAGCCCTTAAGATATTATGAGATGTTTATCTTGCTGAGTAGTGTCCTCCACACATCCTAGAATGCATTTCTCTTAGAATATTTTTAGATTGCCTTTTGTCTAGGCATAATAAAAATATCCAATCCATATTTTCGAATATAAATCACCCTACAACAAGACATATCTTTGAGCATGTAACCTCAAGATTCTTCTTTGATTTTTATTTAAATCCTCTGTGCAATTGGTATTTTTAAGAAAAAAACATGATGTTAGCATACTAGGGCTGCATCTCAATACTTGTAACTGCTTCTCCATAAGCATTAACATTGTTTACTTGGACTAGATACAGATTTTCTTCTATCATCAACTTAGTTACTCCTAAGCCTCTTACTAGTTTAGTAATGTGGATCTCTAAATCAAACTCCTAATTTTTTTTGATCCACTTGCACCTTTTCCCTGTTACTTAACTTTGGACCAAAATATCCTTGACTGTAGCATGGGGAACATATGCATTAATTTTGGCACAGACCAAGTAAGTTATGAATGCTTTGACTACTTTTACTAGGGCATAAGCTTGATTCTCCATCAACTGATAATTAAACTCAGCTACTTGTAATGATTTGTTGAAGAATGCTATGGGATGCTCAAACCCTTCCTCATCTTTCTGCAACAAAACTGTTGCAATAGTATGAAAGGATGCAAATGTAAACATAGAGAACGGTTTAGTACAATCTGGAGATACTAGGATAGGGGCTTATTGGATGGATTGTTTGATCTTTTCAAATGCTAAATGTGCCTCTTGATCCCATTCAAATTTCACATCCTTCTTCAAAACTTTGACTATTGGCTTAACCAAATCAGAAACATTTGCAATGAACCTCCTAACAAAATTAATTTGTCCTAGAAATGACTGTACACCTTTGAGGTTCTTAGGAGCATGTACCTTCTGGATAGCTTCAATTCTTTTTGGGTCTATTCTAACCCCTTCTTTCAATACTATGTGCCCTAAAATCTTTCCCTCTGTGGCAGCAAACTGACACTTCTTTGGATTTAAATAAACTCCATATTCCACAACTTTAATGAATACCTTTTCCAAATGATTGTAGTGATCCTCTATTTTTTTTGAAAAAATAGTCAAGTCATCCTGATAGACTACCATAAGAACATTTATAAGGTCTTTGAAAGCCACATCCATTTCCATTTGAAAATTTTCACCATCATTCTTCAAACCAAAAGACGTGTGAGCATACACATATGTTCCCCAAGGGGTAGTGAAAGCAGTCTTAAACTATTCAGACTCTTTGACCAACACCTGGTTATAACCAAAAAATTCATCCATCATAGAAAGTAGATCACATCCAGTTACCTTCTGCAACATAGCTTCCATGTTAGGTAATCCATAATTGTCTTTTAGTGAAGCTACATTCAAGCTCTTGAAGTCAACACATAATCTAATGTCCTCATTATTTTTCCTTACAGGGACCAAGTTTGAGACCCATGATGAATGTCTTATTGGTTCAATAATATCTACATCTCTTAGCTTCGTCAGCTATGTTTACATTTTGGTGGCCAATAATGGTTTGATAGGCCTCTGCTTCTGTCTAAATGGTTTTACATCCTCTTTCAAAGGAATATCATGTTGGAACAGGTCCTCTCTATAATCTTTCAAGTCTTAATAAGACCAGGCAAAGACATGTTTGTACCTTTTCATCAGCTTTATCAGATTCAGTCTCACATTCCTATCCAAATTCTTCCCAATATAAACCAATTGTGGGGATGTCTCTGATCCCAAATTTTTTTCTTCCAAATCTTCCACCTTGGCATTGGACTTTTGAGACATATAATTATAATCTATGCTAAACATACCTTCCAGTTCCACTAGTCACTTTGTGATATTGTTAGATGCTAGTTGTATAATTTCATTCTAAAAAATGCACTCCTTACCATTTACAAGTACAATCAAACAATTACAATCAATTTGTTGACCATCATAATGATCCACACATTGAATAAGTTTGAGAATATCTTCATCATCCTCAAAAACTTTCCAATTATGAATATTATCATGCACTACAGGCCCTTTCTTAACTTCCACTATAGAAATTCTAGCAAGAGTGATATCATCCTTTAGAGAAACATTTTCTTAAAAATATGCCATGATATTATTGGATCTCTCTACACATAAAATATTGAAAACATAAAAAAACTATAGCCTATCCTAGAATGCATACTTATAAAACTAGAGTCTGTCATCTTTAGAAGAATATTGTGACCTTATCTGAGCTATGATCAATTGGGAATCTCCATGAATTTTCAAACATTTAATACCATGCTTGATGGCAATTTCCATTCCCAAGATTAATGCTTCATATTTAGCTGTTATTTTTACAATGAAAAGCCAGTAAGAAGGAATATTTGAAAGTAATACCTGATGGGGAGATGAATAAAAAACCAGCTCTTGATCCTTCCTTGGGGCATCCTCCATCAAAGTACATTTTCCACAATCTATCATGTTTCAATAATAGTTCATCAACAATTGGATCAGTGTTCCTCAATTGTGGCTTGATATCCTCAACAACAAAGTTTTCCATATCAATATCTACACAACAATTTAATTGGTCAGGCATAACCATTTCCACCATGAAAGATGAATGAGGCTCTCTATACAAATTGACCTTAGTACCATTTATAGGCATTGTTGCATATGATAAATCTAGTTGCAGTCCTCCACCCACTGTCTTGATAGAAGCATACCATAATGAGTCTTTGTATCTACAATAACTATATCCATTTTTTAGGTAGCTTCTGAGAATGCAACAATCTTGACTTTAATGTATTTTAGTTTTCCTATCACAGGAACCTCTTTGTTGTCCATTGCATAACAACTTCCAGTAGGAGTAGTGACTTGAAGACCTAATTATTTCATGACATGATAGGGCATTACGGTAGCTACAGCACTGGATTCTATCATTAAATTATTGACTAGAAAATGATTTATCATTAAGGTAACATAGAAAGGATCCACTGACAGCGATTCCTACATAATCACATTGCCAATGTAGATGTTAGAGAATTCTTTTCTCTTTTATAATCCTTTTACTTGTTTTTCCTTTTGCTTGACAGATGGAATCCCTCTTTTATCGTTATTCATAGTCAAGGGTACTTCTTCTTGTTTTGACATAGTGATATCTTCTACCCCTCTCAGAAGTGCAAGTGCATCTTCCTTATGCTCTTTTATTTTCAACATCTCCATCAGTGGGACTGAAACTTTCATCTAAGTGAGATCATGTCTCATGTCAAACATAGGCAATTTTGAAGATGAATCACCTATCCTTTTTCCTTTCATGGATTTTCTAGTAGCCACTTGTTCTTCTATTTTTTCTTCTTTCTCCTTCTGATCAGAAGAAAATTCTTCTTGCTTTTCTACCCTTGTGATGAGATTCCACAGCATTTTGTGGGGCATCCTCTTTAATAAAAATAGAGGCAAGTTTACCTTTATTAGGCTCAACTGTTCTATTTCTTATATTATACCCAACCCTAGCCTAGTTTATTGATGTTATGGTTAGGGATATTTTCTCTTCATCACTTGGTAGTCTGAAATGGGGGTACTCCTTTTCATCAGCCATTGCATTGATAGTTCTCTGAGATACATTACCAGTCTTATTGTTAGAATCAAAGACAAGTGTGGGCTAGTATTCTAAGTACTTGCTCCTTGTGTTTCTTACATAATCAATAGGTTCACCTTTTTCAAGAGACCAGGGATAGGGCTTCCTTATAGTGGACATGTTCACAGCAAGAACTTATTGTTCAGGACATAATTGTTCATCTCCCTTACCCATTTGATCAGCTAGAGCTTGGGCTGCCACACATTGGTATGAAGAGTGAGGCATGGAACAAACAAATTAGTGAAAACATGGTATCCTTCTTTCCTCTGCAACATTGTTGTGAGTATGTTCATTCCTGGAGCATGGTTCCCTCCTTCTGATATATGGCTGATTTCATGCATGCATGACTGTAGGTATGTATAGATAATTGGTTATCATGCATTTCTTAGATCCATTGGATCTAAACCTATTTCTTCTATTTATTCCAGGTTCTAGATCCAATAGGAGCATACTAGAGCCACCGTGGTCCAACCTCTCTTCCTTCCTTCAGGCAATGTCTGGTACCCTGTTATTTATATTTATTTGATTTGTGTATGTATGTAGTTAGCCATAGATTTCTAGGAGTTGGCTATGATCACGGCCTGTGTGAGCTTAGATGAATGTTTTAATCTCTTTCCAGCGCATTTTGGATTTATGCTTAGAATTTGAATATGATCCAATATGTATATTATTTCATTCATTGGATAGCTTAATTTCATTCCTTTTCATTCATGTACTTTTCAACTTTGGCTCAAGAAATGAACACAAACTTAATTTGGATCGCTAATAATGTGCAAACTAGGTTATTTAATAAATCATGTAGTAATTAGGCTAACAATATCAACCAATTTGATTGAATATAAAATTGGGTAACATTTCTTGCGACCTCAGTTGAGTGCTTGTCTACTAAGTACCCTTTTGGCTAGTTTCCTTTACTATCCATTGGGCATAGAGTTACTTTGCTTCCATAACTGCAACTTGGCTCAAATCCTAGAAAACAACAGCTCCTCCTCCTGACAAAATAAACTAAATGCCTGAGATATGTTGGTATTATTCTAAGGGATTCATTCTATGAGTATGAATGGTTTGTATCAGTGGGTCTTCAACTCACTAATACCAATCATTGATTCTTTCTTGATGAAGCTTTGAATAAATGGAATCAATGTATATATGGCTTATTGCTAACAAATAAAAATTGGAAACAACAACTGAAACTGAAACAAAACTTGTGCTACAACACTTAGGGAAAACTGAAAATAGTAACTAAAACATCTAACTAATATTGTACAGGGGTAGTACTTTGACCTCAATAACATGACTTGAGGTGAATCCCATTCACAAGAATGGGTAATTATTCTCCCTCCATGGAAGACAACTGGAAGGCATTATGGGCTTTACACCCTGTGACCATGAAGGGGCTTCTCTAGATTATATCAAACTTAGTGTGCCTCCAAAGTTTATTATTCAACTTGTCCCACTTGAGGACCAATGAAAAAGAGAAATGAAAAAGAAGCCAAAAAATACCTTATCTTGGCTCTGTCAAGGCTTTGGGGACACTCACCAGTCAGGAGATAATGCTTCATCTTTGTTGTCCAACTTGTGGGGGCTACATTTTGATTTATTAGGACAACATCTACTTCTTTTTTATTGCTTCCCTCTTTTCCTTCTACCATTAGCTCACATAGTCCTTTTCCTCTTATTAACTTAGTGACTTTGATTTGAACATCGTATTCTATTACTTTAGTAATCCAACCTGCTCTCTTATGGTTCTTATATTTGTTCAAGAGGAAATATTTAATGCAGGGATGGGAAACAATAAGATGAACTGTATTATTTGAAATCAAATGTCTAAACTTTTTCAAACTCCTTACCACTGCTAGGACACGTTTCTCCACAGAGGTATAGTTCAGTTCATATCCATCCAATCCTTTGCAATAGAAAGACACTAGTTTCTCCTGCTTATCATCATTTTGTTGAGCTAGTATGTCAGATATAGTATCAGTATTCACAAATTCATGAAGAATAAATTATTTTGAGAATTTTGGGTTTACCAAAGTAGGAGCAGAGGCTATTTCCTCCTTTACTTCTCCAAAACACCTTTTACCTTCACTTTTCCAATAGAAGGAAACATTTTTTTTAGCATCTATGTCATGGGCTTTAGAAATGCTACAATATTGAAGATAAATCTCCTCAAGAAGTTGATTCTCCCTAGGAAAATTTGTAGCCCCTTCTTATGTGCTGGCAATGGAAGTGCCAGGATCACACTTATCCTTTTAGGGTCAATAGTTATACCCTCTTTGGAAACAATATGCCCCAGAAGTCTACCTTCATGAACAACAAAAATGCACTCCTTGGGGTCTAGGGAGACTCTGAATTCTCTGCACCTTTCAAATATCTCCTTCAAATGAACCAAATGCTCATTAGTACTTTTTGAGAAAATAGATATATCATCTAGATAAACTAGGAAAAACTTATACATTAAGCCAGTGAATGCCATCTCCATGGATTTTTGGAAAGTGGCACCAGCATTAGATAACTCAAAAGACATTTTTTTGTATGTCATAGTGCCCTATTTAGTTGTAAAGGTTGTTTTATACTGATCCTCCTCTTTCACCAAGATCTAGTTATAACCAAAAAAACCATCTAACAATGAAAATATGTCAAATCCTGATACCAACTATAGTATCTATTCCATAGAGGTAAATGGATGGTGATCCTTTAGTGAGGCTCAGTTTAGATCTCTGAAGTCCACACACAATCACATCTCACCATCCTTACTCCTGATAGGCACGAAGTTAGAAACCCAGGAAGTATGCTTGATAGAAAATATAATTTTAGCCTCAATCATCTTGCTTAACTCAGTTTTCATTAGCACTTCTAACTTAGGGTTTATAGGCCTTTGTTTCTGTCTGGCAGGCTTAGCATTAGGCTCAATCTCAATGATGTGTTGGGATAAATGAGGATCAAATCCTTTTAAATCATGGTATTCCCATGTGAATATGTCACTGAATTATTGGCATAATAAAACAAAAGCTTTCTATTCAGACTATGTACATACCTTTCCAAGCTTTAGGAACTTATCCCGGAGTATTTCAACTGGTTGGTAGTGTTCCTCTTTTACTTCCATGATTTCATTTTCTCTCCTAATATGTTCATCAGAGTTAAAAATAGACTCAAGGGTGACCAACCATTTGGGAAATTTGTTATTTTTTAACTGCAACATTTGATCATTGTATTGATGGGCATGTTTACTCTGATTAGCATTAGAAAAATCAGCTTCTTTCATCAAAAAATTTAGTATCTATTCATCACTTTCAAATATTTTCCAACTTACCTGATTATCTGGGACTGAATGTCTTACAAGGAACTTTACATATTGTTGCACTTCTGTGTTTTTGACCTCTTTAGGAATGTCATAGTCAACCCCCATAGAATCCAACTTGTCTGCTTGCTTATTATGATTTCTTGAACAAAAATTAGATTAAAAGCATCAAAGCCTTCAATTAGGTCCCAAACTTTGTGTTTATACATTCTAAGCACATCATTTTTGGTGAGGTTAGTATTGTGAATCTAATTGACTACTGGCTCGCTATCACTAAAGACTCGTAAAAATTTGATACCCTTCTTCCTGACCCACTCTAATCCATGAATTAAAGCCTCATATTTTGTTGTATTATTAGTACAACGAAAGGAAAAACATACAACATAATAGTACCTTTGCATTTTTGGAGAAATAAGTACAACCCCTCCTCTTGCACCAATCTTACTTATAGCACCATCAAAGAATAACTGCCATAGGTCATTCTTCTATTGTTCTAGATCTTCTTTCTTCATCAAATTTGGGATCACTACATTATCTTGATTCATGATATACATACCTATGCCAGACACCTCCATGTTCCTAAAGGGATTATCGTCTAGGTATTCTTCTGTCCACTCATCCAAGGAAATATATGGGATATTCTCAGTAGAAGTGTGTGGTTCTGAGACAACAATTTCTTGTTCATGGAATGTTAGGTTGGCATTGCTGGGGCTAGGTGTTTAGGGCTCCACATGGTCGTTTGCAAAGGTTTGTGACTTGATTTTGACCTTTGTACCATACCTAGTTTTGATATATAAGTGAGACATGTCTATGCTGGAAACCTACCTGTTGGGAGCACGCTCAGACATGCAAACATTAGAGGATATAAATCATTTTAAACTACATTAACATGTCTAAAGCATACTCTAAAAACAACCATAGCTTCCACCATGACCTCCGATGAGCTGAACAAGGGCACCCAAAGCCTTGTTGAATTGCTCTTAGAGAGAGTTGTGGGTGTGCTCTCCCAACACAATATGTAAATCCCACTATTTGATTGATTGGTGGATGAAACTAGAATGCAAACTAATGGATGGATGAAGAACTCAAGAACAAGTATAGAGAACTTGTCTCAAGCTATTCATCATATGCATGAAAATGATGCAAACTATGCTAAGAAATGATATGATAGATTTAATGAAAACAAAATAAGTTCATTCCATTAATCCTAACATGTAATATCTCAATGGCAAAATGCAAGAAACATGAACTAAGAATTAGTATTGCTTATGAAAATGCTAAATGCTCAAAGAAATCTAGAACTAAATGGACATGATAACAATGCATAAAATGAAGATGGTTTGCTCTTGGCAAGAGC
>MU223334.1:906066-930535 GCA_018584345.1 Thuja plicata | reverse complement strand
AATAGGTAGGGTAGGGTAGGAATAGAGTAGGTTTCTAGGTAGGATTAATAGGTCTTATTAAATTTAATCTTGGTTTAGAAGAATATTAGAAATGTGGGAAAATAAATAAATTTAAAATTTATTTAAAAGGGGATTTATGAGGGATAATGTATTAAATAAGATTTAATACATTAAAAGGGATAGTATTTAAATTAAATTCAAATACTTAGGAGCATGAATCGTATTTAATTAAATAGATAGAAGAATATAACAAATATAATTAATTAAAATTAACTATAATGTTATGGGAATATTAATTAAATTAATATAAGGACGATTTTGGACATCTACAAGACCAATCTAAAGAAAAATACCCACCTAACTTGGTCGTAAATTCTCTACTAAGGCAAATAAAAAATTAGGGTGGTAGATCAATAACATATATATCTTAAGGAATTGAGAAGTTGGGACACTCATGCAAGGTGAGGCTTGGGTCCTTAATGACTCCAACTATACTGACCGATGAACCATCTAATTGCAAAACATGATTATAAAGAGGCTCATAGGATAACCCTAAGGTGTCACCTAATTGCTTAGGTATAACTGAGTTGCTTGATCCTGAATCAATCATACAATTATGTACTAAAAATTTTCAAATAACAAGAGTGATATAGAAAGGAGGAGGTTTGACCTGTGGAGCTTTCTGATTAGTTGTGGGTTGCAGGTTAGCTTTTACATCTTGCTGACCCTTTTGAGACACATCAACAACCAGAACCTTAGGTTTCTCTAAAACATCTTTTAGTGCAATCTTAGACAAAGCATCAAGCATAAATTCATTTTTCCCCAGGATGGCTAAACTATCTAGCATGGGCACACTTATTGAATTTTTCTTCATTTGTTCTACAATATTGAAGGAACCCAGGCTTAACTTTCGTTGTCCTTTTCCTGTAGCCACCTCTGGTTGTGTTGGTATAGGTTGTACCACTACTTTCATAGGCTCCTTGGCTGGTATAGATTGTCCTTGAGGAAAGATTTGAACAACCTCAAGTTGAGAAACTGGCACTGGGGTCTACTAGTTATTTGAAATTGGTTGTTCTACTTCCATAGATCTCTTCTTAGACCTTGTATTAGCTGAAACTAGAGCATAATTCTGGTTGTTACCTGGGAAAGAGTTAAACCCATAGAACTCCTCACTCTTCCAATTCATGAGAGCCACATCAAGTGCACTATGCTCACTCAGGCTAGCTAACTAATTCTACTACATTTGAGGCTCTTGTGTACTTCTGGCTGTTCCATAACATTTTTTTGCATCACAAGGGTTTGACCAAATCCATTGGAACAAACTCCTTGAATGTGTTTCTAGTTGCATGGGCAATTCCACTCATAATATTAGGCCATATTGTTATGTTCTACAAGAACAAGTTCTCTAGAAGCACTAGGAATATTAGGATTGTAGGGTTGGCTTTCTCTTTGGTTATAGTTCTTTTCTTGGCCTTGTCTTAAATGGTAAGGTGGTCTATTCTATTGATATTGGGCCTGATATGGATCTTGGTAAGGCTACTAGTAGGGTTTTTGATGAGGCTGAAATGGTTAACTTTTAAGACTAACCAACTCATTAGTAACACTTTGCAAGGTAATTTTGATCTCATTCAGATCTTGGGACTAGTCTACAACTAGAGCTAGGATAGGTGGAATAGAGACCAAGGCTCAGACTGCTTCGAGAATAGGTTGTAATTATGGAAAGAAATGCATTTGAGGTCTTGGGGATATTTTCCCAACTTGGATGAGACTGTTCTCAGCTCTTATGGAAATATCAAAGATTGTTGGTAAGTTATCCCCTCCCATAGACTGGATCATTATAAAAATATCACTATTAAGGGACCTCAAATAATATATGAAAGCTTGCTCATTTGAAGGTCTAAATGTTGCAAGGATTATTTTCCATGTCCTTTGGAACCTAAAATTGAAGTCCATCATATGTTCCTGGGGTTCCCTCTTTATGGTAGTCAAATTCTCTACTAAATAAAGATGGTCAAACTTATCTTCAAACTGGGCAGTCAAGGCAACACCTAGATCATCCCAAGTTGATATAGAGTTAACTTCTAAACCCATAAACCATTGCAAGGCTTTACCCTTAAATGATGATGCTAATAACCTAATAGCTACATCATCATGAGTGATGTGATAAAGAAAACAGAGGGATGCAACATCACTTATATGTTCAATGGCTGAGGTCTGGTATTCTCTAGTAAAAATGGGAAATCTTTTAAGGGCTCTCATGGGTATGTCATTATGTTGTTGTAAATTCAGAGGGCTACCTTGATTAAAAGCCACAAAAGGTTGATTTCTGGCCATAGGTGGATTTGGGAGAACTTGAACTGCTAGGAGCACTTGAGATAATATGGGAGTGGTGGGATAACAGGACTACCTAAAGGGATATGATTGGAAATAGTAGGCTGAGATGCACTAGGTTGGGGTTGAGTGCTCTTGGTTGTCTTTTCTCTCTTCTTAGATGAAGGTAGCTCCCTGTCTTCAAAAGGATTCTTGCTCTGCCTGATTGGTATCTCATTCATGTTCTAACAAGACTGATCTTCATAGAACAAGAGTAGAGTATCCAAGTATGATACTTCATGAATAAAAATAAGATCATAGCTACTACTCATACCAAACAACAACTCATATGAAACTTTCTAGAATATGAGCTCAGGATTTTATCTCATCGGGCATGCCAAAAACCGTTGTCACTAAGGATTGTACCCGAAAGAGCTAAGTATGGAACTCAGAAATCTTGTGAAACATGGGAATAATTCCAAGTTGTGGGGAAATTATAATGGAAGTAGACCTCCAGATTAGGGGTTGGATTCCCCTTGAATCACCTTTAAACTTAAACTTAAACTTTTTGGAGAGAGAGAGAGAGAGAATTAAAAAAACTAGAATTAAAACCTAGGTGATTCACCAAAATTTTGAGATCCACAGATTTTAAAATACTCATGATATGATTTAAACATAAACTTGAAACTCGCAGCTTTATCCCACTTATAGTATTTTTTTTGAGAATAACAAGGTGCAAATTTTAAATGAGAAGGAAATAAATGAATTTCACAACTCAAAAACTTATGAGAGCACACAAATCAGACTTTAGGCAATAGTATGTTCTTTCTATTGACCAAAATAACATCCAATAATTTAGAAGACGATAGGGAAAGGAGGATCTCTATTATGCATTAAACCAAAAGGAGCCAAGGAAAAAAATCTGCTTCTTAGAGCTACAAAAATCATTCAAATCTCAAAGTGAGATAGAATGGAAGAACTTCCTATCAAAAAAATGATAGGGGGGTGAGAAGCCCCAAAATCTACATTTCCAAGCATTATGTAAATCACCATGCCAAACTCCACCAAATCTAGAACTGGAAAAGCAATATCTCTGAAGAATCTGCATTTTTGGGTGGACAAGGCATGCTGCTCAAATCTAGATGTTAGGCTCTCAGATTTTTAGGGGTGGGTGAGAAAGAGAATTCAGAATCATGCCTTAACCATAATCCTCTTACCAAACTGAATCTATTTCCTCCACTAATCATGCATGATAGGTGATATTTTCCCAAATGTTTTATAATTGCATCATTGGTCAAATATTTACAATGACAAGGGAAATATTTACAATAAATCTTATTAAAAAAATGACTCCCCTAATATAAACCATAGCCCCAATATATCAAATTTATAATGAAACCTTGGATTTGGGGAATATTACATTTCCTTTTACCTCTAAATGACTCATTATAGCATTAAAACATAAAATACCCCACCCTATTATATGTTATAAAAAAATATCCTTATTGGCCCCTACCATATATCTTAAAAATATCTCCTTTTAAACATTAAAAATATTCCCCAACTTATATGTTTCAAAAACCATGTTGCAATCGACATTACCACTTTTCATATTGCAAGATGGAAACGGGGGTTTTGATGCCCTAGCTGTCACTTTGAATGGAAAGAAAGAACCATTTTGGGAAAGTTATTGTTCTGGATCGATTTTATTGGCTTTTTTGGAGTTTGAAAGCAATATCAATCAATGATAAGTCTTTCATTCATTGTCTTACCTTCATTTATTTCACGGCTTTGAATGAAAACTATGCTTTGAGATCTACATTTTTTCTTCTCATCGAGCTTCCTTCATTATGTGACTTGCATCTTTGGATTATTGTGGGGGCTTTGTTTTTCTGCACGTTTATATCACCTTTCATGTATGTCAAGAGGTCGTGGGGTATCTCTTCTTTCATGCCTTAAATACTTGACATGTTGTTTGCATTTGTTGTTTTGGTGTTTGAAAACTGTGGTGATTAACTAGAGCATCATTATTGTTTTTGAAAGAATGCTTTGTTTTGAAATCCATAAAAGATGGCATCATGGCATAATAATGCTGTCTATGTATGATAGAAACATTTATGGAAAGGTTACCTTACTGTTATCTTGATAGTCTAAACTCCATGGCACGGGCTATCTCTGTATTTTCTCAGATTTTGAAGTATCAATTATGTCTTTTCCTCCATACAATGGGGCGTAATGATGCTATATTTGATTTTTCTTGAAAATGTTATAATTCTGGCGGTATTTTGATGTTTTAAACTCTGTTGAAGGCCACGGTCTATGCTTGTTTTCTATTTTCAAATTTGATGGAGACTTTTACATTGTTGTTACCTTGATTTGGCCACGGGCTATGACTATTTTCTATTATTCTGGAACATATTTCCCTCTTTTTCTTCCACAAGAAGTGGCACCTTGATGCTATAATTTTGTCTATGGATGTATTTTGAAATGCTTGGACTCCATTCTGTTACTCTATTGTTGTTTATGGGTGTACATAGGCTCTTTTAATGTTGTTCACAACATATTTTCTTATTTTCTCTATTATTCTCCATTGCTTGAAAGAGACACTATATTTCATTTGCATAATTTCTCTGATTTCTACATGCCTCTCTAGATGTTCTACTAATGTCTTAACAAGCTATATGCAGATTATTTAACATGCATATCATCTTTGCTTAATTAGATCTCATATGTGAAGCATCTTTGCCCATGTGCAACATATAAATGATGCTTTCTTTGAAATTTAAATTCTACCCCATTTTTTCTGATTGATTACTTGCTCAAACATGGTATCCATGTACTTGACATATAGATTCATATGCAAAAAATCATACCTTGTGATCTTCTAAACTTTGGAGGTGGAGGGATATGCTTGAGACATGCATCATTGTTGTTGTGTGTCTAGAATGTTCCCATCTTCAATGCCGACATCCGCTATGCTATGATGATTTTGCAGAATGTGTCATATGTATCATACACATGTTGTATTTTACTCTTGTCTTCATACTTCATTGATGTTTTATCATGATTTTGATTGAAAGATGTCCTCATGCACCATTATTGTACCTTGTCTTATGTATTCTGAATGCTCCATGGTTACTATTGCTTTATTTTGTTTTCTCCTTCTGGATCAGTGCTCCCCCTTGTGGCCGTTAGGATAATCTGAAACCCTTGTTTTGATGGGGCTTTTAATAACCCTAACTGGTCTCAATGTAGGGTACTAAGAGGGCCTGACATTCGATCATGGGTGTTCTTTCCCTGTCATGTGGGCTTTCCCAAGGGCCTTGACGACTTCCTAACAACGTCCACATTACAGAGAAACATCATCCATTATTCTTCTGGAGAATTTTCATCTTCATAAGTGTTCTTCCCCATGCACAGTTGTTCTTCAAAGATGGCCTGTGATGGATTCTCTCTAAGACCATATGTGCATGAGTAAGGGCATTTATCACATATAAATGTAATAAAACATCTTCTTATGTACCTACACATGCAACAAACAAATTAGTAAAAACATGGTATCCTTCTTTCCTCTGCAGCATTGTTGTGAGTATGTTCATGCCTAGAGCATGGTTACCTCCTTCTGATAAATGGCTAATTTCATGCATGCATGACTGTAGGTGTGCATAGATAATTGGTTATCATGCATTTCTTAGATCCATTGGATCTAAACCCATTTCTTCTCTTTATTGCAGGTTTTGGATCCAACAGGAGCATATTGGAGTCACCCTGGGCCAACCTCTCTTCATCCCTTCAGGCAATGTCTGGTACCCTGTTATTTATATTCATTTTCTTTGTGTATGTATATAGTTAGCCATAGATTTCTAGAAGTTGGCTATGCTCATAGCCTATGTGAGCTTAGATGAATGTTTTACTCTCTTTCCAGCACATTTTACCATTCATGCTCAGAATTTGAATATGATCCAATATGTATATTATTTCATTCATTAGATAGCTTAATTTTATTCCTTTTCATTCATATAATTTTCAACTTTGGCTCAAGAAATGAACACAAACTTAATTCAGATCACTAATAATGTGAAAACTAGATTATTTAGCAATTCACCTAGTAATTAAGCTAACAATATCAACAAATTTGATTGAACATAAAATTGGGTAACAATTATATTGATAACAAATGTAGATTAGTCATCATTAAGTGTAGAGAACATTAACATTGTAAATTCAATGATACTTAATCTGCTATGGATAACACCATAATTGCTAATTCATTTTTTGTTAATGTTGTTCTATCTTCACATGACATTTCTATTGCTATTTTTTCTCCAAACAAGGTTCATGTCACCCAGATGACAAGAAGTAACTATAGCTATCATGATATAGAAACCAATATTTTACGTTACAAAAAATTATAAAGATCATACTGTGTGAACAATATTGTTCAATCAAATCTCCAAATGACATTAATTTCATTTGTAACATTGACTGATTTACATCAATGAAAAAATCAAAGGTTCAACAAACTCCCCCTTGGTTATTGATGTCAATACCTATAGAAATGCTCCCCCTGTCAAATATAATCAATGCAAATTACCTTATCATTCTTATTCCAAAATTTTGTAGCATGAGAAATCTTCATTATTACCTTTACCATCTGCATTTATTGATTGCATCAAAATTAATCAAAGCATTATGAAGATCAAATAAAAGCATTATGAAGATTGAATTACCATTACCGTTGCCATTTTATGATTTTATTACTAATTTTTATCTCCCCCTTTACATCAATGACAATGGGGACTTAGGAAGGTTTCATATTAAATAACTAGGGTGAAATCTCCCCCTCAAACCTATCCATGTAACCAAGAAACTAAGAGAGAGAAGAGAGGGATAAGACCCCTAACTTCAGTCTTAATCCTCCAAAAACATCCTTGGGTTGAGGCTTAGTAAATATATTAGCTAGCTAATCAAGAAAAGGAACATACTCCAAGATCACATTACCATTCAACACATGCTCTCGAATAAAATGATAACAAATATCAATGTGTTTAGTATGAGAATGCATGTCTAGATTCTTAGAAATGTTGATTGTTCTTGTATTATTACAAAAGATAGTAACCAGATTAGGAACATTTACCTTCATATAATACAATGTATGTACCATCGAAAGAACTTGTTGACAACAAGAACATACAACTATATATTTGGCCTTAGCTAGTGATAGTGTTGCATTTTCTTGCTTCTGATTATGCCAACATACTAACTTATTTCCCAAGAATAATTCTTCTCTAGAAGTTCTTTTCATATCCACAAGACATCCTCCCCATTCTGAATGAGTATATGTAGTAAGAGTGAAAGAATCATTTCATGGATACCATAAACCATAGTCCAAAGTCCCTTTAATGTATCTAAATATTACTTTTACACTATTAAAATGAGACTCTTTAGTGTTGGTTTTCCCTACCAAATGATGATTTATTGAGAGGGGGTGAATGAGATAATATTGAAACTTAACACTTTAAAGCTAAACCTCTGATTAACTTGGTAACTCAAATAACAACAATAACTAAAAATTGTAAACACTTCACAAAATTGATAAACAACATATAACATAAGAAAATAACATCCATGGTTATCAAGCATCACATGTAACACCAGATTTGACAAGGAAACCAAATTTTGGAAAAACCTCCATGGGAATTTTCACCCACAAAAAGAAATACTCAAGTATGAAGTATGCTCGGTTAAGAGCCAATATCGTTAAACATTACAATACACATTTGTTATATATGTGGTGCAGGAGCACACCTAGGCTAACCTCCATAGTGTTAATGTTTTTTCTTGTACTTGACATTGGCCAAGTCAGGGTAGTATGTTTATTTTAGACCTTAGAAGGTCATTGCATTGTGGACTAGGTGAGTTAGTCATTAGGACTAAGGTCACCAAAAATAGTCATTGTTAGTAGCTTTTTAAATTTATTATTCTGAGGCTTAGTGGATTTGAGCTATGAATGTGTCCTAAACACATAAATGATGTAACAGAGATACTTGGAGGCCGCTAATGAAGTTGGTTCCTCGAAATATAGAGGTTAGAGGTCCTAGGAATTAGGAAGTTGGCATAATGGCAAAGATGCCAAAAGTTGTTACAAAGTTGTCATGACAACATTTGTAATTATTGCAAATGTTGTATGCAACTTGGTTACTTAGGATCCCCCTAGAAGATAGGAGTGGGAGATCAACCAACAGGCCCTAAAAACATGGAATATTGTATCTAATGAAGGAGAGGCTCGAATCTATAGAGAGAGAAACCATTGTAACAAGTTTTTATTACTGAATATAGCTCTACAACTTTGATTTTGTTAAGGACCCGAGATTTTCAGTGTGACAATGCTATCATATGGATTGAATGCTTTGAATTAGTGATTGGTTTGTTTTCATAAGATAGATCTAATCCTTTTCCATTCAGTAAACAAGTTGATTTGAGTTAGTATAAGGTCTTAAGTAAATTGTTTTCAGTTTAGAGAGTTCACTAGTCCTGTCCTGACCAGTTTGTCATTTCATGGCTCCTCCATGAAATCTAACCATGGGATCTTCCTAAGGCTAGGTGGATATGTTAGGGGAGTCATTGGTCTATACATATGTAGAGTTAGGAGTCATGAGGATTCAATTTGCTATTTTTAGTACCAAGCCCTAGGTGAGATGACAGTGCTCGGTTAGAGGTTTGAAGGTGAAGAATTGAGAATTTCATGCGGGGAAGGAAAGTACAGTATGGGAAAAGTGTAGCACTAGGTGTGATATGATCCAATCATGCACTATTGAGATATTTGTGAATTCACCAATCCATTTGGTCAAGCTTTGAGCAAGAAATCAGTGAGGTCCTACTAATTAGGCCTTTTAGCCCTATTAGACCTAGATAATAGGAACCCTGTGTATAGAGGGCCTAGGAGTCTAAGACTTTCAAAATATTTTATGAAATCCAAAAGGGTATTCGAATATAGATCTATTTTTCCAAGTTTTTTGGAAAGTTTTGGAAAGAATTGGGAAAAGGTCTCTGCAAAAGGCTACAAGGAATTAGGCCTAATTAGGCTTCTTAGGGTCTAAAACTTGAACTCGACTGAAAAGTGCTAGAAGACCCTTCAAAATGGAGTTAAATAGAAACATATGGGAGGATTCCAACATTTTTAGCATCCCTACAATGAAATTGAATGCTAGTGTGGAGTTGGCACTTAGATCCTTCTAAGTGTAGGAGAAGAAGTGAAGAAACTACATGGTGTTAGTCTTTCAAGGTGAAGCACAAAGGGTTTGGGCTCTTGGAGAGGAGCTAAATAAGGCCTTAGTTAATCATCTAAGCCTTTGGGAGATCCTAAAGAAGATTAGGATCCTAATAGAGACAAGATAGGTCTCTTGATAGATGTGCAAGCAAGCCTTGGACCACATACACCATATGGGTATAAGAGCAAGCTTAGATCAGGCTTGTGGTGGATGTTTCAACCTACTGAATCAATCGAAGATAATACACTAGGGGGATTAGTGGAAGATATAACCATGGTGACTAATTTTGAGTTAGCCAAAAAGGTGGAGGAATAAGAAGAGGATAACAGATTGCTAAGAGAAAGATTGTCTCAAATGGAGCAACTCTTGGGTGAAGTCCAAGACAAAAATGATAAAGTGAAGGATAAGATAGAATAGAAGGAAGAAGAAGAAGCAATGGAAAAAGGATTGGAATTGGAGGAGGAAGCTCCAACACCTGACCCTGTTATTGCTGAAGAACCCTTCTTGAAAGAAACAAAGGCCTTAAGTGGAAAAGCTTTGGAAAGTGTACCACTCTTTAGTGGAAAAATGGATCTAGATTTAGTTGTGGATTGGATTGAAAGTATAGAAAACCATTTTGAATGTGATGGTATAACAGAGGCCCAAAAAGTGAAGGTGGCCAAATCTAGGTTGAGAGGTTCAGCCCTCACATGGTGGAAATTTGTTCAAGATGAAAGAGAAAAAAAAGGAAGGAATCCTATAGTCACATGGAAAGGCATGGTGGCTAAGATAAAGAAGACTTACTTACCTGATGATTATGAAGTTCAATTGCATAGGAGGAGGCATAATCTTAGACAAAAAGACTTGGATTTTGAAGCCTACACCGAAGAGTTTCAAAAGTTGTGTTTAAGATCACAAGTGGTTGAAGATGAAAGCATCAGAATAGCAAGGTATTTGAATGGACTTAAGTGGTCTATTCAAGAAGACATGAGTCTTGTGAACTTCAAAACTATCTGCCAATGCTATCAAATGGCCTTGAAAATAGAGGAGAAAGGCAAAAGAAAACAAGAACAAACCTCCAAAGGAAGAGGTAGAGGAAGGGATAGTAGAGGACCAATAGGTGGCTATGGTGGAAGGAGTTCATAATCAAGGACTCAAGGAGAAGTCAAATACACTGAGCAGCAAGAGGGAAGCTCTAGTAGAGGTAGTAGAGGAAGGAACTCTAATTTCAGAGGAAGAAGTGGTGGACAAGGAAGAGGCAACTATTTTTCCAATATGAAATGCAATCAAATGGGACACCTTGCCTATAGGTGTCTAGAGAAGAGTAGTACTTCTCAAAGAGGAAACAAGAGAACTAATCTAGTTCATGAGGAGACAAATGCAGCAGAGAAACACCTTGAGGTACCACTAAGTTTAGAAGAAGGTGAGAACCTCATGATGAGGAGAACATTGATCAAGGAGTCGGTTAAAGAAGAACCAAGCCAAAGAAGGTCCTTGTTTAGATTCAAATGCAAAGTGGTGGGAAAGGTGTGTAGATTCATCATTGACTCAGGGTCTACTGACAACATTGTGTCAGAGGAAGCAGTCAGCAAGATAAACATGACAAGGATACCCCACACCCATCCTTACAAAGTTACATGGCTCAATAAGGGACAACATGTCTTAGTAAATGAGCAGGCTTGGGTGGAGTTCTTTATAGGGAGATATAAGGACAAGGTCCTATGTGATGTGTTGCCTATGGATGCATGTCACTTTCTCCTAGGCAGGCCATGGCAATTTGACCGCCAAGCTATCCATGATGGGCTGAAGAACTCTAATAGTTTTAAGAAGGACAATGTGACTTTCAAAATCCAGTCACTATTAGAGGATGCAGAAGTGAAGACAACAAGTCCTAATGTTCTCATGGTTGATAAAAAAGAGTTCTTAGAAGCTATGGAGGAAGGAGAAGGAGTTGGATTTGCATTGGTCCTAAGGCCAAGATAAGAAAATGAAGGCAAGGTAGACAAGAATCTAGAACTACCTAAGGAGATACAAAGCATGTTGCAGAATTATGAAGGTATAGTAAGTGATGGACAACCATCAGCATTACCCCCTAAAAGAGCCACAAGTCATAGGATAGACCTCATACCAGGAGCTACCCTACCCAATAAAGTAGCCTACAAGATGACCCCTTGGTGAAAGAGCACCCTTAAGGTCTACTAGAAGATCTAAACTATTATGGCTTGTAGATTGGTTTAGCCAACCATCCATAAATAAGGACTAAGTATAAATTCCCTAGTGTGTGTTTGAGGTATGGTTTAGGTTTGGAAAGATTAGGGTTGTGTTGTTTGAGTCTAGTTGATTCTAGGAGTCTAAGGCCTAGAAGTCAACTCAAAATTCAAGGAGTTGACCAAAATTCCAAATTGGGAAGATTTTTAATGTTTTATTGTTTTCTAACCATTTGAGGTCAATTGGTAAAGTTTGAAACCAATTAGGACACTCAAAATGTGAAAATGACAATTTTGACAAAAGTTGTCAAAGTTGTCATGACAACTTTTAAAGTTGTCATGACAATATTTATTAGAATTGAGGAATCAGCCATTAAAGTGCCCAAATCCCAACCAAATGGTCTAGATATATGGGATAGGAGTATATAAGTTGAATCCAACCCTAATTTGTTAGTTAGCTTTTATTTTGTACAGACTAATCACAAGGAAGGATCAATCTACAGTGTAAATTTGTGAAAGAGCCATCATCCATCACTTTATTAGATTGAATGGACTAAATGAATGATTGGATAGTTTTTTAAATGTAGTTTCCAAGCTTTGTGTGGTGTTAGTTTGTTATTTTGTACATTCTGGTTAATCTTTGTCAAATTATTTGTGTTTTGCAAGTTCACTGGCCAGTTTTGGTCTAGTTATGTAAATAATGGGTTTCTTTGGAGTTACCAAGGCTCAAACTCCATGAGAACTTGGAATCCACTAGGACCTTGTATATACTATGTAGATATGGATTTTGGAGTGTGAGTGCAGGGAAGGCTCAAGAACATTCAGGCCCTAGGTGAGTGGTGAGCATTCTGGCTAGGGTAACTGGACAAGACAGTGGCAATAAAGATTGCAGGATTGATTGGTATGAGCCAATAAAGTTTGGAGAAGTGAGGGAGGAGGCATGTGGTGTAGACCTTATAGTGGAGGGATAAGTTTAGAGGAGTCCAACTAATCAAAGAAAGAATATCAAGTTACCAAACTAGTCTACATGTCTCCAAAACCCTTATTTTTAGGGGTTTGGTAGAAATCTACTCTATAGACACCATTAGGAATTGAGACCTAGTAAATCCTTAAGGGGAGGAAAAACCCACAAAGAATATCCAATTTTTTTTTGGGGGTTGTTAAGGGTTTTTGGAAGCAAGAACACATTTTCAGTGTTTTGGAGGGCTAATAGGCCTAAAAAGGCTACAAGGCCAAAGAGTTGGATTTTTGGGTCTCGATTGGAAAATGGTTGAAGGGTCTAGAAAATTGGATCTATAGGTGTGTAATTTGACCTAAGGGGAGTAGGAAAGCCAAACCTTAAGAAGTTTACACCATTGGGGTGAAAGGAGGCTTGTGAATCCATGCTTGCAAGAAAGGTAAGAAGAGAGTAAGGAGTTGAGTTTGAAGTTGATGGGAAGTTCCTAGTGAGCTAGAGGATTAAGAAAGAATCCTCTATGTTAGGGAAGAGAGAGTGAGACCCTAAGGAAGACCCAGTGAAGGTCTTGGAGAGAGTTAGAGGCTCTAGGAGAAGGAACTCCTCATCAAATTGGTATCAGAGCCATTTAAAGGCTTGGGTGATTGAATTGGTGTATGTCAGATTGGAGTGAGTCCAGGATGGTGACCAATGTAGAGTTGGCCAAAGATTTTTCAGAGAAAAAAATCAAGAATAGGCTTCTTGAAGAGGAAATGGAGGAAATGAAGATCAAAATGGAAGAAGTTGCAGAGACAACCACCAAACTGAGAGAAGAAGTGCATGGAGGGTTAGATAAAGGTAAATATCCATTAGAAGAGGAAGTAGAACCAAAGCCTAATCCTCTTCTACCTGAGGAACCATTCCTCAAAGCACTCAAAGAACTAAGTGGGAAGGCTCTAGATGGAATACCAGTGTTCTCTGGTAAGATGGATACAAATCTGGTTGTGGAATGGCTTGAAGGGATGGAGAATCACTTCGAGTGTGATGGGATTACAGAATACCAAAAGGTGAAGATAGCCAAGTCAAGGCTAAGAGGGAAAGCACTTACATGGTGGAAGTTCTTGCAAGAGTAAAGGGAGAAAGAGGGAAAGAAGCCCATAAAAAATTAGAAGACAATGATGGAAAAATTGAAGGAGTATTATCTTCTAGAGGATTACGATATCCAACTGCATAAGAAGAGGCAAAATCTTAGGCAAAAAGACCTAGATGTGGCAGCCTATACCAAAGAATTTTAAAAACTTTGTCTTAGATCAAGAATCCAAGAGACAGAGTGCATTAAAGTGGAAAGATACCTTAATGGATTAAGGTGGAACATCCAAGAAGAGCTTAGTCTCTTCACCCTGACTTCCATTCATAGTTGTTTTCAAATGGCTTTGAAGGTAGAAGAAAAACTAAAGAAAGGAAAAGATTCTAGCTCCAAAAGTAGAGGAAGGGGCAAAGATAATAAAGGTGGATATAGAGGAGGATCAAGTGGTAGAGGCAATGAAAATAGGGGTCAAGGTGAATGTAGATATGCAGATCAAGGATACGAGTCAAACAACAAAGGTGGATTCAGTAGTAGAGGAAGGGGTTCTTATAATAGTGGTAGAGGAAGGAAAGGAGGTTTTGGAAGGGGGTCTCATTTCTCTTCCATGAAATTTTACAACTATGGATAGTTAGGGCACCCTACATACAGGTGTCTAGATAAGCCAACATCCTCAAAAGGAGAAAAGAGGATCAACTATGTCCAAGAGGAGGACAACACCAAGCATTCAGAGGTCAGTCTGGATTCAGAGAAAAGTGAAAGTTTGATGCTTAGGATAATACTAATTAAAGAACCCACTAAGGATGGACACAATCAAAGAAGGGCTCTTTTCAAGGTCAAGTGCAAGATAATGGGAAAATTATGTAAGGTGATCATAGATTCATGATCTACAGACAATGTAATATCAGAAGAGGTAGTAGAGAAACTAAAGCTCACTAAAATTCCACGTGAATTCCCTTACAAAGTCACATGGTTGAATAAGGGCCAGAACATCTTAGTCAATGAACAAGTGTGGGTGGAATTTTCTATTGGGAAGTATCATGATAAGATACTATGTGATGTCTTGCCAATGGATGCTTTCCATCTATTGCTTGGCAGACCATGGCAATATGATAGAGATGCAGTCCATAATGGGAAGGATAAAATGTATACTTTCAAGAAATATGGGGTCACCTACAAGATACAATCCATCTTAGAGGAGGAGACAATGGAGAAGGAAGAATCCAGTGCCATGTTATTGAGTGGGAAAAAATTTCTAAAGGATCTGAAGCAAGAAGAAGTTGGCTATGCAATTTTGCTAAAGCCAAAGGAGGGGGAGTCTCATGAGAAGGAACCTATACCATAGGAGGTAAGAGAACTACTAGACCAGTTGAAGGATATAATTTGTGAGGGTACACCAGCCACACTTCCACCCAAGAGGGAGATCAGTCATCAAATTAACTTCATACCAGGAGCATCTTTACCAAAAAAGGCTGCATACAAGATGACACTAGAGAAAAACAAGGAGATAGCTAGACAAGTCCAAGAGGTTTTGGACCAAGGGTTGATAAGGAAGAGCATTAGCCCATGTTCTATCCCAGTGGTTTTGGCTCCTAAGAAAGGAGGTAAGTCGAGAATGTGTATTTATTCTAGGGAAATAAATAGGATAACTATCAGGTATAGATTTCCAATTCCTAGAATAGAAGACTTGATGGATTGTTTGGGGGGTGCTAATTACTTCTCTAAAATTGATTTGAAGAGTGGGTACTATCAAATTAGGATGAAAGAGGGTGATGAGTGGAATTCTGCATTTAAGACTATAGAGGGGTTTTATGAATGGTTAGTGATGCCCTTTGGGCTTACCAATGCACCAAGATCCTTTATGAGGGTGATGAATGAAGTCTTGAAGGACTATATAGGAGTCTTTGTAGTTTTCTATTTAGATGAAATCCTCATATTTAGTAAAACAAAGAGGACCATATGAGGCACTTGGAGCTAGTGTTGAAGAAGTTGCAGGAAGAGAAACTCACCATAAACCTTGAGAAGAGTGAGTTCATGAAGGAAGAGCTAGTCTACCTTGGCTTTGTGGTTTTCAAGGGTGACTTAAAGATGGACCAGGAGAAAGTAGAGGCCATATTGAACTGGCCTACTCCTAAGATAGGGAAAGAAGTTAGAAGCTTCCATGGGTTAGCCCAATTCTATAGGAAGTTCATTAGGAGATTTAGTGAGATTTGTGCTTCAGTCCTAGAGACTATAAAAGGAGGGTTGAAAACAAAATTTGTGTGGACAAAGGTAGCTAATGATGGATTTGAGAGATTAAAGAAAGAAGTGGCTACTCAGCCTATATTTCTATTGCCAAGCTTTGATAAACCATTTATTGTGGAGTGTGATGCAAGTAGCATTGCAGTGGGAGTTGTCTTAAGTCAGGAAAGTAGGCATGTGGCCTTTTTCAGTGAAAGACTAAATGAGGATAAGTCTAGGTACTCTTCCTATGACTTGGAGCTATATGCTCTTGTACAAGCCTTAAAGAAGTGGAGGCATTATCTTTTTCCCAAAGAGTTTGTTGTCTTCACATACAACCAAGCAGTGAGTTACATAAACACTCAAGACAAGCTTAGTTTGAGACACATCAAGTGGATGGAATTCCTACAGTCTTACACCTTTACCATCAAACATAAGAAGGGAGTGCAAAAAAAAGTTACAAATGCCCTTAGTAAAATACTACTTACCATCCAAGAGATTCGGTTGAAAAGTACAGGGGTTGAAGGTTTTAAGGACCTATATGAGGGAGATTCAGATTTCTTTGAGATATAGAAGGTGTGTCAAAATCTTGAGAATCACTTTCATAGTGAGTTTGTAGAGTATATATTGTAGAATGGGTTTCTATTCAAAGGCAAGAAACTATGTGTTCCAAGAGGTTTAATGAGGGAGAGCCTTATACAGGAGAAGCATAATGGAAGCCTAAGTGGATACTTTGGATTGAATAAGACATTGGACTTAGTGGAGAGATTCTATTGGTGGCCAAAGCTGAAAATGAAAGTAAGAAGGTATGTGGAGTAATGTGGCATATGTCAGAAATATAAATGCACTTCATCTAATGCAGGAATTTACCAGCCATTACCCATCCCAAGTAGACCTTGGGAGTGCATAAATATGGACTTCATAGTGGGGTTACCTAGAACTCCAACTGGTTTAGATAGTGCATTTGTAGTGGTAGATAGATTTAGTAAAATGAGCCACTTCATACCATGTAAAACAACACATGATGCCAGCCATATTGCCTACTTGTTCTTCAAAGAAGTGGTAAGGATTTATGGCCTACCAATGAGCATTGTTGGAGACAGGGATGTAAAGTTCATGGGTCACTTTTGGAAGACCCTGTGGAAGAGGTTAGGTACAAACTTGTTTCATGGATCTTCCTATCATCCTCAAATGGATGGGTAGACTGAAGTAATCAACAAGGTACTTGGGAAATTTCTTAGGTGTCTGACCAAGGAGTATGGACAAGGTTGGGAGCAAGTTATTCCATAGGCAGAATTTTCCTACAATGAAAGTACCAATAGAGTTACAGGGAAGAGCCCATTTGAGATAGTGTATGGGGCACATCCAAGGGGTGTAATAAAACTCAGAGACCTCAAAGGATATGAGGGAATCAGTGGGCATGCTAATGATTTTGCACAATCAATTCATGAGCAAGTGAAAAAGACCTTGATGGAGGCAAATCAAAAGTTGAAGGCAAAGAAAGATGAGGGGAGAAGAGAATTGCAATTTGAAGTGGGTGAATTAGTCATGGTGTTCTTGAATAAGGCAAGACTACAAAAAGGGATACCCAGCAAGCTACAAATGAAACAAATTGGACCTTGTAAGATATTGGCAAAGTATGGACCTAATGAATACAAGGTAGAGTTGCCCAAGGAGATGTCAATTTCTCCAATCTTCAATGTGAAAGATTTGATAAAGTATAAGGGGCCAGATATGGATGAGATGTAGTATAGAATAGAGGTCATTAAGGACATGGGAGAGTTCAAGACTCTGGAATAGGAAAAATTACAAGTTGAGAAGATATTGGATTCAAGGGTGAAAATGAAAACAAGACATAAGATCTACATGGAGCATCTAGTGAAGTGCAAGAAACAACTAGAGTTAGTGTTAGGAACCTGTGTGTTCCTTCTGTTTATTTTGTTAGTGTAGTGTTGTTGGATGCATATGCTTTGTAATTCAGCAAGTCATCCCGTGAGTATATTTTATTATCCCACATGCATAGGTAGTATTACTTTTCTAGATTGTACTTATTATATAAGAGTATGTTGAGGCCTTTGATGGGCACTGACGAATTTATTGTATTGAGCTTGCTCAAAGGAGGTTACCCCCTCGAAGTGGCCTGTGATCAATTGATTCACTTTGAGTTTTTCTATTTCTCTATATTCTATTATTTCATGCATTTTCACCATATTGCTATAGGAGGTTCCTCTCATCTGGTATCAGAGCATTTTATTGGGCTCATTGGGTGGAAATTACGTCAAAATTTTTTTTCCATCGTGGCCTTTAGGTTCCTTTCAATTCCAATATTTCTTGTTATTGCAATACTTCTTTTCAGTTATACCGTATTTGAGTGATTTTCCTTGAGTCGATTGTCAAAAAAAATATATATATATTTCCATTTTTTAGCCATAGCTTCCTTGCTTTCTTTCCGTTTCCTCTCACAGCTCCTTAGAACCCCTAAAATACCATTCTGCATACTTCCTTCCTTCATGACCCTACCCCAAATTCTACATATTGAAGCCCTAAATCCCTCATTTATCTAATTTTAGGGTTTGCCTTATCTTTTTTGCTTCTCATCCAATCGCCACCAAACCGGGCCACAAGGTTCAATTCCTAATTCTGCTCCCTTGTCCCTCTTGGACCGCTCGTCTCATTTCGCCTCCCCAACCCTAAAACCCTCATTTTTCTTTTTCCCTTTTCATTAGAAAGTGTCCAACCACTCGTCAAACACCCATTTCCCATATGAGTTTTTCCCAAATCCAAGTTTTCCCTAACTAAAAAAGTTTATGTTTCTCATTTTCTACCAATTTCCAAAAACAAAAAAACTGCTTTATGGTTGTTACACGTATAGGAGCAAAAATCATGGAGGAGGAACTTGCATCCCTCAAAACCAAACTTCAAGATCTAGATGACAAATTTCTCGGTCTCACCCCTCAGCATTCAGCCATGGACCGAAACCATTCTGGAGACATTGGGTTCTCTTCTAGCAATTTTCGTGGACCGAAGCTTGATTTTCCTTGCTTCGATGGTACTAATTTGACTGGATGGATTTACAAGGCATAGCAATATTTCAACTTGCATAATACTTTGGATAACAACAAAGTCCCACTTGCATCTTTTCATTTGGAACATGAAGCTCTTCAATGGTTTCGTTGGTACATCAACGCTAATGTAGACCCAACATGGATAGAATTGTGCACACTCCTTTTGGAGCACTTTGGCCCTAGTGCTTTTGATGACTTCATAGGAGCACTCACTAAACTGCGCCAAATAGGCATTGTAAGAGAATACCAGACAGAGTTTGAAAAATTATCTAATCACACAGAGGGATTGTCTGATGAATTATTCCGCAGTTGTTTTGTCAGTGGTCTGAAGGATGCACTTCTATCTGAAGTAAAAATGTTCTAACCCACTACAATGATGGAAGCCCTTGGGTTGGCTAAGTTAGTGGAGGACAATATTAGTGCTCTACAACATTCCAGATCCAGTTTTGTTCCATTCAAAAATTTGGGTTCTCACAACCCTCAAGTCACGCCAGCTCCCAGAACTACTCCTATCAAGCACTTGTCTGAAACAGATATGTGGGCCAAGCGAGAAAAAAGGCTTTGTTATAATTGTGATGAGAAATGGTCCCAGGGCCATAGATGTTTTCAGCAAAATCTCTATCTCTTGGATTTGGATTCTCCACCTGAACTAGAAGAATATGTAGATGCTCATGAAATAGTGGATGATGAGGTTGACCCTCAATAGCCTGAAACTCCTTCGCTAGAAGCTCAACCAGATTATTTGTCCATGCTTTGGCAGGAGTCACTACTCTACAAACCATGTGGGTCTAGGGTTTCTTCAAGAAGATCCCTCTTACTATACTCATTGATTATGGTAGCACTCATAACTTCATTGACCCCCGAATAGCCAAACAGGCTAATTGCTTTGTCCATCCCTGCTCTAGCTTTGAAGTCATGATTGCCAACGGGGGCACTTTACCTTGCAAAGGGAAATGTCACAATGTGCATCTCTCTATTGGAGATTATAACCTGCACTCTGACATGTTTTCCTTGCCCTTAGGTGGATGTGATGTGGTTTTGGGCACCCAATGGTTACGCACTCTTGGCCCCATTCTATGGGATTTTGCTGAACTTTGGATGTAGTTTTTAGCCAATGGCAACAACACACTTTGAAAGGCTTATAGCCGGGGTCTCTCAGCATCATCAGTTCACATCATATGGAAAAAATTCTTAAGAAGAATTCACATGGTGTCATCGCTCAGCTCCATTCCATTCAGATGTAGCCATCCGCAGTCTCTAGTACTCCTGCAGTCTCTAGTACTCCTACCGAACAAGATACCCCATGCTAACCCCTATAAATTAACTTGGTTGAGCAAGGGGCAAAATATATTGGTCAATAAACAAGTATGGGTTGAATTCACCATAGAGAAGTATCAGGAGAACATAATTTGTGATGTTCTACCAATGGATGCTTGCCATCAGTTTCTTTGAAGACCATGGCAGTATGACACAAAAGCAATCCACCATGGCAAGGAGAATAAGTACTCATTAAAGAAGAATGGGGTTACTTATAAGATAAAATCCTTATTAGAGGAAGACACAATGGAGAGGAAGGACACCAATACACTCTTGGTGAGTGGAAAAGAATTCCTAAAAGATATGAAGAAGGAAGATGGAGTTGGCTATTCCATCTTGGTGAAACTAAAGGAGGAAGAGACACCCAAACAGACACCTATGCATGCAGAAGTTAAATAGTTGTTGGATCAATTAAAGGGTATCATAAGTGATGGGGCACCAGCTACATTACCTCTACAAATAGAAATTAGTCATCAGATTGATTTTGTGCCAGGGGCATCATTGCCAAACAAAGCTACTTACAAGATGAAACCAGAGCAGAACAAGGAGATTGTAAGGCAAGTTCAAGAGCTTTTGGATCAAGGTATGATAAGAAAGAGCATCAGCCCATGTGTTGTTCTAGTAGTTTTGGCTCCTAAAAATGGAGGTAAGTGGAGGATGTGTATTGATTCTAGGGAAATGAATAGGGTAACAATTAGGTATAGATTTCCTATTCTTAGGATATAAGACTTGATGGATTGTCTTGGGGGTGCTAAGTACTTTTCAAAAATAAACCTTAAGAGTGGATATTATCAAATTAGGATGAAAGAGGGGGATGAGTGGAAGTATTACTTTAAAACCAAAGAGGGACTTTATGAGTGGTTAGTAATGTCATTTGGGCTTACAAATGCACCTAGTACTTTTATGAGGGTCATGAATGAAGTCTTGAAGGATTGCATAGGTGTATTTTTAGTAGCCTACATACATGATATCCTCATTTTTAGAAAAACCAGAGAAGAACATATGAAGCACCTAGAAATTGTGTGGAATAAACTTCAAGAAGATAAGATAACCATTAACCTTGAGAAAAGTGAGTTCATGAAACAAGAACTTGTCTATTTAGGATTTGTAGTTTCCCAAGGTAATCTGAAAAATGGATAAAATCAAGGTTGAAGCCATCCTAAGTTGACATACTCCTAGGACAAGGATAGAAGTGAGAACTTTCCATGGTTTGGCACAATTTTATAGGAAGTTTGTGGAGAAGGTTTAGTGAAATTTGTGCACCTGTCCTTGATACAATAAAAGGAGGAGTCAAGACAAAGTTCATATGGACCAAGGAAGCTAATGAAGGATTTGAAAGGTTGAAGAGGGAAGTGGCTACACAACCCATTCTAGTTCTCCCAAGTTTTGACAAATTGTTCATTGTAGAATGCAATGCTAGAAACATAGTAGTGGCTGCAATACTAAGCTAAGAAGGGAGGCCAGTAGCCTTCTTTAGTGAAAGGTTAAATGAGGCAAAGTCTAGATACTCATCTTATGAATTGGATCTTTATGCTTTGGTACAAGCTCTTAATAAATGGATGCACTATTTGTTGCCAAAATAATTTTTTTTATACATGGAAAACCAAGCCCTAAGCTACATAAATACACAAGAGAAGCTCAGTTTGAGGCATATAAAGTGGATGAAATTTCTGCAATCATATACCTTCACAATCAAGCACAAGAAGGGAGTAAACAAAAAATTTGAAAATGCACTTAGTAGGAGGTTTTTCACTATCTAATAAATATAGTTGTAGAGCATAGGAGTTGAAGGATTCAAGAAAATATATGAAGGAGATGCAGATTTCTCAGAGATTTACAAGGTATGCACTGATTTTGATAACCATTTCTATAGTGAATATGCTGACTATACATTGCAGAATGGTTTATTATTCAAGGGGAAACAACTATGTGTTCCAAAGGGATCTATGAGGGAAAAACTCATCCAAGAGAAGCATAATGGCAGTTTGAGTGGGCACTTTGGGATAAACAAGACCCTAGATCTAGTGGAGATATTTTATCATTAGCCTAAAATGCAAACGGATGTAAGGAGGTATGTGAAGCAATGTGGGATATGTCAAAAAGAAAAAGGAACATCTTCAAATCCAGGGCTCTATCAGCCATTGCCCATCCCAAATAGGCCTTGGAAGTGCATAAGTATGGACTTTATAGTGGGGTTACCTAGAACACCAACTGGTTTGGATAGTGTGTTTGTGGTAGTGGACAGATTCAGTAAGATGAGTCACTTTATCCCATGTAAAACAACACATGATGCCAGTCACATTGCCCATCTTTTCTTTAAGGAAATAGTAAGGAGACATGGTTTACCAACCAGTATTGTATCAGATAAGGATGTGAAATTTATGGGGCACTTCTAGAAAACATTATGGAAGAGATTGGGAACCAACTTGGCACATAGTTCTGCATATCATCCTCAAATAGATGGCTAAACAGAGGTAATCAATATGGTACTTGGTAATTTGTTAAGATGTTTAACCAAGGAGTATGGGAAAGGATGGGAACAAGTCATTCCACAAGCAGAATTTTCCTATAATGACAGTACCAATAGGACTACTGGTAAGAGTCCATTTGAAGTTGTGTATGGATTACATCCAAGGGGTGTTCTTGAGCTTAGGTACTTAAAAGGTTATGAAGGGATCATGAGACATGTAGATGACTTTGCTCAGTCTATCAGAGAAGTCCATGAGCAGGTGAAGAGGACACTAATGGAATCAACTCAGAAGCTTAAAGCTAAAGTGGATGAAAGGAGAAGAGACTTACAGTTTGAAGTAAGAGACTTGGTGATGGTGTTTTTGAATAAAGCCAAAATATAGAAAGGAATTCCTAGAAAGATTCAGATGCAGAGGATTGGCCCATGTAAAGTGTTGGCTAAGTATGGCCCCAATGCCTATAAATTGGATTTACCCAAGGAGATGTCCAACTCTTGTGAAAAATTTGATCAAATACAAGGGTCTTGATGTCACAGAGTAGGAGTACATTACAGACATGGTAGATGATGTGGAAGGACTTGGTGTACCTGTACCAACTAAGCCACAAGCTGAGATAATTCTAGATGCCAAAGTAAAGAATAGGACTAAGAACAAAACCTATATGGAGCATCTAATCAAGTGGAAGCACCAACCTAAGTCAAAGGTTACTTGGATAGAAGAGGGTGATTTTAAGAAGCTTAGCATCAATATAGAACTTATCACACCTCAGGTACCCTGACTTTCTTGTTGCAGGGGGAGAATGGTGCAGGAGCACCTTACAGTCCTAGTTTGATCCTAGATAAATTTTGGCTTGTAGGTGGTTCTATCCAACCACCAATAAATAAGGACTAAGATAAAGTCCCAAAGCGTGTGTGTAAATAGGATTTTTCAAGTTTTGTCTTTGGTTTAGTCCAAGAAGGTCCTAAGTAGTCAATTTGCAATAGGTAACTAGGAAATTCAAAGGTGGTCAAACAATGACCAAAATCCCAAAATGAAGGGAAAAATGTTATTTTGGTGTTTTTAGATGATTTTGGATCTACTAGAGTGATTCTCGATCAATTTGAGCAAGTTGGAGGAGTTGTAAGACAAACTTGCAAAAGTTGCTCATGACAACATTTCCTATAATGTTGCATTTTGGGATTAAATGGGTCCAAATCCAGAAATTAGGGTCTGAACACATGGGGATGGACTACATAAGGTAAAAAAAACCCTAATATAAGGATTGGATTGAATGGTGAATATTTGTGTTGGGATTATTTAAAGGTGTTCATGTAGATAAGTTTTGTGCTACTATATTAACAATTTCTTACTTTTCTTTATTTGTTTGTAAATTATTTTGGTTTGCCAGTGTTGTTGGTCTGTACAGAGGCAATTATGTAAACAATGGCTCTTTCTTGAATTCTAGTGTAACACCCCAAAATTGGCATCTTGCAACTCTAACCAATTTCGTTGCATTTTTCATTCTTCTGGATCATCAAAGTCCTATTGTACTAGGCAATTCTGAGTTTTTGACTGACTCTACTCGACCTGAGTGTCAAATGTAGAAAATCCTAAATCTGCATTAATCATACATCA
>MU223334.1:882174-892288 GCA_018584345.1 Thuja plicata | reverse complement strand
TTGATAAAAGGACAACTGAAAGAAAATTCAGGGTTAATGATCTGGTGCTACAATGGAATGCCAGAAAAGAAGAGAAGGGCAAACATGGCAAGTTTGAATCACTATGGATGGGCCCATTTGTAATCCAAGAGTTTCATGGGTAGGATTCTTATTTCTTGGAGGATCCAAATGGTGAAATACAAGAATTGCCAGTGCATGGACAATTCCTGAAACATTATTTCTCATAGTTTTCCTTGTTCCATGCACGTCAGTTTAGATTTCCCTATTTTTGTGTGGTTTTGTGTGCTCCTGTATAGTTTAGTTTAGGTTTGCGGTCTGTTCTCCAGAGGTCTGACTTCTAATGACAATTTTGCAATTATCTTTCCCCAGTTGGAGCCATTGTTAGCACTGTATTGGTAAAAATTTAAATTTCATATTTTTGCTAGTTCTCCTAGTCCCTTGTCCTGCTCTCTAAGTTTTGATGTGCTCAATTCAGCTATCTCTCATTCATTATGCCCTTACCTCTGTCAAGTTTCAAGTTTTCAAGTCTAAAATTTGTTCATTATGCAAAAACCCTGAAAAACCCTAGGCTATCCAAGTATTAAACGATGAATTTCAAACCCTAAGTCATGCCTTATGTTTCAGCGTTACTTTTTCATTCACTAAAGGCATGTGTTTTAATCCAAGTCGCCTCGTCACGTTACCCTGAGCGAATATTCCATTTGTCTTCCCAACTTTGGTTTTTCCTTATGTCGCATAGTCTCGTTTAACTTCTGAATATTCCTTTACCGTTCTGAGACTTAGCAATTTCTTTCAGTTGGGTAGTCACAAGATATCCATGTTATAAAGCTTTGTAAAGATGGGACCCATAGTTAGATGGGTGATCGCGGGAGAAATTAAATAGTTATGAAAATGTTCTCAGACTTCGTGATTACTTCATGTCGCGTTATCACCAAATCAAGAGAAAGCTAACAGTTAACTTTTCCTTCAGTCGCGTGTTCTCGGAATAGAATGGTGGTTAAGAGATTTCAGTTCAGACTACGTGACTAACCATTTGAGGTTTGCAGTATTGCTTAGTCGGGATGTCGCCAGAACAAGATAATGCTTCAGTTCTCTAGTATGCAGCAAGAGGACCAGAAAGGAGAAAAGGGGTGGCTGTTGAGAGAAGGTTTTTGCATGGTAGCCAGAAAGGAGAAAAGGGATTCAGCGACTTTGAGACTTAGGTACTTTCTCTTCAGTCGCGGTGTCTGGGAAACATTTAAGGGTATTTATAAACATTGAGCGATTATGCGACTACCGTCAGATGAAAGAATCAGAAGATCCAATGGTTGTCGTGATGTCTGAGAAGAAAAGTGCCCCAAGAGAAAGGTCCTTTCAACTTGGCGATTAGTGTATGTCGCGCAGTCGCTTGCGAGTGTGCGGCAAAGAGGTGAAGTGTTAATGTGAAGATTTATCGCTCAATCGCACAAGTATTTTTCCAGATTCTTAAAAGTTTGCGACCAAGCGACTAAGAGATCATTCAACGCCTCGCTAACTCGCTGATGTTTAGAGGTGGTGAAATGTTAACTCGCGGGTGTGCGATGAGCCAAAAGATGAAAGACATCTCCCACTCACCAATCAAAAGAAATGGAAGGAAAAGAGCTCGCGAGTAGGCGACTAAGGAAAGAAAAGACATAGTCGCGCACTCACAGTTAGTAATGCAATGAAATTTATGAGCTCGCGAGTTTGCGACTGAGCAAAGACAGATGCATCACTCACTCACGCATTAGATGAAAGCTGGAGTAAAAGGATAGCGAGTGAGCGATTAGACAAAGTATGAGTTAAAAGAAATGAATTGTCGCTCACCTGCTCAGATCAAAAAGTACAGTTTAAACAGCCAGCGAGTATGCGATGATGGAATAGATGGAAGAAAAGATGCATTATTGCTCAGTCACCCAAATTTAGGTAACATCAGAAATCAACTCACGAGGGTGCGACAAGTTAAAAGTGAAGAAAGCATCGGTCACTTGCATGAACCCAAAATCATAGCATAAAAGCTTGCGAGTGTGCGAAAGACATAAAGATAAGCAAAGAATTAAGGCATCGCTCACTCGTAGAGGGTCAAAAGTGGAGCAAGGATGGATGGCGAGTATGTGACCAGTTGAATAGTAGGGATGCATCGCTCACTCGCAAGGATCTTTTTAAAAATGAATAAAATGCAGAGTGTTGGCTATTTTCAGAGTTGACGATGCACAATCTAAAGGGTATCCTATTCAAATTTCCCTGCTTCAGCTAAAGAGCCACCAAAGAAGAAACAGAAAATAGAGCACAAAATTTTGCAAAGATGAAAGAGATGTGGCAAAATTCATGTCTAAGGCCAGAACTGCCATGGATTCCAGAAGAGGTGGAAGTTGTTGCCTTTTGATTGGCCTACCGTCAAAGAAGAACAGAGGGAAGAAAAAAGGATGAATCAAATATGGTTAAGCCACAAAGAACAAACCTTGTTAATTAACTGCCACCTATGTTTGGTTGCAAATTTGTCACAAGTGGTTGTGTAATCCTTCCCAATATGTCGGTAGCTTGTTGCATCCTTATGCTATAAAAAGGATTCCAAGACTACTGGGAAAAGGATGGTCATTTTTGTGTCTGAAAATAAGACTAAGACAATTGTAAATCTTGGTTTTGAGAACCAATATATCTGGTCCTTTGGAGAAGTCTCTGTGAATGTAGTAACTGACGATGATCTTTGAATAAAATCTAGTTCACAGTTTCTGAAACATTTATTGGATTTTTTGTCTTCATTTTAGCATTCTGAATTTTGTCTTAATTGAATGTTCTAGGAGCATTTTCAATTTATATATCTATAAGTGTGATTATGAAATACTTCTAGGGTTCTTTCAAGGAAATAATATACCTTAGAGATATTTCAACAAAGCTCAGGGTAGCAAATGAATCTAATGGATTAATCTAGCTAAATGTACTGAGGTAGATATATAAGGTATATCTATGTTTGTGTCAGATTCTGTAATTGCCTTAAGTTTAGTCTTCAATCATGCTGGTTAATATTAATCACAGATGACTCCATACCCTAAGATTGAGCACTGGTCTATTTTTGTTCAATTTAATGACTATCATCATTAAAATCAATCTTTACTTTCAGTTTGATCTATTTTAGTAAAAGTTACAGTGGTCATTCCCTGTAATTCCACCAATAGAAAACTAGAATAACCTAGTAATTTTGTTATTCTAAGCTTTCAAGGGTAATCCCGCCTGAGTCCTATGGAGCTCAAAGTGTAGGAGGTCTCAAGACCTTGTTACTGTTGTTTTATTTTATACTTGGCCAGTGTCAGGGATAGATAGAGTAAACCTTCTGAGGAGTATATTTTTATGTCAGCAAGAAAAGGGAACAACACGGCCAAAGCCACTGAATAGGCTACGGTAGAATCCAGACTGAGTACTTCACAATTTTCTAGACCTAAACCTTGGGCTCCTAGGCCTAAGTGTGAATTCACTCCTTTAGGAGAACCTCTTGAGGCAATTTACAAAACTCTTGTGGACAATCAGTTACTTACTCCGTTGGCTAATCCACGACCTTATGATCCACAAGCAATACCCTCTTGGTGTAATGAATCTACTTATTGTGATTTTCACCAAAACAAAGGTCATAAAATAACTACTTGTTTTAAGTTTCGGCATACAATCCAGGATCTCATCGATAGTGAGGTTATTTCTATGGGAATTCATAACAAAAACTTTGATCACCAAGATTTCAAGGATCCATTCCCTCCTCATGGAAAAGGTGAATCATCTAAAGGAAAAAATACTGATGGTAAGGTCAACTATACTTACACCAATAATGACAATGTCATTAATATGCTTGAACCTGTTGACACTAAATATTGTAATGTCCTCATTCTTAAAGGAAAGGAAGATACTTCCAAGTCTAAAACACCTTTCATTTTGTGAGGGTATACAACTCAGTCTTCTGAACAAGGATAGTCTCAAGTGAGTGCTAATATTGTAACTCGATCTCGCGACAAAGCTAAGGTTGACTCTGATACTAAGAATCCCAAAGTGGGTTCCTCATCTAAGGCTACCAATTATAGCATTCTTGATCAATTACAACGTACTAATGCTCAGATAACTACTTTTGAGCTCCTGAAAATCTCCCCTGCTCACAGGGAAATCCTGGATAAAGCCCTCACTGAGGCAAATGTCCCAAAAGATCTTGATCTCGACCGGTTTCAATCTATGGTAGGTCACTTGACCTCCTCACATTACTTGTCTTTCTCTGAGGAAGATGACCATTCTTTGAGTCACCCACATAATAATCCTCTGCACATTGAAGTCATGATAGGTCCAAAGCATGTTTGTCGTGTTCTCATAGATAACGGTGCTGGCCTAAATATCTGCTTTGCTAGTTTCCTTATTGAGTTAGGCTATGGCGAAGATTGCATTGATACCCACAAAAATATTACCATTAAAGCCTATGATGAGGAAGAACATAAATCCAAGGGTTTAGTTGTTTTGCCAATTAGAGTTCATCCTGTTGAACGAGATGTTATCTTTCAAGTGCTTGACATTCCTTTGGCATACAATATCCTATTAGGAAGGCCATGGATCCATGAAATGCAAATTGTCCCATCCACATACCATCAGTGCATTAAGTTCCCATTCCAAGGTTCTTAAGTGACTATACCTTCTAATACACGTTATGATTTCAATGCCCTCACAAAATCTTGACATCCTTGTACCTACCAACAGAGAATCTATTAAAATCCTTGATGATAAATTAAAAGAAATGGAAAAGAACTTGACTCTCAAAGAAATTTATATGGGAGGATATCATATTGGACCTGTATTATCTATTACATCTTTTCCTTTATCTCCCCATTCTTTTGGGAGACCTTCTGAGAACACTAAACCTTCTACGGTTCCTCCTCCAACAAAGTATGGTTGTACCTTTGTACAAGCCACAGTACCATTAAAAGAAGAAGTTGAAAATAGAGCTATCAAAGCTTGGATCTATAAAGGAGAAGACACTTCTAAAAATACTCCTCTTTATGACTTGAAACCTGAGAAATATGGTAAAGATTTATCTATTATGCAACGTTTTGGCTATAAAGGGGATGGTCCCATAGGTGCAAATCATAAGCGATTGATTCACCACTTGAAGCTATTGGTCATAGAACATGTGACTCTACAGGTATAGGCTTCTAGTGACTCACATTCTAATTGGGAATAAATAAGTTTGTACCTCAAGAAGATAAGAAACCAACACCTGAAGAAACACCTACAATTGCAGAACCTGAAGACAGCTCTGACGAGGATACTTTTCCTTATCCTATTCCACCAGACCTGGAAGCATTCTTTGATGAGCCAGATAACTTTGTACCACATGTCAATATGGTAGACACTGACAGTGATTCTGATACCACCACTTCAATTGCTCCATTAACTTATGAAGAGTGGAAAGACATATATACTCTAAACTCTATTCATCAGGGTAATTTATTCGTACCACCACACTTTCAAGAATAGTTTGACCATGAATTCTAGTCACTTCTCATTACACAAGAGGCAACTTATGCTACAAACACTATTGAGGTACCTAGGTCAATAGGTGGTCATCTGACCATAGCAGAATTTCTAGGAAGAACTCATCCCAACTGGGGACAAAGAGTTGATTTTACTCATGTTATTGATATGACACCTAATGATGAAACAGACTCCCATGAATATGAGTTCAATAGCTTGTCCTATGCCACTTCTGACAGAGATACAAATATAGAAAATGCATATGAAAACCTTCTCAAAGTAGGTGAATGGTCTAGTGTAGGGTCACATGAGTCTGACTCCCTAGATGTTAACATGTCATCTACTACGATCGCTAGGAATCAAAGGAATTTGACTATACCTTTGGATGAGATCGCTTTGGGTCTCGACTTGCTTGTCCATGTCTTTGATGATTATACCATGAACACACTTGAACCCGTCACTCCTCTTTCACTTTGCCATCCCAAGCTTATAGACTGGAACTCTACCTCCCAATCTAATGAAGTCCTTACGTTCCAGAATGATTACACTCTTGCCTGTTACCTACACAATATCAAACTTGTAACATCTCCTACCAGTGAAGCAAGTGTCAACATGACTGAGGCTAACATCAAGTATCTTAGTCACAAAATAAAAAGAAGAAAAAATAGGCGCTCTGATGGTGAAAACCACCTTGTGGTAGTATCAGAGCCTAAAATAGTCAAAATAAAAGATGTATCCAAAGGTGAAAACCTCTCTAAGGCGCCTGCAGATGAGATACTTGATGCACTCCAAAGTCATTTTTAGGAAAGATCATCTGTTCTTATTGAACCAACTCAACCTATCAACTTGGGTACAAAGGCAGAACCTTAGATTATTCACTTGGAACAATCACTATCAGAGGCAGAAAGAGAGGAATTCACTAAATTCTTCAGAAACAAAAAGATTAACTTTGCATGGAAATATTTAGACATGTTAGGATTAGACCCTAATATAATCATGCATCATCTATCCATTGCACCAGGTGTTAAGCCCGTCAAGCAAAAGCTTCAAAAATGCATCCACACGTAGCTCTACTTGTCAAAGCTAAATTGGAGAAATTGCTCAAGGCAGTGTTTATCAGAGTAATTAATTATGCAGAGTGGATCTCTAATATTGTTCCAGCATCAAAACATGAAAAATCTATAAGATTCTACATAGACTTCAGAGACCTGAATTTGGCATGTCCTAAAGATGATTTTCCATTGCCTAATATTGATATGATCATAGATATGATAGCTGGGTATGAAATGTATTCATTAATGGATGGTTTCTCTGGTTATAACCAGATAAAAATTGTGCCAGAGGACCAAGAGAAGATAGCTTTCACATGTGTCTGGGGCACCTTCTGTTGGAATGTCATGCTCTTTGGACTAAAAAATGCCAGTGCTACATATCTGAGAGCGGTTACCACCATATTTCATGACATGATGCATAAAACAATGGAAGATTACATGGATGACACTTTGACTAAGAGCATGCACCGAAAGAAACATCTTGTTGATCTAGGTCCTATACTAGATCGTATGGAAAAATTTATTCTAAGGCTCAATCCTATGAAATGTGCATTTGGCGTAACATCTGGTAAGTTACTTGGCTATATCATCTCTGCCAAAGGTATTGAAGTAGATCCTGCAAAAGTACAAGCTATTCTAGAAATGCCACCACCTAAAAATATTAGACAAATGAGAGGACTTCAAGACTGACTATAGTCTATCCGGCATTTTATCTCTCAACTAACAGACAAGTCACAACTGTTTACCAAAAATTTGCACAAGGGTGTGGCTTATTAATGGAACAAAGAATGTGATGAAGGGTTCACACAAATCAAACAGTATCTTGCAAACCCACTGATCTTGATGCCTCCTATTCATGGGAAGCCACTTATACTTTACATATCTTCCACGGATACATCATTGGGTAACCTATTGGCTCAAGAAGATCAACACAACAAAGAAAGGGCTATCTATTACATTAGTAGAACTCTGGTCTCATATGAAATAAAATATTCTGCTATAGAGAAGGCTTGCCTTGTAGTGGTGTTCGCTTCACAAAAATTGTGGGACTATATGCTGGCTCACACTACACGTCTAATTGCTAAAATTGATCCTCTGAAATACCTTCCTAGTAAAGCTACCTTCACAGGTAGACTAGCTAAATGGGTCATACTTCTTAGTGAGTTTGATATTGAATATGTTGAAAGGAAAGCCATTAAGGGCCAAGAAATAGAAGATCAGTTGGCAGAAGCACCTCTAGTTTATCATCAACCATTGCACATTGAATTTCCATATGAGTCCATATTAATTCTTACACATTGCTCATGGACTATGTTTTTTGATGGTTTATTTAGCCAACATGGTGTTAGAATACTTTAGGGATAACTGAGAGGGGGGGTGAATCAGTTATCAGCAACTTTATCTTTTTCTTATACTTATTAATCTATATTGATACAAAGTAAATGCACATTCAAATAACACATTACACAACACATAAATTTGGTTATGGGTAAACCAAATGGTAAAAACCCCAGTGGGAATTAGTACCAACAAAGAACTATACTGTTTGTAGTAATCCCTGTTAAAAGATCTTTCAACCCTGTTAGCAGTTGTTCATTACAATGTAGTAGTATAGTGACCTGGTTAAGGGTCTGACCCTGTTAGGAGTCTTTTAAAATAACCCTATTAGGGGTGGTGGAATCACTGTCCAAGGACTCACTATCTAAATGGTGAAGGCTACAACCTTCTGGTTATTTGATACACACTGTATCAAAAAGGTGAACTGTTGTTTGTGACATTGCTTATCTGATCAGTTCCTTTTGTGTGATGATGCTTTAACCTCTTGTAAAGCACTACAACAATATTCTCTATGTTCTGAAAGCTTCTACTTCAATATATATATTATCAACATATGATAAATATAACTCTGCTGCTTTAACACTCTACTATGCTTTTCTTATCTTTGGCTTTCGCAACTCTTCTCATCACAAATGACCTTCTATAATTATATACACCAAGTATGAGATCATGGGACCTATAGGAAAACTCTTCTTAACATCCTTGTTAGCTCTAATAAGCGCACAAGCATAATTACAACCACACAAGTATAAATTGAATAGACGCGTCGCTTCACTAAGTCAGCTTCACCAATTTAACCATAACTTTGCAATCTTCTTGAAATATGTTTAACACCTTTAGATTAATATCAAAAAATCATAACTCATCATGAATATACATACGCATATCCTAAAGATAGGCGCAACTCAATAAACACGTTACATACATCGACCTTAAACCGTTATTCCTCTAGAACTGTAACCGTCAATAACAAAATTACATATCTTTACTAAAACATCATATCTGGGTCTGCGTGTATGAACATAGAATAATAAACATGTCAACAACATGTATCTATCCATGCAAGTCTTCATGTCATCATATGGATAATAAAATACAGAAGTGTTGTTGTGTATTATATGTTGTCATCAATGACAAACATACAATCAATCAACTGCTCAGAATCAAATCTCCAACAATCTCCCCCTTTGGCATTGATGAGAACATATGATAAAAACAAATTTTGTTCATGGTGTCTTCTTTCTTTTACAATCTTCTCAATATCCTCATCAAGGATTCATCTTACACTGTTGCAGTTACATAGACTGTGTTTTATATGTATAATCCCCTAGAGTATAAGCTCCTTGTATGTGTTCCTTGTTTAGATCTTTGTTTGTGTTCCTTGTTTTTAGTACATACTCCCCCATTGACATCAATGGCAAAGGGTGCCATAAACCATTATGCACAGGTACTACTCCAGAAGTAGAGTATTCAACCATTCATCAGTCACACAGGACTGATGTACTTGCTACTTTTTCTAATCAGACTTAGGAGAGGGAATGACTCCCAACTTCTCCCTTAGATACTCAAAAGTATCCTTTGCTAAAGGCTTCGTGAAAATGTCTACTAACTGATCTTTTGTGCTTACATAGTCCAATGTCACTTCCTTGTCTGCAAATTTTTCTCTAAAAAAATGATACTTGATCTCTATGTGTTTTGTCTTTGCGTCCATCATAGGGTTCTAAGACAAGTTAATAGTACTAGTGTTATCACAATGAATAACAATAGGATAGTCAACCTGAATACCAAAGTCTTTAACCTTCTACTTGATCAAAATAATTGTTGTACAATTCAGTGCTGCTGCAACATATTCTGCCTGTGCCATTGACTGAGAAATACAATTTTGCTTTTTGCTTGTCCAAGATACCAACTTTTCTCCAAGAAAAACTGCTCCTCCTAAAGTGCTCTTCCTATCATCAATACAACTTGCCCAATCTGCATCAGTATACACATGAAGTTGTGTATTATTTGATTTAGGATACCATAAACCATAGTCTATAGTTCCCTTAAGATATCTGAATATCCTCTTGATTTCCATTAGGTTATTATTCTTGGGTTCAGTTGCAAATCTTCCAACAATGCCAACTGCATTAGATATGTCAGGTCTTGATTGAGTTAGATAAATAATCTTTCCAATCATAGATTTGTACAATGTTTTATCAACTGCTGTGGAGTCATCATCTTTTGAA
>MU223334.1:849689-863942 GCA_018584345.1 Thuja plicata | reverse complement strand
AATAATAAGTTAATCTACCAAGTAACAACAGTATATATTGAAGACATCTAAGGGACTTGTGGATTTATTTTTGTGGTAACTGATTCACCCCTCCCCTCTCAGTTACTCCATCTATATTTCCAACAATAAGTACCCTATTAAGGTCATAGGAAAGGCCTTGAGAAGAGCAAGGAATATCTTGTGAGTTATATCTCCCTATCAAAGCTACAACTGGAACTATCTAAGCATAGTTGATGCTTGTGTTGCTCATTTCTGAGAATAATTGTAATTGAGCTATTTCTGATTGTAAGAGTAGTGTGCTTAGTATAATTTTAATATAGTTTTGTATTCCCATAATAGGGAAATATGTAATATTCAGCTCCTAACAGGGCTAGGTCTCCTAATAGGCACACTATACTTTTAGTACATATTTATGGGTACCATCCCCACTGGGGCTTTCCCTTGGCCAGGGTTTCCTCAAAAATAATTCATGGTGTTATTAGTTATGTGGTGTGTGATTATGTTATTTTCATTTTAGTAATTATATGGTTAAGCTGGAATTTATTAAGTTCATGTTTAAAGTGTTATAATACTGATACACCCCCCCTCTCAATATTACTTAATCCTAACATAACCTTGTCCAAGTTCATTGCCTAATCCATTTAGTTTATTAGACTTTCTTTGTTTTCTTAGCATTTACTCTAAAGTGGTATTCTCATACTTTTCAAGTTTCTTTTTGCACATTACTAATTCACCTTCTAACCTTTTACATTCCTCATCTTTTGAAGTCAAATCATTCGTAGTCACAAAAAAATTCTCTTTTGTTCTTCTACTTGTAATTTCAAATCAGCAACTTGTTGTTCCAACATTTTAGTTTATTTTTAAGAGATTTATTTATCTTTTAATGCTTGTTCATTTTGAGCATACAAGTCCTTTTTCAACTTCTTAATCTTTTTGAGAGCATATAACAATTCACATTCAAGATCAGCTTCAACCATTTCTACACTACCATCCATTTCACTTTTATACTTTGAAAAGTACTTTCAATAGCCATAAAGAGAAGCTCATTTTCATCACAACATGAACTACTTTAGTCACTATTAGAACCATTCGCAACTAAACCTTTTTTCTTTTTAAATGAAAACTACCTTCTATCATTAATCTTATTTTTAGTTTGTCTTTCTTTATCACCAGCATCTTCATTATGATTTCCAAAAGGACTTTTAGAAGTAAAGTGTCCTATCTTTCCACAATTAAAAAATTTGAAAGAAAATTTACCTTTGTATTTATCTAATCCCTTTCTTGGTCTTCTTGAAAGATGTACCTCCAGAACATCAAGATCTTCAGATTCTGATGATCCTGCTTTGATTTTCTTTTCAGCCTTAAATGTTACCTCTTTTCTTGAAGATTCCTCCTCACTGAACTTTCTCATTTCATATGCAACTAGTGCTCCATGAATTTCATCCATGGTGTATTTTTTGATATCCTTTTCCTTTCTATCACTGAAATATTTGAATCAAACTTTGATGGTAATGATCTCAATACCTTCTTCACAACTTCTTTATCTTCAACCTCTTCTCTAAGTCCACATATGTCATTTACTATTTCATCTACCTTAATTAGATACTCTTCTATCTTCTCATTTTCACTCATTTTAAAATCTTTCAAACCTTTCTCTCAAATTTTGTATTTTTTCTTCCTTAACTCTTCATATCCATGATAGATGTTCTTTAACTTGTCCCATACTTCCTTAGAAGATTTAAAATGCATTACCTTCACAAAGACATCTTTAGATAAACTATTTAGAATTGAAATTTTTTCCTTCATGTCGGTTTAATATTCCTTCTTATCATTTGGATCCATAGGAAGGGTGTTGAGTACAATATAACCATTCGTATTAGAATCCCATACATCAACACTTATTGAAAAAAAATAGGGTTTCATCTTGACCTCCCAAAATGCATAGTTAGAGCCATCAAATTTGGGTACTTTAGAAGAATTATCTTGAGCCTTTATGAATATGTATTCCACTAACCAATATCCACTAAGGTTTCTAAGCCAAGTAATAGGCACTATTGGTGCCCAAAAATGATGGATTTTCTTTTGGCCAACTAAAAAGTAGAATGGTGATGCACCACTTGATATGCACCACTTGATACCTATGCAATTTTGGCTTAATCAATCCAAGGCCAGTAGACCTAATCGATCAAATGCACACAAAAAAGTGAAGTTCCTCCCAAGGTGATAAACAACCCCTTGGAGAAAAAAAGAAAAAACAATCTAATGATAATCTCTATTATAAAACTTAACTAAACTAATAATCACTAAGATCCTAATTTTAAGGCTTTGAAATAAATGATTTAATGATCTACAAACTACAAAGCATGAACTAATATAACAATTTTCAAATAATGATTAGACCAGTGCCTTCTGAAAACTTGGGCTACAGAGTTAGATAACTTTCAATCTTACGTACGATCGGAGACAATTTTAAAAAACTTACTTTAATAAGAAAAGACTATCATCTCAATGGCTTCCACTCAAAATATAACTCAAACCAAATTACACAATTAGTCTTATCGAATTTAACCCTGGTCAAGAGATAGACAAAAACAAAGGAAGATTCACAGATCTTTCAGTTGATATTCAAACTGTATATTGATTTTGAGTTATAACATTCAGGGAATTTAACAAAATGAAACACTCTATAAGATATAATATTCAAAAGACTAATTGAAAACATATAACTTATAACCACAAATAAAAAGAAGAGCAATTATCTTTATTAATGTTGAAAAAATAGTACATTAAAGTTCATGTAGAAATTGTCATCAAATTCTATTATACGATGTGTTTCTTCCCTTTTTTATTTACATTTTACAACACATATATACATCAATCCATGGTTTTCACACCCCTTTAGGGTGAAGAGATACCACCCTATATTAAAATTTAAAAACTTCTTTTGAAAAAACTAATCAACAAACTAACTAATAACTACCTATCTTTCGGATTTGGCTTTGGCCAAAAATCCAAAATAGATTGTGCGACCATAAGATTTTTACTGGAGATGGGAATTTTGATTTTCCGAATTGGTCTATTTTATATTTTCATTTTTTTATCTTTTTCATTCTCTTTGATGAACTATAACGGATTAAATGTTTGAAGATATTAAGTTGATGATCACCGAGCTGCAGAAAGTTATTGCAAGACATTAAATCAGTTAATGTATTATATTTTCATTAATGTCAACTTGATAAAATCTGATTGGTTATATAAATATTGTCAAAGGCTTCAAAGAAATAAAGAGATAAAGATTATGTTATCAGTAATGCATAAAAGTTCAGTATACACCAAGTGAAAACAAACACCGATAGATAGTGTACCCCAACGGATAGAGAACCCCAAAAGAAAAGTCACAGTGATACCCGAGAAAGAATTACCAAGGAAAACCTAAGAGATACCCTAGTAGAACTGAATATCACAGTGTTTCCCAATAGACAGACAACCCCGACAAATAGAGATGCCCAAGGACAACTGAAGTCAAGATCAAGAAAACAAGGAGTCAAACACTCATAAAAACTGAAGTTCAGAAATGACAAAATACTTAGCTCGCAGGAGCTAAATATGGAGTTAACTGGTTGATCACATTGTTTTCATTGACAAGTTAAAAGCTAAAGATAAGCTAGAGATTAAATAAATTTTTATTCTAGTTGTCAAGGAGAAATATACGGGATAAAACTAAAGCAAGATTTAAAGAAAGAATGGTGAGAATTACGGATCACGCCAAGAACAAGAAAGTCAAGGACTTGGAAATGGTGAAATCGTGTCTATAAGAGAGACAAGATAATTAATTAATTAAAGAATAGAGCTAAAGTTTTCTGTGGACACCAAGCAACAGAGAAGAAGCAACATCACCGAGCAGAAAGAAGTGGAGAAAAAGAACATAAAGGAAACATTGATCAGAAAGGTATTATGAGCTTACAATAGATCTGAACATCTACAAGTTTAAGTTGTATATATGAATAGATCATATATTGTTTCAGTTTAACCATTGATTCAGAAAATCTCTTAACAGAGTGGGACTTAATTATCCTTTATATATTGAGATACATCCCAAAGAGTATCAAAAAGTTTCTCATGAAGATAGCATAGTGAAATGCCAGGTATCAAGTGACAAACTATTATATTTAAATCCTCTAACAAGGTAGCATTTAATAGTGTCTTTGTAACCTTTAACAAGGTTGTCTCTTCATCGAGCTCACTTCAGAAGACTGAAAATGTTGGGTTACCGGTCCCAAGTGGTTTTTCCCTTAATAGGGTTTCCACGTTAAAAATCCATGTGTCAAATGTGTATATGGTTAATTTCTTTAATGTTTTGCTTTGCACATTACTAAAATAGGATTGATGGGTAAACACTAAGTTATTTAATATATTTTGGTAAAGTCTAGACTACTATTCGGTAAAGCTTAAGAATAAGGGTTAACAGTAAACTCAAAGCAATAGTTATTTGATAAGATGATTTAAAGACATACATATTGTAGGATTGAAGATAAGTAGAGGTATATATTTGTGGTATAATTTTTTTGGGTTGACTTATTGGATTATTTTTTAGGCCACTAATTCAACCCCCCCCCCCCCCCCCCTCTTAGTTATTCTAACAATTTGTATCAGAGCTTGTGTGCTTAGAAGGAAGGTTTCAAGACCTAAGCTAGAGATCACAAGATGAGAAAATGTGATGTGCCTAGGTTGAACAAGGACAACTTTGCATCATGGAAAAGAAGGATAAAACTCCACCTATCATGTATTGTAAATGATGTTACTCAATACTTGGATACTAAATATGTGTTTCCTACTGGACCTCACACACTTGATCAATTGAGATAAAAGAATGAGCACAATTCTATGATGATAGAACTTGCTTCCTCACTCTCCGATGCTGAATTTGAAGATGTAAAAACTTGCACCACTGCAAAGCAAATGTGGGACAAATTGAGGCTAGTACATTGAGGAGATGCAAATGTACTAAGAGCTAAGGAAGAAATCCTAAGAGGAAAATTTGATGACCTGAGAACGAAAGAAGGAGAAAACATCACTCAGTACAGTAGAAAAATCAAAGAGGTAGTCAATGCTATCCAAGGAGTTGGAGGTGTAATTGAATAAGAAACAGTGGTAAGTAAAATCCTAAGAATGTTACTACCTATTTATTCTATTAGAGTATCTTCTATACAAGAAATGAGAGCAGAAGAAAATAACAATTTCAATCTAGAGAGTTTGGTTGGTAGACTTATTTCATTTGAGATGAATAACTTTGACAACAGTGTCTTACCATCTATTGAGTTTGCATTCAAATCTTATTTGAAAATAACTAAGTCAAGTCATAAACACACTATGAGAAATGATAGTGAAAGTGATAGTGATGACAAAGAACTTGATGAAATTGAAGCACTAATGGCTAGAATATTGCAGAGAGGAAAATGTAGATACAAAGGTAAATTACTATTAGTATGTTTTAATTGTAAAGAGATTTGACATTTTGCCGCTAGATGTCCTAAAAAAAGAAAAGAAGATAGAAACAGTGACATATCATATGAAAATAAGTTTGACAGAGGTGATGACAGATTACCAAAGAAACCGAAAATCTGACAAAGAGACAACCAAGACTACAAGGACAAAGGGAAGAAAGATTGTTACCTGGCTAAGAACAAAGCTGAGAATACTGACACTGAATCTGATGAAGATATTGAGGTGGTATTTGTTGCTATGAAGGATTATTCAGACAAAGAGGAAAGGTATTTTGAGACTGCACTCATATTAAAGGTTAGTAAAAATGATGTATGGATTATTGATAGTGGTTGTACTCACCACATAACTGGAGATAAGGAAAAGTTTGAAACTTTTGAATACTATATGATGACATTAAGTTTTGTAATTAGTATACTTAAAGGGAAAAACATGATAAAGGTCATCGGTATAGGCATAACCAATGGACAACAAGCATACCTGACGAGATGAAAATGTCTATCACAAAAATGCTAAGTACAGAATTGCTCGACGAACATTGACAAGAGTCAAACCGATGACAAGAATTATCAACGATACAATTTTGAGAACATCGCCGACGGAGCAGAAAAGGCATACCTGATGATAGTTTAATTAAGGGACACCAACGGAGTACAAAACTGACAGAACTAAAAGAACATCCCAACCATCAAAACTGACAGTCAGTTACAGAACCCACAAAAAGTGGATCTGACTTTACACATCAGATAAAACATTGTAATTCTATTTATAGAGTTTATATTTGTTTTAAATTTTTACTTGAGGATCAAGCAAGCAAATTGTGATTTTTGTAAAGCATCATAACGGATCTAAAGCATATCTAACTAAAGATCAAGGGCAAGTTGTAAACCTTGGATCTAGAGTTAATTTGAAAAGCGTGAATGAAGAATAGAGCTAGAAACTAGTATAAATAGATGTTCAATCATTTGTAATTAGAGAGACTTGTAATCAGTTGATAAATGATAATATCCATAGAGAGCATCTAAGAAAAATAAGAGAATTCATGCAAAGTTCAGAAATAGATCAATCAATTCTCAAGAACATAGAAAGTCTACCAACGAGCAGAGTAAAGGTATTATTCAATAACTCAAGGTGGTTACATATACATTGTAAGCTTTACAATATCTGTTATCAGAAATTAGAGATTACATTCACTATCAGATCAACATTTATATTGTAGTTACATTCTAACAAGTGCATCACAAATAAAATCCTTTTGTAGAAGGTGGACTTAACAGTTCTTTGATAAATCTCTTAACAGAGTGCACACTTAACAGTGTTGCTAAAGCTTCAAATGAAGTAGATATTAACAGGTCTCCACTCTAATACTCCTAACACGGTAGATCATTAGAAGTGATCAATTGTAAGCCTTTACCGGCTCCCTTCTTATCTGCAGATAGTGAATTTTTGTGGGTAGACATCCCCACCACAGTTTTTACTTCCTAACAGCAGTTTTCTATGATATCATATCATGTGTTATGTGTTATTTACTTTCATGTATGTTTTTTGAATGTTTACACATGTAAAGAACTTATATTATGATTTCACATACATATAGAAGGATGAATAGATAGATAGGAATATACAAATCTGATGACACAAAGGTTAATGGGCCAACCACATAAAAAAATTTAGAGGTACTAATTTACCCCTCCCCTCTCAGTACATCATTCCAATAATTCCAACAATTGGTATCAAACCTAAGTCTTTTTCTTGGAAAGCTTAAATACTTAAGAGAAAAGATCAACACAATGGAAAAGTACAGACTGGACAAGACTATTGAGAATGAGCAATTCCAAATTTAGATTTACTATGAGTAGTATAAAGAGGTGAGAGTAAGCATGAGAAAGTTTCTTGATGAAAGAAAGATCATTGAAACTAGGCTTAATGAAAAAGATTATCAAGAAGAGGAGATCCCAGATTACTTCAACTATGTTGAATCATCAACAAGAAAATCTTCTAACACACCAGTAGAAGAGATCACAAGTCTTCAAGAATTCAATCTACATCTGACAGAGCAAATCAAGATGTTGCAAATTGGTCAAGAGACTCACATGGTAAAAATTATTGATGTCATGAATGATTCAAGAAAAGTTGAATCCGAGAGAACATTGGCTATTTATGATAAGAGGAAAATTAAAGAGAAGCTACAAGAAAAAGAATCAGAGATTCAAAGACTTACTGATCATCACCATGATATTACCAACCAGATTATTCTTATGAGTCAAGAGGAAGAAAAATTAAATACTGAACTCGTTGAAAGAACACAGATCATCAGTGAGCTAAGGGAAGAGAATGAGAAACTAAAGCATGAAGTCAAAATTCAGAATCAACACAATGAATTGATCAAGAAAGCTAAAGATAACAATAAAAGAATGGATGATTTCCTTGACGGTCAAAGAAGAGTCAACAACTACACAGGAATAGGGTACACTGACAATGGAGAATCATCTAATCAATTAGATCAAAGGAATGTTTATACAACTCCAAGAACCAAGAATATGTCATGAAATCACTATGGAAAACCAGGCCACACCTCAAACATTTGCAAAAACAAAATGAAAGTTATTCCTCAATCACAATCTACTTTCATTGGTAATTGTTATAAATGTCACAAGCAAGGACACAAGGCATATGAATGCAGATCCAAGATGACAAATCCAAAGAAGGAAGCCTACATGGACAAGTACTATCCTACCTACAAAATGAATGGACATACATATCAGGAATGCTACAAACCGACAAGAGTAGGTGACTCATATGTTTGGGACTATAACACATGGGTAAATTATACAGCATGTGGAAGGTATGGTCATATATCTGCCAAATGTATGAGAAAATGGACTAGAAAACCAAGAGGATGGTTCAATCCAAGTATGGCATGTTTACATTGTCAAAAGGTTGGACATGTGATAAAAGATTGCAAAGACTGACTGACAGAAACAAGCACTTATCCCAATGGAAACACCATTGATGACATCAAGAAGATGAGAAATAAGATGTGGGTAAAAGCCACAAACATTGAAGGTGCTGGAATAAGTAATGAAAATGATGATGCCCCATCAAATGGATCTGGTGTCATCACTATCTCCAACTAAATTGCACAATTAACTATGGAACTGCATTATGACAAGTTATATTATGCATCAGTTCCATTTACATATTGATCATATAGACAAAATTAGCATTATTGAAGATGCACTATATTGTTACTTGTAATATTATTGAAAAACAACCATCGGTTAATGGGTACATTAAATTAGCATCGGTGAACACACACAGAAAAATTAACACTACTTACCGAAATGTATCGGTCATTACACAAAAGCCAAGTCGCTAAGTCTAAACTGAAGAACATTGGTAATCCTTGAGCTGACAGAAGTTGTTGTCGCCATTTTACCGACAATCATCAGTGAAGTCACCAAAGCTGCTAGCAACCCTGACACTTTGTGCCTACACCAAAGATGTTACTTATGCCTCAACCGACAAACTCAGTCTTTGTATACCGATGACTTGTTGGGCATTAATAATAACTTAGGGCACAAAAGTTATAAAAGCGCAATGGAAGAACTCATTTAGCACCCTCAATTTTTGAGAAACCAAGCCAAGCTAAGAAGAGCGATTGGAGAGAAAACTAAAGTGCGACCTCAGCAAGATTCTAAATCAACTCAAAGGATTCATGAGCAATCAAAGAGATTCAGTAAGTACCTACACTCACTGATAGCACTGTTTAAATTATGAAAAGCCCTAAATTTTTGAAAATGATGGCATCTACTTCTAGAGTTGAAAATTTGAAAGAGGATAAGAAGAAAATGATCAATCTTATCAGTAGAGGCACTTGTGTTGAACCTAAATACAAGTTACACCCAGAAATCGCATCACAACCTGATGATTCTGGAGCATTCTCTAGAATTCCACCTAGGGTTTTGCTGGTAGAGGAAATAAGGTCCTATATACATTGCAAAATCTTGGAATTAGGAGATCTAGACCTAGACAATGCCTATAGGGAACTTTGTGGTGAAGCTGGAAACATGAAAGAAGAGCACAAGCATCTGGAAGTGAAAGGTCTCGTGAATGCATTACACTTTCCTAGAGTTTTTAAGATAGAATGGATATAGATAGTTCTCAGCAGAATGCATAACCAGACACTATGGCTTAATAAGCCAAAAAGAATAACAAAGGATGTTATTCATGTAGTTAATGGATATCCTACAACCAAATAACCATAAGCTCACAAGCACCCATCCCTGAAGGAAGTGGAAAAGCTAACTGGTGCAAAATTAGACAAGAGAGGTCTCAAGGTTAGCACTATCACCGATGAGGAACTCAAGTTTGGTGCATGTGTGGTAGGATACAAGATCTTCCAGGCTAGCAGAATGAATAGCATAGCAAGCATGGCTATGACCACAGCCTACAAGATCATCAAACTAGGAAAGAAGATGGATCTTGCAGAGATTTTGTTGAATCAACTTGAGGAGAACATGAACACCATAAGATCTTCAAGGACAAACACTTGTAAGTTTGGTTCCCTCATTATGTGCATAGTCTTTTACTTTGAAAAATACTTTCCTTCCATAGGCAAAGTAGTATGGGATACAAGCAAACCTGTAACCATACAGATATGTGGGCATATAGAGTCATTAGGTACAGATTTTGATGACCTAATGAATGATTATTTCAAAGGTATTAAGGAAAATATGCAAGCTAGAACAAGGATACTTGAAAGTTTGATAGAAGAATAAAAAGAGGATATATGTTTTATGGTAGATACTGATTTTACCTATATCAAACTAGTAGTACCTAGGAAGTCCTGGCTATCACATTTAGAATATGAGATCAAAACAGGACAAGCCACTGAGTGCATCAAGGCACTATTGAATGAACCAGTTGACAACAAGCAAGCAAGATTTTGAACTTATGAAGAAGCCAAACAAAAGATCAAAATAGATCTTGCTATCAAGAAAATTATAAACAAGAAGAACAAAATGGTTAAAAACTTAACCAAGAAATTTGCAGTTACTGAAGAAGGTGAAGAGGAAATAGAAGGAAAGGAGGAACAAACCTAAGGCCAGTCACCTATCAGTGAAGAAAAAAAAAAGAATGATTTAGAGGGTACACAATCAGATTCACCACCTCCACCTCCACCTAAGAAAGCAAGAACAACAGCCACTTCAAGAACAAGAAGCAAAACTGCAAAGGAACCAACTCCTTCACCACTTAAGAAAGGTAAAGTGAGAACCAACAAGAGAAAACTGGTCTCACCAATAGAGATTCAGACCAAAAGGAGGAAATGGGTTAGGAAAAAAGAGGATCTAGAAGACTCAGCTATGGATGAAGCTGACATAGATGTGAAAAAAGGGAAAGAACCCTTGATTCCAAATATAATTGATGAAATATGCAAGAACATCTCAGAATCACCATCTATTTTTTATCCTAACATTAGGAAATGGTTAAAATTTGATCCAGGGGATCAAAACAAGATAGAAGAAGCTATAATAGTTAAAATGTGCAAACACCATTATGTTCCACTATAATTCTTAGAATATGACATTCCCAAGGAACTAGCAGCAAGATTATTTGCTAGATGGACATTTGCACTGCATCGGGAAAAAGAAATAAGAGAAAGAGTAATTTTTACTCTTATGCCTAAGATTCAAAGAAGGAAGAAATAAATGAGATGATGAAGAAGTATGAAAAGAAATCCTCACCAAAAATGAGAGCATACAAATTTCTCAAAGGGAAGCTAATTTATCTTGATAAAGAAAGCATTAAAAAGTGGTGCAAGATACTTAACTAGCCCATTAAGGAAGCTAGCCCAGAGAAGCAACATATGATCATTAAGGATGCAAAAGATGAGTCATCAGTGGAATAAGATAAAGAAGAGAGTGAAATAGTAGGCCACAGACACACTGAAGTTGTAGATGAGGAATGGCCCAACACTAGTCTTGACAAAACATAGAATGATGAAAGCCAAATTCCACCAAGTCCAATTCATATTGACTTGAGTAATAATGAAGAGGCTACCAAAGAAGAGTTGAAAATAAAAGGTAACATAACTGAAGATATCAACGACGAATCATGGTTGGATAACATTATCAAGGACACTAAAGGAAAAGACCCTGCATAAGAAGTGAAAAAAGATGAAGATATCAATGTTGCATAGGGAAATACTGACAGACAGGATACAACTACTGGCACTGCAGAGGTCAATACACCGACCAACATGAAAATTTTGATACAAGCTATTGATATTAAATAAACTCAGGAGAAATCAACTAAGAAAGATTATGATATACCCAAGGACACAAGTAATGATGAAAATAAAGATGCATCAGATACTCAAAAAGATGCAGATAAAGAGTTGAAGGATGCAACCAACACTCAACAAGAGGTGTCTAACTTGGAAAAGACAAAGGAGCAGATAATAAAATAGATGAAACATTGAGAAAGGATGAAGAGAAAGAAAAGAGTGAAGAAGTTAAGCAGGATGAAAGAATGAAAGAAAAGGAAGATAAATCTATTGATGCACCCAAGGCCAATGAAGAGACATCTTCACAAAACCAATCGGTGGACATAGAATAGAAGCAACAAGATGCCTCATCCTCTCGACCCTCACCTACAAAATCCATCCAATCTCAAGGTTTACAAATGGTAGTACGCCAATCTGCCTCCCAGCCAAAGGAAAAGAAGAAGAAAGTAATGACGAAAGATATCTTGGCGGTAACACTTGATGAGGTAATAGAAATACCTAAGTGGGATGTATCTACTTTAGATACTGAAGCACATCAAAAGTTTGGAGTGATGTGTCACAGAAAAGAAATACAAGAAAAGATGAAAAAGGCACATAGGGAAGCCCAAGCACTTGATAAGGCAAGGGACATTCTACATCAACTTGTTCTGGATATCAAAATAGAAAATGACATATCAGTCATGGAACAAATAGCAGTTCTTACCGACGCCATCATAAATCAAAATGTAGATGCAGAGAAGGCAATGGAAGAACAAGCAAAGATGAAGTATCAACACAAACTAGTTGAGAAGATCAGCCAAGAAGTGGAAGAGAACAAGGTAAAGCTCTCTGAACTAGCAATTCAATTAGAACCTATGATTGCTGAAGTTGTTACCTTAGTTCAAAAATTGTGCACATAAGAAAATTTCACAAAAGAAAATAGTGAAAAGTTGTCATAACTAGATTCAGATCTAACAGCTAGTGCACAAAGTTTAACCTCTGACGCAAACACAATAAAGTTGCATCATGAAAAGATCATAGAGGTAAATAGATTGAGACAAGAGATATGGGATGTAGAGACACAATTCATAAATGAGGTTACAGAGCTACAAGCTCACTTATTGCCAAACCTCACCACTCTGCAATACCATATTACAAATGCATGAAATCTGATCTCAACCCCAGAAATGTCTATGGTAGACAACATATATGAAATGCATGTGAGGATAACACTTGAGCACATGGCTCTTGAGAATTCAAAATAAAAATGGGAGAAAATGATGGAGGAAATCAAATCCTCACACTCTCACACTTTTGACAATTTGTAAGTACCTTTGCCCTCATTATCAAAAAAGGAGGAATGTATACATATGTACAATATACTTTAGTAGAAAAAGGAGGAATGTATACATATGCACAATATACTATATGAGGATATGTATAATGTATGTACAACAAGAATAGATATGTACATAAACTTAAACTTATCGACATATGCATAGGGGGAGTTATTTCATGACTAAGGAAGAAGTATACACAGGTGTACATACTAATACATCAAGTATGTTGCACATATCAGTTTTTGATACTAATGTCAAAGGGGGAGATTGATGACATTAAGTTTTTCCATTAGTATACTTAAATTGAAAAACATGATAAAGGTCATCGGTATAGGCATAACCAATAGACAACAAGCATGCCCGATGAGATGACAATTTCTATCATAAAAATGCTATATATAGAATTGCCCGATGAACATTGACAAGAGTCAAACCGACGACAAGAATTACCAACAATACAGTTTTGAGAACATCGCCGACGGAGAAGAAAAGGCATACCCAATGAATGGTTCAATTAAGGGACACCGACGGAGTACAAAAACAACATAACTGATAGAGAAACCTGACCATCAGAATCGACAGTCAGTTACAGAACCCGCAAAAAGTGGATCTGACTTTACACATCAGATAAAACATTGTAATTCTATTTATAGAGTTTTTATTTGTTTTAAATTTTTACTTGAGGGTCAAGCAAGCAAATTTTGAATGTTTTAAAGCATCCTAACGTATCTAAAACATATCTAACTAAATGTCAAGGTCAAGTTGTAAACCTTGGATCTAGAGTTAATTTGAAAAGCGTGAATCAAGAATAGAGCTAGAAAATAGTATAAATAGATTTTCAATCATTTTTAATTAGAGAGACTTGTAATCAGTTGATAAATGATAGTAGCCATGGAGAGGATCGAAGTAGAAGAAGAGAATTCATGCAAAGTTCATAAACAGATCAATCAGTTCTCAAGAACACAGAAAGGCTACTGACGAGCAGAGTAAAGGTATTATTCAATCACTCAAGGTGGTTACATATACATTGTAAGATTTACAGGATCTGTTATCAGCAATTAGAGATTGCATTCACTATCAGATCAACATTTATATTGTAGTTGCATTCTAACAAGTGCATCACAACTAAAATCCTTTTGTAGA
>MU223334.1:830270-849639 GCA_018584345.1 Thuja plicata | reverse complement strand
GATTGCATTCACTATCAGATCAACATTTATATTGTAGTTGCATTCTAACAAGTGCATCACAACTAAAATCCTTTTGTAGAAGGTGGACTTAACAATTCTTTGATAAATCTCTTAACAGAGTGCACACTTAAAAGTATTTCTAAAGCTTCAAACGTAGTAGATCTTAATAGGTCTCCACTCTAATACTCCTAACAGGTTAGATCATCAGAAGTGATCAATTGTAAGCCTTTCCCAGCTCCCTTCTTATCTGTAGATAGTGAAGTTTTGTGGGTAGACATCCCCACCGCAGTTTTTACTTCCTAACAAGAGTTTTCTATGATATCATATCATGTGTTATGTGTTATTTACTTTCATGTATGTTTCGTGAATGTTTACACATGTAAAGAACTTATATTATGATTTCACATACATATAGAAAGATAAATAGATAGATAGGAATATACAAATCTGATGACACAAAGGTTAATGGGCCAACCACATAAAAAAATTTAGAGGTACTGATTCACCCCTCCCCTCTCAGTACATCATTCCAATAATTCCAACACTATAATGGTGGATTAGTAAGAATGGGTAATGACTCACCTTGTTTGGTTGAAGGTAAAGGAACCATAATGTTGAATAATCTAATTAGATGTGAAAATGCATACTGGGTAAAAGGACTTAACTATAATCTATTGAGTGTTTCACAGCTGAATAACACAGGTCACCGAGTTGCATTTGAGAACAAAAAGGCAAAGATCTTTAATGAATCAAGAAGGTGTATTAGAATAGGTGAACAGACAAAAGGTAACCTATTCTATCTTGATGATATTAACACCACTTGTTTAATGGCTAGAAACAAAGACATATGGTTGTGGCATAAAAGATTATGTCATGTAAATTTTGACAACATTATTAGGATAAGCAATAAAAGGAAAGTAAGAGGCTTACCAAGCATGTCAAAACCTGACCATATCATGTGTAAGAATTGTCAAAAAGATAAAATGACAAAGTCTAGTTTCAAGAGAAAAACCTACACATCTAATACCATTCTAGAATTAGTCCATACTGTTGGCAAGTGATCAACTTGGGTAATGTGATTCACTTTTTGGTTGTCATTTATGAAAACACATCTAGGCTTAAGATTGATTTTTTTGAAGATAAGTTTTGGTATGTCCAAAATTGACTAAGTACAAAAATAGAGGTACAGTATTGTTTTGGATATTGAAGATAGAGATCAATGAATTAAGGCATACAAGCTTAGTGGAAGATAGTATGGAGTATTTCTGACATACACCTAAGACTGATTTGGATTTGGTTAAATTTATGATAAGTTATAAGGATTTGAAGACTGACAGACAACAAAGAACAGTGACACAAAGTAGTTGGACAACATCGAGGAATAAGGGAGTATGACTTGGACTCCAGGGAAATAAAGTTGTATTTTTGTTATTGATAGTCTATATTTTGACTATGTAAGAGTGCTGAATATGCATTTTATATTTACTATATTAAATGTATTTTGTATTGAAGGTTGACTTAGTACTATTTGTAATATTCACACTGAGAGCCGACTTTGTAAAGTTTTTGATTAAGGTAAAATCAGGTTTTGAAAGGACCCTGAAACCTTGTACAAAAGATATCTAAAGATAAGCAAGAACAACCCTTACAAACATGGAATTCCTACTATGAACAAAATAGTAGGACCAAAGCAAGCAACCCAAACCCAAAAAGCAAAATATAGACAAAAAAAGCACAGCTACCAGCATAACTTCCAGCACAACTACCAACAAAACAATAGCAACCCTTCCAGCAGAGAAACCGGCTTAAATAATTTTTGCATAGGCTTCCTCAGCCTCTTTCTACATATTTTCCATTAAGGCAATGGAGGCCTTTAGCTCTTTCATCTCTTTAGGGATCTCAGGGACTTTCCTTTTTATGCTTTTGTGGGTTCTAGTGCTCGGGCCCGAGCTTTAAGAAGTATCATCAATCGTTACTGTTGTTCTTTCCAATAGGCTCATCTCCAAATAAGCATACAGAGCTTTGAGATTTTAGATAGAAACATTCAGCCCTTCATTGCTGTGCTTAAGAATTATGCTGATCATGTTTCCATTATGACTGATTTGGGCTTTTATTTTCTTCATCTTTTCTTCTATAAGGGTATTAACCTTAGCAATTAGCTCATCCTCTGTATTGTTATTTTTTACCTTAATCTGTGCCTCTTTCTCCATTTCCACCACCTTGGAACTGATAGGATCCATAACATCTTGCATATCCTTAAGGTGTTGTTTCATAGTATTCATTTCCTCCCCAATCCACTTCTCTAGACTTGTCCCATAGTCCTCCTTGCTCATAGGGATTCTATCATCCGCCTCAAACCCTACCATTTTAATTTTAGAAATTAATTTATGCTTTTTCTTCTTCCTATTATCATTCTTTAGGGTCTAATTCTCCTTAGATTTAACCTTAGTCTCCTCCGCATCTTTTTCCTTGTTCTTCTTTTCCTCTTTTTCTTTTTATTCATCCATCTCTCTGTTCTCTGCTTCCTCAATCTGACTGAGATTGCCCTCCACCATTATTTCATCCTCAGAATTATTAAAGATCTTTGTCTCTTCAACCTCGTCAACCTTAAGTTTTCTAGAGTCGACCTCATTAATCTCATGCTCTTCCTCATTATCCTCTTCCTGGGTCTTTTCCTCTTTACTTTTCAATGGATTAGGGCTCGCCTCCTTCTCTTCCCTAATTTTCACCTTATTCTTAGTCTTTCTATTTATCCTCTTCTTTGGTTTCTCCTTCTTCATTTCCAGCTTTAACTTCCTGAGATTCCCTTTAACCCTTTTAGGGATAGGATCTGGGATTTGATTTTTGACATACTCTGAGATTAACAAAATAAAACCTTTGTGGAGCACAGGGTTTGAATCCTTTTTCTTGTGTTCCAGAATACTGTTATTCAAAGAGCTTAGCAGATAGTAGGGGAAAGCCACAAGCTTCTTATGCCTAAAGTGATTTGTGAAAACAAAATACAGATTGTAAATTTCTAAATACCGACCATCCAAAGTGAAATATTCTATCATCACTGTAAGAATATCAGCCCGGTGGGTTTTTATCTTTTTGATATCTACATAATCTCCCATACCTTTAGTCAGAAGGGCTTCCTCTTCTTCATTCTTTAGGAAAATTTTAAAAGCTTGAGATCCCATCCTTTTATCATCCCTATAGAACTTCATTCCTTCAACTAAAAGTCCAGTAATTTTAGAGATGATATTCAGAGTAAGCTGGAAAGACTTCCCCCATAGATTAACCTTCCCATTCCTCCATCCTTCCGCAAATTTCTTCATGATTTCCTTGTCTGCTATGTGCAAACGCTCCATGTACTGAGTGACACCTCCCTTCTTAAGTCTCTTCTAGACCTTTTTCTTCAATTTCCACTTTGATCAATCCATAGGCTCCTCCCTCTTTAGTCGTCCACCCATAGTTGTAGAATTTTGAATTAACAGAGTTCGGTTATGTGAAGACCTAACAGGTTTTTTATTTCTTTGATTCAGAATACCATTTGTTACCCACAAAACGTGCGATATGAAAAAATCAATCATACCCTCAACCCTCGACTGACAACTAACAGTACATTTGAATTTAACTGTCATTATCATCATTAATTCTAATTTGAAGTGAGCCTTCATTATGATTTATCTTATCATACTTGATAAGATTCAAGATCTCTAAATTTAGGTCTGCTTCCCCATTCCACGATATCATTTTCTCTCTATAGACTCCCACATTAGCTAAGCTATCTGCTACCTTATTTCCTTCTTGAAACACGTGGGATATATATATTTCTTGGAAAAGAAGCATTATTGACTTAATTTTATCAATAATGTGAACTATAGTCCAGGAAGCCTTAGTTTTACCTTTTATGCAGTTGATTATATTTTGGGAGTCTCCCTCTAGCCAGAATTTCAAAATTCCCTTCTCTTTTGCCAAAGTAACAACGTGAAGAGCTACCATAGCTTCTACTACATGATTCGTTTGAGTTCCATAAGCGACCGCTATTTCTCCTAGACAATTTCCAGCCCAATCTCTTATGCATCCTCCCCCACCCGCTCTTCACAGGTTCCCCTTAGCAGCTCCATCAAAGTTTCCTTTAGCCCAGCCATTTGGCGGAGCTGACCATCTAGTGTTGTCTCTCGAATCCTTTTTCTTAATCTCATTACTTTTGGAGTTCCCACTTTTGGAATCTATTATTTCTTGAATGTTCAAAAAGTTTGAACTTATGTAAGAAGAGGCATTGAAGTTCTCCACTAGACTTCTGCATATTTGGTTAGCCACTATAATATGAGAAGAGATTTTCTTTCTGAAGACCCTATTATTCCTCTCCTTCCAGATCCTCCAAGTGAAGTGAGGAAGGAGTAATTTCCATATCTCCTTATAAGATTTTCCCTTTAAACCAACTTTGTAAAGTTAAAAGATATATGTAAGATATTTTTAGTATAGATTGTGTGAGTAAGTGTGAAGTAAGGAATTGAAGTATATGCAGAGCAGACAAGCGAATGGAAAAGCAAAGAATGGCAGAGCTATAAAGGAACTATCAAAGAATTTGTGATGCTTGTTTTGTTCATGAATTAGAACCTTTTGTAACAAAATTACATTGTAAGATTTGTAAGCTCATTGGCCTCTAACATGGTGTTGTGAACCGTTAACAGGGTTTTTGTTCCTCTAACAAGGAAATGTACTATGTAATATTTAGCTCCTAAAAGGGCTAGGCCTCCTTATAGGTACATTATACTTTAGTACATGCTTGTGGGTATCATCCCCACCGGGGTTTTCCCTTGGCCAAGGTTTCCTCGTAAACAAATCATGGTGTCATGAGTTCTGTGTTATTTTTTTATGTTCTTTCCTTTATTGCAATTGTATGGTTAATGTTCAAGTGGTTGAAGAATTTAATTAACTATTATAATACTGATTCATCCCCCCCCCTCTCAGTATTATCCAATCCTTACAATTGGTATAAGAGCTTTTGGCCCTTGGAGAGAAAGCCTAATAGCTTGAGGGAGATTAGAATGGATTTGAATAGTTTACAGGAGAACTTTGAAGCTGCACTTGAAGACCTTGATAATGCTAAAGCAGAAAATGGTGAATTGAAGTTCAACATCCTAAGAGATGAGAAATTCAAAAAGAAACTGAAAGAACAACTTGAACTTTCCAGAAGTCAGAGAGAAGATCTTGTGGTTCAGATAAAAGAATACTCAGATGAGGACAATTCAGATTAGCTGAAGCAACTAAAAGAAGAGATGGAGACTCTAAAGCTTGAGAACAAGAATATGGCTAAAGAAGTACATATACAGGAGGATGCTAAGAATAAAGTTGAAGAAACCTTGAACAATGCATTGAATCAAATGAAAGATTAAGCTGACAACTACAAGAAAAAATACTTAGAATTGGAGAAATACAATCAGATTGTGAAAGGTGAACTTACTGAAGCAAAGAAACATATTGAGAAACTTCACACCAATAGTGATTTGATTGATGAACAACTAGCCAAGAAGAAACCTAAAGGTGATATGACTGGTATTGGCTTCAATGAAGCTGAATGTTCAAAGAATCGGGAAGAGAAATCAGATGAGAAGATTGATGCTAAGAAATCATCTAGTGAAGAACCTAAAGAGTAGATTAGAACTTTCAAAGGTAGATGCTTTGGTTGCAACAGATTTCGACACATGAAGAGAGACTGCAGAGGTAATGCCCCTTTTAGAACTTTTTTTGGTTATTGTTTTAACTGTAATGTAATGGATATGGGCACAAGAAGACTGAATGCAGAAGACCTAATCAATCTGGATATAGAAAATACAATGGAAGAGAACCTATAATGAAACCTACATGCTACAAATGTAATAACATTGGGCACATTGTGAAGTACTGTAAGTTACAACTTAATCAAGAAAGAAGACCTCCTATATGTTACAAATGCAATAATCCAGGACATATAGAAAAGCTTTGCAGGTATAAAGGAGTAGATAAAAAAAGAATACCACCTCCTATAAATTCACAGAAGAATGGAAATGATGCTGGCAAGAGTATTGCAGATGTGAAGAATGATTTTGAATATTTTTTTAAGAAAGAAGAAGACAAAAATAGTGGTAAGATATGGAAGATTAAAGAAACTAGTGAGACATCAGTTTAGGGAGAGTCGGTAGATGCTACTGGATCTTCGCCTGAAGGTAGAAAGATAGAATCGACCTAATCAGCCGATCATGGCCTTAGGGGAGCATTAAATGCAACACATCAGAATTTATCTTGCCCCACAAATCATTTAGTGAGCTCATGCAAGCTTGAGAATATGTTGAGTCAACATTATGGATCATATATCTAAGAGCGCATCATCATCCGACTTGTATATTTTGATTGTGAGGATTAGCAGCTGACTAGACATTTTGGAGTGAAAAAGAAAAGTTATAACCTAACTTGTATAAAGCATCATGTTATAATCTATTTTTATATCATTTGACAAGGAGTGAGCTGAGGAGATTAGAGAGAAGAAGTATTCAGACATTTCTACATCTTTCGTGCGTGATCAACTGAAGCATAAACTTGGATTTCCACATGTGAAAGGTATTCTACATTATCTAAGCTATGGATGCACCTGTGATTTTTGATGTTATTGATCATCCTAGATACAAATTCAAGAAACATCATTATAAGTCATGTGAAGAGGATCTGGAAGGAGCATTTTTGCAGACCCCACATGGTGTATTGCACGTAGAAGACATCAGGGCTTACATACATTGTAAGTATGACACATTGGGAGATGATGATATACTCACTAAAATGGAAGATGTGACTCAGAACGGAATCATGAAGGAAGAATGGAAACATGTCAATCAATTAAGTATAATGAAGATTATGGATCTGTGCGACTTCGATGAGAACGAATGGTTTAAAATACTTATGAGAAGGATTCATGACCAATTCATATGGATTGGTAGCCAACCTGTGAAGATATGAAGTGACCTAATTCATGAGATTACTGGTTTAGATAACATTGGAGTTGTACCTGTTGTGGAGAAACATGTCAAGAAGGAAGTCAAAACCCTAACACACTCAAAGTGGGACAAAATGGCAATGACAGTAAATGATATTTTCCAAGAAGATGTAAGGTTGATTGCAATGATACTTGGTTACAAATTTTTCTACAATAGCAGACCTAATTCAGTATCAACTGGATTTATTATGATGGCATGGAGAATGATAAAATAAAACACATAGTACAACCTATGTGAAGTATTGGCACAACAATTCCTTGAGAATGTAAAGCTTGTGAAGAAGGATAGAATGAAAAATTTCAGGTTTGGATCATTATTGGTACACATGTTCATTCATATTGAACATAAGTTTCCTAGTCTACACCCTAGTGGCTGGAAAACTGGACTTCCTATTGTTATACTAATCTCACAGAGTTACAAAAGACAGAACACTACTTGGGTAGATGGAGAACTACTTGCAATGATCAAAATTCTACAAAGACAAATGAAGAGTAGATGCAGACTACATGAGGACATTTTTGATAAATACAAGGACACAATTTGTTTTGTGGTTGAAATAGACTGTGTATGTTTTGAGACAGTGACCCCTATAAAGAAATAGTGTTACCCTATGGGCTATGAAGTGAGTTCCAAAGTAGTCACAAGTCAGAGAAGGTAAGAGAAGAATAGTATAGAGGAAAAAGGAAGAGAAATATTGCCAATCTTATTCATGACTGTGGAGTAAAGGCTGGTCTATCTCAGGAAGAACTAAAAGATGTCAAGAAGAAGATGGCAGATAGATCCCTTGGAGTACCTAGTGGAAGCACTAATGCCCCTTCCACCCCTAAAGTTATTATGGTTGATAACACACCTCCACCACAGCAGCAGGCAGAACAAGCGAAGGAAGTTACTCCTAAAGTAACTAGATCTAGTATGTAGACAAAAGAGAAGAACGTAGTTGAAGAAGAGAAGAAAACTGAGAAGAATAAAGAATGGAAACCTGATATTAAAATGATGGAGAAAAGAAAAATTGAACAAGGAAAACTAGTTTCAATATATAAATATTATGACAGATATGAAGAAGCAGATAAACTAAAAATTGAAGACATTGTGATAGAAGACATGCTTAGTTTCAAGAAGACACTTTTGGAAGTTGAAGGAAGCATACCCTCAGATTTGTATACAAAATTGGAAAGCAGAAAATGTTTGGCACAAGTTGAAGATGATAAGATTAGAAACAAAGAGATTGATGACATGTTTCTTGTGTTATCCATACAAGAGAGAGAGATACTATAGTCAAAGAATTGAAACCCCTATTGAGGACAAAGACAAGATTACTAAAGATAATGGCGAGAAAATATGATCAAGTGACTAAGGAAACTCATAAGGCACTTGAGAAGATACTGTTGAGAACTACTTTTGTCAAGCCCTCACCTCCTAAGATAGATTTACCTACACAATTGGGAATGGGTGACAGCACAAAGGACACAAAGACTAATGATGAAAAGAGTAAAGAAGACACTACTACAGATTTCTATTTTTCTGGTGTGGTAGTAACATTAGACCCCTCACAAGATGAGAAGGACCCTTTTACAATAACCATGGAAACTTCTATTGCTGATGAACCTAAGAAGGAAGAGGATAATAAGGAAGATGAGAAGAAAGAGGATGAAGGACAGAAGAATGAGCAAAAAGAAGATGAAAAGGAAGATGTAACTTCACTATCTAGCTTATTGTTGGAAAGTAGTAATGTAAATATCGATAACATGGATGAAGATGAACTAGCGAAACTGGCATTCACCACACTGAACAAAGAAAAGGAGAAATCAGTACAAAAATGAGATAAGAAGACAAAAGTGATTTCAAGAGCTATTGATACTATGAATAAATTACTTCCAGTACCCTTAGTATTCTAGAACAAAGATGATATTGAGAACTTGAAAGTCACACTTGATGAGTTTGATGGCCACTTTGAAAATTTGTTGAAGACTGTAGAAGAGAAAGCAGAGAAAACATATGAAGAGAAGAAGCTGATAAAAGTATGCAAGTCCATCTCATGAGAATTAGGAGTTGTGAGAACTTGTTTGATAAATGTAAAGAACTGCATTGCACATGGGAGAAAGTTATTTGTTTACAACATGAATCTTATTAGACACATTCAGAATGTTGAAGATATTATTGACAAGGAAAGGGAAACTTTGAACAGGTTAATGGATGGTCGTGAAACATCTTCATAGTCCACTACAGAGTTAGACACTAAAGTGACAAAGATATTGTCTAAGATCAGTATATTGGAGAATGAGAAGGAGAGAGTACTAAATAGATTCAATTTGCTGAGGAACTTCATTACTCTGAAGCTATCAATACTTGAGGCACAACTGATAGATTTAGAAAAGACTATAGATGCATTGGCTAAAGTCCTACCCATAGACTTGAAGAATGTTGAAACTGCATCTTTTTCATTGAATGGATTGATTCTTATAAGTCAAATTTTGTTTATGACATGGAGCACTGAAGTGAATATTTTGGAAGATTCCTTCCAAGACATTTTAAAACTTGTGATCAAGAAGTGATACTTATTTGTATGCACCTTTGTCATTGTTGTCAAAAGGAGAGAAGAGGAGAGAGAAAAAAAAATGAATGAAGAAGAGAAGAGAGAAAATATATATATATATATATATATATATATGAAGAAAAGAAAATGAAAAAGATGAGGAGAAGAAGTGGAGACTGTTTTGTTTTGTTGGAACACTTAGTACCTTTTTTTTGTTAAGTGTTGCCATCAATGCCAAAGGGAGAGATTGTTGGCAAGTGATCAACTTGGGTAATATGATTCACTTTTTGGTTGTCATTTATGGCAACACATCTAGGTTTAAGATCGATTGTTTTGAAGATAAGTTTTGGTATGTCCAAAATTGACTAAGTATAGAAACAGGGGTACAATATTGTTTTGGATATCAAAGATAGAGATTGATGAATTAAGGCATGCGAGCGTAGCGGAAGATAGTATGTAGTATTTATGACATACAGCTAAGATCAATTTTGATTTAGTTAAGTTTATGATAATTTATAAGGATTTGAAGACTGACAGACAGTAGAGAACAGTGACACAGAGCAGTTGGACAGTAGCAAAGAATAAGGGAGTATGACTTGGACTCCAGGGAATCAAAGTTGTATTTTTGTTATTGATAGTCTATACTTTGACTATGCAAGAGCACCGAATATGCATTTGATATTTACTATATTAAATGTATTTTGTATTGAAGGCCGACTTAGTATTGTTTGTAATATTCACACTGAGAGTCGACTTTGTAAAGCTAAAAGATATATATGTAAGATCTTTTTGGTAAAGATTGTGTGAGGAAGTGTGAAGTAAGGAATTGAAGTATATGAAGAGCATACATGCTAATGGTAGAGCAGAGAATGGAAGAGCTATAAAGGAACTATCAAAGAATTTGTGATGCTTGTTTTGTTGATGACTCAGAACCTTTTGTAACAGAATTACATTGTAAGAGTTGTAAGCTCATTGTCCCCTAACAGGGTGTTGTGAACCTTTAAGAGGGTTGTTGTTCCTCTAACAAGGAAATGTACTATGTAATATTTAGCTCCTAACAGGGCTAGGTCTCCTTACAGGGAAATTATACTTTAGTACATATTTTTGGGTATCATCCCCACTGGGCTTTTCCCTTGGCCAGGGTTTCCTCGTAAACAAATCATGGTGTTATGAGTTTTGTGTTATTTTTTTATGTTCTTTCCTTTACTGTAATTGTATGGTTAATCTTCAAGTGGTTGAAGAATTTAATTAACTATTATAATAAAAATTCACCCCCCCCTCTTAGTATTATCCAATCCTAACACATACTGATCTATGTGGACCAATGAGAACAAAGAGTTACTATGGTGATATATACTTCATTCTCTTTGTTGATGATTATTCTAGAATGATGACAGTTCTGTTCTTAAAAAAGAAATCAAAAATATTCAAGATGTTTAAATGGTATAAAGATATTATAGAAAAACAAAGTGGTAAGGAACTAAAATGCTTAAGATCAAATAGAGGAGGAGCATTTATTTCTGATGAATTCACTAACTTTTATAATGAGCATGGAATTCAAAGACAGGTTTCTACACCAAGAACACCACAACAAAATGTGATTGTTGAAAGAACAAACATATCCATTGTTGATTGTGCCAAAATATTTATGATTCAGAAAGGAATCACTCAAAAATTCTAGAGAGAAGCTGTCAATACTACTGTCTACACATTGAATAGAGTTCAATTGAAGAAAGACACCAATAAGACACCTTATGAGTTATGGTATGGATACACACCCAATGTAAGTTACTTCAGAATTTTTGGAAGTCATTGTTATATTTTGAAAGATGATAGAAATGGAAATCTTGACTCCAAAGGTGAAGAATGAATATTTTTAGGGTATTCTACCAAGAGCAAGGCTTATAAATGCCTTAACAAATCCTCTAACAAAATAATTGAAAGTGCAAATGTTAGAGTAGATGAATTCACAGAGAAAATTGATAAGGAAAGTAGAAAGGAACCAGAAGACTACAACATGTTTGTATATATTGAAGAACCTGAAACTCTACCCAAGCAATAGTGTATCTCTCCTGAGCAACATAATAATGCACCCGAGCATCAGATTGTAAACACCAAAAATCAGAAAATTGCTCAAAATGATGTTCCGAGTGATGGAGATCAGAATGAAGGTAAAGATGATGATTAGAATGATGAACAAAGAGTTGAACCAATACTTTCCATGTATGTCAGAAGACACTGTATGTGATAAAACCTAACCTATTGGGAGCACGCTCAGACATGCAAACATTAGAGATATAAATCAAATAACTACACTAAACATGTCTAAGAAACATACTACAAAAAATAATAAGTGATTTCATCACAACCTCCGATGAGCTGAACAAGGGCACCCAAGCCTTGTTAATTTGCTCTCCCAACACAATATCAAAATCCCACTATTGATTGATTGAATGCAAACTAATGAAACAATGAAAAGCTTAAGAACAAGTATGAGGAACTTGTCTCAAGATATTCATTAAATGTATGAAAATAAAAATGCATACTATGCTACTATGCTATGCAAGATCAAATGAAACCAAAACTAGATTCATTCACCATTATCCTAACATGTGATTTCTAGATTATGAAAATTAACTAAAAGTATGGAAACATGAATATGAGCTAAGAATTCTAGAACTATTTTAGCATGATAACAATGCATAAAAGGGAGATGCTTTTCTCTTGAGAAAGGCCTCTATTTATAGAGTTTTTGGAGGATAGAGAGGGCTTGGGTGAGGTGGAGCTCATGTGGCATCCACATAGGTGCCACATGAGGGACACATAAGCCATGCAGGAGGCCCACTTTGTTCACACATGTGTGAACAACTTTGGATGTGATAGGTCAAAGTGTACTTAAAGTACACATGTGAAGGATCTTGTAAGAAGGTGTAAGAGTTTTAGTCCAATAAAACACTTTTAGAAAGTGTAAGAAGGTGTCATCATAGGTGTAAGAAACCTTGTTGGCACCAAATGAGGAATTGTTTGAAAAGTCAATTTTTTGGAAATTTGCTCACACATGTGTGAGCAAATAATTAGGACTAGTTGTTGTAGGAATCAAGAAATTAGCTTAATTAACCTTAGTTAATTAATAAATAGGTTTATTTGGTGAGTGATGTGAGGTAGGGTAGGATCTATAGGTTCAAATTAGCTTAATCCAAATTAATTTAGATTAATTATGGTTTAGTAGAATTTAAGTCATGTGAAGGAATAAATAAATTAAAAATTTATTTAAAGGGGGTTAATGAGGGATAATGTATTAAATAGGATTCAATACATTAAAAGGGATAGTATTTAAATTAAATTTAAATACTAAGGGAGATGAATCATATTTAATTAAATAATTAAATAGATAGAAGAATATAACAAATATAATTAAATAAAATTAACTATAATGTTATGGGAATATTAATTAAATTAATATAAGGACGATTTTGGACGTCTACATTTTGCCCCTCTTTGATGCATTGTCAAAAGTGACATTGCGTCAAAGAAAAGAAAATAAGATGCCCCAGAGGATTCAGAAGACCTACGGCAGCGAGAGCGGAGAAGGGTGCCCCCTCGAGAAAATAATAAGAAAAAATACAATTTTTTAATAAAAAAATTTCAAAAAAGCAAGAAAAGAGGGGAAAGTAGGCCAATTGCATGACATGTCCAGGAAAAATGGAGGGAAAACGAGGACCAGAACATAAAAAGGGGAGACCGACGAAAGAAATGGGTCCAAAATGGCTATAAATAGTCCACTGGGGCCCATGGACAAGTCACTTTCACCCACAAAAAGCAAAAGAGAGAAGAAGAAGAGAGCCATGGCAGCACAGCGAGAGCGAGCACAGCTTGGAGAGTGCGTCCGAGTGCACCAGCGGCCGATAAACATAGGACCACTGGTGAGTAGTCAAGCGCCTACCTTTGCTTTAAGATTTTTAATGTTTTTTAGAAAGTTTTAGGTGTAATAAATGCTCATAAGAGGGCACGCAGCGCAGACGATGATCGCCCATCTGTCATCTGCATAGACGGTGATCGACAGACCACCATCTGCACAGACGACCGACAGGCGATGGTCGTCTGCGCAGACGTAGTTTTAGCCGAACTCCTTCTGCGATGGCGGCGAGAGGAAAAAGCGAAGCGGAGACGGCGGTTTTCAAAACCGCCGTCAACGCTATAGAAGGGCGGCAGCCTAGACCGCCGTCTCCGTAGACTGACATTTGTGAAGATCGACCGTCTCCATAGACTGGCGACTGTGAAAGTTCACCATCTATGAGGATCATCCGCTGTCTGCGCAGATTGACCCAAAAATAGAAGAAGAGGGAGGGAGAAGAGGAAAGACAAGGGTCTGGGAGCATTTTTCGGTGCCCTGGACAGGCCTGGGACATGTTTCAATGCCCCATCATGCTATCTGATTGCTGACATGGGTCTGCTGACTGCAGAAGGCGACGATCACATTCCGGGTGAGGGAATGTTATCCGGTGACTATGGAGCTAGAGCAGCACCTGGCAGCAACGGAGTGGGGGGTGGTCACACTATGTGGCCTAGAGCACATGCGGCATTGGTCGCAGCTTCAAGCGCATAATGCACTCATGTCAACCCTGATAGAGAGGTGGCACAGCACCACCTCCAGCTTTCACTTCCCGATAGGGGAAGCGACAATCACCCTCCATGACATATGGAGGATTTACGGAGTGCCCATTTGGGGGGTCATACCCGAGTACTACGTGGAGGGGTCTCAGCCATACCTAGAGATGACGATGAGGAGGAGATATGCAGATCTACTGATTACACGGTAGTGGATGTCCTGGGCGGAGGCGATGGCTATGGAGTCACGACCACAACGGCTAGCCCTATACCTGGCAGGGCTGATAGGGGGACGTCTCATGCCGGATCATGCAGGCAAGGGATTTCCTATTGGCTGGGCTCAAGTTATGAGCAGCATGGAGGAGGATGGCGACCAGTACTGCTGAGGATATGTCATCCTTGGGCAGTTGTATTATGACCTACACATGTGCGCTTATCGCAGAGGGAGAGCACTAGGGCCCGGATGCACATTGTTGTTAGTATGGGCCTGGGAGCATATAGCGGTCACATGACCGATCCGACACCAGGAGACCTGGGCAGCTTATGAGCTGTATGTCTGCCGATATAGGCCACCCATCAGTTATGAGGCCACAAATTTAGTAGGATACTGGAGGCAACGGTTAGATGAGATGGGAGTGATCACATGGGCTCCCTATGCAGGATGTGAGGCCTGGGGCCATGAGGCCCCACAGCAGGGCGTATATGCAGAGGATAGGTTTTACGAATCATACTATATGAGGTTTGTGCAGACAGACTATTGGCTATTCAGGAGGACAGCGTACATGATCTCACACTACATGTCATCCAGGGTGCGGCGAAAGATGGGGCAGATACAGGAGGCGGTACCAGACGGGTTCCCACATCCGTTGGTGACCCGCGAGGTGGGCAGTGTATGTGGGATGGGGGCAGATCCTCATATAGCATGAGGGTCCTTTATGGGCATGATTGAGGTGCCCTGGATAAGAGCACAGGAGTTGCTGCTAGATGCAGGTGTGGTGATGACATATGCACAGTGGTGGGTGGCACACATGCCGATCAGATTGACAGTGCCAGGGGTGGTACAGCTAGATGAGCAGCCAGGGCCTGGCAGAGATGGACAAGGAGGAGATGATGATGGGGGAGATGGAGGAGATGGAGGGGCAGGAGGAGAGTCCAGCCCAGGGTGGTAGCACCGCGGCGGAGGGGACAAGTCCAGATACTGGCAGGTGGAAAGTCACCTATCATACCTGGTGCACAGGGACAGGACCCGAGACAGGGAGCACTAGCACAGGGGCCACCACAAGGCCCACTACCACAGGGTCCACCACCACAGGGACCACCAGCAGGACAGGGACCACCAGCGGGCTTTATAGCCCAGGATACATATGACATAGTGGTAGCAGAGCGAGATAGCCTGCAGACAGAGTTGGGGAGGGTTCAGGGGTTGTTGGCGACGGCCCAGGCTACAGTAAGTAGCCTACAGGTAAAGGTGACCCAGGTGTAGGGAGAGCTAGCCTTAGAGACAGCTCAAGGGGAAAGTGCATAGCGGGCACTAGGCATTTTGCAGGCGCGGGTGGACAGCGGAGAGTTCACCGTCATTAAGGAGTATGGGGATTGGGAAGAGGAGCGTGCAGGGATGACAACACAAATAGTAGCTCTGACAGTAGAGCAGGAACGAGCACACAAATAGGCTGAGGATTACAGGGCAGACCGCGATATAGCGTGGATGGTAGGGATAGCGGCAGGGGTAGGACAGATGATGGTTGATGCCATGGCCGCACAGAGAGAGGCAGGGCGCAGGGGCCGAGAGGCTGGCTATTATATGGGTTTATATTATGGAGCAGTGCCAGAGGGGGCCCGGGCGCCTACATACTCAGAGAGGTCATAGTCGGCCAGCACAGGGAGAGCATCACAGGGGTCAGTGGGTTTACCGCCATGTCCCAGCAGTGGTGCAGGACCATCACAGCCACCGCCATGATTCCTCTCAGATTTTTGGATACACATTTTTGACACATGATGTACAATGACATTTTTTTGAGATATATATATGGACTGTATTTTGGACTATGGACTCTTATGTTTATGCATCATTGATGATTTTACATGCTTATGTATGGATGTACTTATGATGTTTATGTTTATCGTATATGATGCTTATGACTGACATGCAGGATGGGATGAACATATGTATGCATGATGAGACTGACAAATTTGTGATGCAGGGATGAGATGCAGATTTATGATATATTAATGCTTATATGTATGGATGATGTTTGTAAAATTTTTATATGATGTTATAAATGTTATGGATGCTAAAATATTGTGATGGATGCAACTAATGGTATGCAAATGCAAATGATTATAAATGTTTTAATGTAATGTAAATGATGTAATAAATACTACATGAATAATGTAGGCTATAATGGTTAATAAATGATAGTGCAATGTTATAATAATTAATGAATGTAATGGATGAAATGTGAGACAAATGTATAATGATTAATGATTAATGATTAAGGACTAATGAGTAATTATTAATGACAAATGAACAATGCTTAATGATTAATGATTAATGAAATGAATGGGTAATGACATAATGAGAAAACTATAATGGTTAATGTAATGTTGTAATGACGTGTATAACGATTAATGACTAATGATTAATGAACAATGCTTAATGATTAATGATTAATGAAATAAATGGGTAATGACATAATGAGAAAACTATAATGGTTAATGTAATGTTGTAATGACATGTATAATGATTAATGATTAATGATTAATGATTAATGAACAATGCTTAATGATTAATGATTAATGGGCTAATGGAATGAGCAATGCAAATGATTATGGACTAATGATCAATGTGATGATGAATGAAACTAATGAATAATGCAAATAATTAATGACTATGTACCAATGTGATGAACAATGAATAATGAAATGAATGGATAATGACTAATGCAAGAGATAATAACTTAATGACTAATGCAATGGATGCAAGATGAATGAGGACACTATTTTTGTGTGTATCGCAAAAATCTGATAAAAATCACTTAGATGACTGGATAGGGGAATAAATAGAAACCTTTACCAAGAGAAAAACCATAATGCAATATGACTTAACTACTTATGCAAAGACTAACTATATGATAGTGGGATTAATACCGTGTTAATGTTAGAGAGCACACCTTAGTTTGATATTGCAAAAGGAGTTATGCACCATGTGCTAGAAAACACAAGTGACATGGTTCCTTTGCATGGAATAGACTCTCAAACAAATAGATTGTTAAGGACAAGAATGTGAAATATCATATATGAAGAGACCTATGAAATGTTACTCATGAGGAGACGCAGTACACCCAGATCTTTTAAAGGATTATGGGATGCATGAATCCTGCCGCCAGTGAGGCATACATAGTCATAAATAAATATCAAAATATAAATTCCCTAGCAAACTATGATAAGCAGATCATACCACAAAAGACACGTATTTCACTAGGTACTCACCATAACAAACCAAGATATAAGAGATCTAGGCTGTCGTGATAAGGACATAGTAAAACACAAGATAAAATCAACAAAAAACCATCCTGATCAAGTGGTCATTCAGTCCAAAAGTTCTTGCCATGAACGATTTGATGAGATGATTGACAGAATAGCCGACACTGGAAGAATTCATCCTAATGGGCTAAAGATTTGATTGATAGAAAATGGACATTCGCTGGCAATTGCTTGTGAATAGAATGATTATTAGGAAAGTCAATCGTCCTGCTGATTTGATATAAAACATTTACGATCACTATGTCTAGAACAAAGCTCATTTTTGTGATTTGGTAAGCTCAGTCGTGCGGGAATCATTATTGCGAAAGCAAGAAAAAGGTCAAAAGACTACCTGCACAAATATGGGTAGCGACACTTATTATGAGAAGGCAATGCAAACGGTATAGATAAATGGGCGGAATTGATGGTGGATCTGACTACGCATGGCTTCTGCAATAGGTTTTCACCATGGTACTTATCCATTGCGCCACTGAAGTGGTTTTCACATATGGACGGATTTTTCTCTTTCTCTTTTTTGATGATTTTTTTTTTTGTTTCTTTTCAAGATTTTGTATTTTTTATGCTTTTTTTATATTTTCTGATTTTTTTTTTTGCTTTTTTGAATATTCTGAATGTTTTTGGAATTTTCTGCTTTTCTAATTTTTATTTTTTTTGGATTTTCTGAACAATTTCTGTTGTACAACGGACTACTGACTAATCAAGCATAGAAGCGCTTGAGATGTATAATATTTATAGGATTGGGGAGCGAAACTCCCTCTGGAGATGCAATTTGATAGGCGCCGGAACCATACTTTGCTATAACAATAAAGGGACCCAACCAATTAGGTTCAAACTTCCCTTTCTTTTCTCTGTTCTGGAGGTTCTTCATGTTATGCTGCAGGACAAGATCTCCAACCTCAAACTGACGAGGTTTTATCCTTTTATTGAACTGAAGGCGAAGGCTATTTTGATACATGCAGAGGTGGTCTAGGGCATTGAGGCGTCTCTCATCAAGGAGTTCCAGCTCTTGCAAGCGGGAAACTTTGTATTCTTCTTCAGACAATAGATTCTTCAGAGAGACTATGAGGGAAAGGAGCTCAATTTCGATGGGTAGAATAGCCTCAGTACCATAAACAAGGGAAAAGGGAGTGGCCCCTGTGGGTGTTTGAATGGAGGTGTGGTAAGCCCAAAGGGCAGGATTGAGGCGAAGGTGCCAATCTCGACCAGCTTCATCGACTGTCTTCTTGAGGATTCTGAGAATGGTTTTATTTGTAGCCTCAACTTGACCATTACTTTGTGGAAAGTACTTGAAAGAGGTATGGTGGGTAATGTTGAACTTCCTACATAGCTCTATGACATCCTTGTTCTTAAAAGGTCCTCCATTATCAGTAATAATGTCCTGAGGAATGCCATAGTGACAGATAAGATAGTTCAGAATAAACTTCAAAATCTGCTTTCCAGTAGTGTAGGTGAGAGGCACAGCTTCAACCCACTTGGTAAAGTACTATGTAGCAGCCAGGATGTATTTATGGCCATTGGACAAATTTGGGAAAATTTGGCCATCAAGGTCGAGACCCCAACGTGAAAAGGGCCAAGGGGTGATGGTGGGTTGGAGTGCTTGGGAGGGAGCGTGTATCAAATCGCCATGTTGCTGACAAGGTACACACTTCTTCACATAGTTGTATGCATC
>MU223334.1:779011-791343 GCA_018584345.1 Thuja plicata | reverse complement strand
CTTACACCCTCCCATGCCTCTTAAATAAATTTCATTAATAACCCATTAATGGATATTCTCTCTTGCCCATCCCTCATTAATGCCCAAGGCATTAATGGCTCTTACACCTCATTAATGACCTTAGGGGCTCCATTAATGAACCTTGTCTCCCCCCTCTCTCTCTCTCCCATTCCTCTATAAATTGAAGGGATTTAGAGCTCATAAAAAAGCCTAAAATTTTAAATAGTAGTGTTGTTATGCCAAGATTTTGAAGGAATCTCAAAGCATTGTTATGCTACCCTTTCCTTCCTAGCTTTATGCACACTCCATTAGTCACTTTCTTCATAGTTATAATGCTCATTTTAGACTAATATACATGTTTAAATAGTTAAATAGTTGTTTTTAAACTAAATCTTTTATGCTAGGTTGTTTATGTCACTGGTATTTAGCATAATCTGAGGGTTTTTTATGTTATTTTCTACACTCATCCTAGTTAGAAAGCAATAGGTCGATGTTAGGATTTTATATGCTCATTAACTCTTGTTTCTCACTAACAGAATGATGTATTGAAGTGTTGTGTCGCAGGTAACAGGTGCACAAATATACACACACATTTCTGGCGCCCATCGTGGGGCTCAATTTCTAACTTGGTCTCAATTTATATCACTTTTTCACTAATTTGCATGCCCAAAATTATGTTACAGGGTCTTTTTGGTTTTCTAGGATCACATCCGGGATACGCCCTCGCACCGCAGTAAATGAGGCTTGCATCCGAGATTTCCCAGATCATTTCTGGTTCAGGCTCGCATCTAGTAAGCATGCTATCGCATTAGGTAAGGAAAGTTGCATCTAGTTTTTTGTCATTTTCTGTCTTTATGGTGAAAATTTTAGTGAACTACTTTTCCCAACCACTAACGTTTGCATGTTTTGAATTCTGTGGTCTTTTGAAAAGCTTAACAATTGTTTGCAGGTTGATATTAACAGTTTTTCGTGGGAGTTTCTACATAACAAACTAACTCAATTTTTCAGGTTGTCAACCCCCATCTTGACCTCTATTTACTTGCTTTAAACATTAAGATACATTTTCCAATCTATCACTAAACTGACTAGAGGACTATGCTCTTTTCCTTTTAAGGAAAATTAGAAAATCACACATCAATTTATAGATTGAACGAAATTTGGGGGTTAACTAAAAAAGCAATCAAATCATATAAGTTCTTTTGGGATCAGTAAATGAACAACACAAATCACTAAATCTTGTGGATCAAAGAAAAAGTTCAACTATTTTAATTCATTTTTGGGACACACAAATTGAACAAGCAAACTCATTAAATATTGTGGCTAATTGAACAAGGCAAATCTCTTTTTCAAGAAATCTTGTTTTCATTAAAATAGGAACATCTAAATCAGGCACAACATTGTTTGAGGGAAAGAACCACTTTGCTTGATTTTGTTTTGGGAGAAAATGGCTTAAATTAGGAGAGTATGCTCTTCTTCTTTGGAATAATTAGAAATTCAAACATCCAAATCTCGCAAATCCTTTGTATACATATTTAATAGTAGAGGCCCTACCAGTTGAGGAAACAATCTCCCAGGAACGACCCAAGTGATGACAGGTTTTACGCCAACCCTTCCAACTCACTACAAATAGTTGCTTTCTTGTAGGCTAAAGCCTCGGAAGACAGAGCCAGTTTTGTTCATGAAATTTCAACATCATTCCTTGAACATGCTTGGGTACATGTAGAGCAGAGCCACTTGAATCTTTCTTGTGAGACTACATATATCCAGGTACTCATAGGTCTATATGCCTAAATTTTTCCTTGTGCAATTCTATGGGGGATGGTTTCGAATGGATTACCCAATAATCTACAACAACTTTAACTAAAAGAATTCCTGATTCACCCATGAAAGGGTGATAATCTTTGTGCAAGGCAAAAAATAATTACCTAAAGATACTCATCATATTGTGCCCTCACTTGCGTTTGGAGTCGACTAATACAACATCATGACTGGAGCCATTGTATGCTTGATGATGGCTATATTCTTATTAGCATTTGAGTGTGTACCTGAGTCAACGACCAAAAATTCTCATCCTCCACCTAGAGAATAGGAAAAAGATGTGTGTCTATTTCACCCTCCTAACAATGCAAATCTGTTTGACGTGCTTGAAAAATCACTAAAAAGATAAACTCCTTCAAACAAGAAACAATATTCAAACCTTCAGATACATGTGTTTTTCACTCACCAACAAGTCTCCAAACGCGATCACAAATCAGACAAATTGCACGAACTTCCAAAATACAAATTTCAAAACTGGCAAAAACTGACAAAAACATCATAAGATCACATCCTGGATTTCCCAAATCACATCTGGTATTTGGGATCGCATCTGGTATGCTAGCTCACATTTGGTCAACACACAGTCGCATCTAGGATTTAGGCTCACATCTGGTGTCATCAGAGGCTCACATCTGGGAGCTCGCATCTAGGACAGAGGGTACTTGGAAAATTATTTCTTAGAAAGTCTTAGTTGATTAGGATACCCTTTTTTCTCTTTAGCTGGTTCCTATTGTCTTTTCTGGTCTCCCTATTGAAATTTCAAAACTCTTTCATGACGTCTACCTTGCATGCTTAGTCAGTCTTTTACGATCAGTTCAATACATGTGGTCTACCTACTTTCTACCAACAACTTGGTTCCCAGCTCACTATCAGGGAATTCTAACCCTCTGATGTTGGAATCATTTACATCCACTAACAAATAATTACTTTTACCTAGACACACCCACTTGAAAATGTTGAAAAAATTGAGAAACAACTTCATGGTTAACACAAGATGCAACAAGTACATGTCTAAAGGATTGAAAGTGCCTCCCAAAACACCACACTTTCAAGGAGAAACTTCTCATAGTTCCCTACTCAATCTAGATTCCCCGTAAATGGATAGTGACACTCGCACATGGAGTGAGGCTTTTAAGAAATATAACGATAGCAAACACCAAAATCCTGAAGATACAGATGAGGAGGAAGGACCCAAGTTTGAACATGGCCCATTTGGATCGGACAATGAAAGGGAGATCCCCACAGATGAGTACGAAAAGCTCAAACAAAGTAAGAGGTTCCACAAAATATTGGAATGGATAATTGATGATGATAAAGAAAAGTACTTCCTCCATCTAGCATCCACAGGTGTCAAATTACCCAAGGATTATGATGTGGAAAAACTCAAAGAAAAGGAGGTACCAAATCCTATATCTATTCTCACCAAACAACTCAATTTGATGCAAACAGAGCTCACAAACCTCAAACAGGAGAAAGAGAAGGCCAAAAAAAAATACTCTTTGGACACCATTTGTCCATTTCCTTTTGACAAGAGTATCACTATGGTCTCATTTCCTCCCAACATGGCAAGAACAAAGTATGACAAGTACACGAGAGAAACTGACCCACACGACCATGTGAGGGAATTCTGTGCTCTAAGCATAGAATACATGCACGAACCTACATATCTCATGCGACTATTTCTAGGAAGCCTAGGGGGGAATGCCATGGAATGGTTCTCAAAACTGAACCCTAAGGTCAAGACATTTGAGGAGTTGATCCAATGATTCATCCAACATTACTCCTAAAACATCCAACATGATGTGACTATGATGGATCTATGTAATACCAAATAGAAAATTGGTGAATCATTTACACACTTCCTACAAAGATGGAGGAAGCTTTTTGCACAGTATTCAAAGGCCATTCCCGAAATAGAGAAGATGGAGATATTCGTTAATAATCTAGTGCCTGAATTGAACTACACTTTACAAATGCAAGAATCTCCAAGCTTCGACAAAATGATTAAAAATGCCCTCCGTATTGAGGAATTCATGGTCAAAAGGGGAGAGATCACCCTTCAAAATGAAAACAAAACCAACAACTCCAACTCCAAGCCTAAATGGTGGAAGAAAAACAAGAATGTTGTTAATGACGAAGTAGTTGACACCTCCAACATTAATCCTAAACTAGAGGTGTTCAATCTGACTAATAGTATGCAAGCAAGCAAGGATGCTAAAGTCACAACTCCCGTACCCAAGGTAAACAATGATAATAGTAAGGGTCAGACATGGACTTCAAAACCTCAAAGAACATTCACTCCTTTGGGGGAACCTCTTGAGACCGTTCTGAAAACACTATTGGATAACAAAGTCCTCACAATCCATGATTCCAAACCATGGGAACCAATGGTCAAACCCAGGTGGTGGGATGATAATTCCTATTGTGTCTTCCACAAAAATAAGGGACACAAGACTAATAATTGCCTCAAACTTAAACATGTCATCCAAGACCTCATCGAAGGAGGTAAGATCAAAGTAGACAAACACACTACCAATGATGATCATACAACATTCAATAAACCCTTTCCTAATTACGATCAAGGAGAAACATCTAAAGGAAAGAGTAATGAGGTAAACTACACATATTCCAAAAATGACAGTGTGATCAATATGTTAGACATCAAAACCAAATCCATCAATGTGGTCACAATAAAAGGTGTCTCATTCTACTCAAATGTCGTAATGTGGAGCCAAGCACGGGTCACAATCAAAGGACCTCCAAAACTGACATCGACATCTAAGGTTCCTATCGTAACTATTCCTAAACCAGCAGCAAAACATGTGGTTACTATTTCTGGAGCAAAATATGACTTGGTAGACCAATTGCAATGAACCTTTGCCAAAATTTCCATTTTTGAGTTTCTCAAAATATCCACCGTACATAGGGAAATCCTAGAACAGGCTCTACACGCTGCTAAAGTCCTAAAGGATATTGATATAGACAAATTTCAATCGATGGTCAATCACATCTTAGCGCCACACTGCCTCTCCTTTTCTGAAGAGGTTGATAAATAATTAACACATCCACATAATCAACCCCTCCATATTGAAGTCCTTATTCATAAATCCCATGTTAGATGTGTGTTGATAGATGGAGGTGCAGGATTGAATATCTGTACACTTGATCTAATCAAGAGACTGGGTCTCTCAGAATAAAAAAATTGACTCTAAAAGAAAGATAACCATCAAAGCTTATGATGAGGAAGAAAGATCCTCCAAATTTCATATTGTTCTACCTATCAGAGTCAGACCGGTTGAGAGGAACATCATATGTCAAGTTTTGGATCTAAAATTGGCCTACAATATCCTGTTGGGGAGACCATGGATTCACAAAATATAAGTTGTACCATCCACTTACCACCAATGCATAAAATTCCCACATAATGGGGTGGAAGTGACAATTCCTACAGATGTTAAATACACTTGTAATAATATCAAAGCAGGTAGCATTATCCCACACAACAAAGAGGCTATGGATGCAGTTACTCCTGAAACTACCAAGGACATGGTTATGAAGAGTTTTGGCAAGACCTTAAAACTTAAAGAAATAGGTATGGGAGAGTACAAGCTGGACCTGACTCCCTCACTGACAGAACTTCTAGTGTCACCAAGATCCTATGGAAAACCTTCCTTGACATTCACACCTACAGCATCCAAAGAGCCAAAAGTGCACAAAGAAACTGACATGGTAAAGGAATCCACATCTTCTTCAGATAACACAGAAGAACAAGAAGTCTTGGACTGGCTTTAAAAAGGACAACCGGTGGAGGCTGAAGTCAAACATGTGAAGATATCCCCAGAACAGTATGGAAAGGGATATGATTTCCTCAAATAGATGGGATACAAAGGAAAAGGACCTCTAAATGACACATAACGAGGGCTTATTGAACCTATACCCATGGATTTCTGGAATACCAAAGATAAAATAGGACTGGGTTTTAATGCTAAAACTGATAAACCCACTTCAAAAGAAAGTCCACACTCAGATAAAGGGAGTGATGAAACAGATGAACTAGAGCAGTGGTCATATGAGAGATTGTTACATGTTGGCACATAGGACCCCAACTACCAAGGAGAATGATATGTACCTAGCTTTGAGGTACCACAATATCTTCACACCCCTTTGCTAGCACAACCTCCCATTCAAGAGGTAGGAGACACCATAGCAACAATTACTCAAGAGACACCCCGACAACAAGATTTACATCCTAACTAGGGGAAATTGGTCATAGTTTCACATATCCTTGATCTACCCCACTTTGATCCCTAGGTACCTAACCAGGTACAGCAAATAACTATTGTTGAATACTTAAACAGATCTGATGATGAGGTCACAGACTCATGATTATGAATGGGAAGAGCTATATGTCGGCACTGAAGATATTGGCATAGATACAACTCACATGTTTGTGGCACCTTTAGCTCCTCGTAAATAATCTGACACTCCTCCCAATGACACTGATAATCCTGAAGCAAAAGAAGAGTTCCTTCCCCCGATCACTGATGAAGAAACTGGTGAATACATAAGTCTAGAATAACTTCATAGGCTACAAGCAAGAAGCCTCCTTTTATAGAGATACAATGATGAGATCTCTACTGATGAGTCACTAGATTTTGGTCCACATATGACTAACAATGACCCTTTTAATGACAATCTCACTCTTATTGATCTAAATATTGAAGAAATTAACTTTACAGATCATGTCATGTCAGTTAATGGTCTTGATGCTAACATGATGTTTTCCTTCTCAGATACTGACTCCCTATCATTGGTACTTCTAGACTTAATTAATTGGACTGAAATAGATCCTACTCCTATCCTTGAATTTCCCAATTACCACACCCTAGCTTGTTATCTCAATGCTTGTGAACCTTACCCTTCTTCCACCAAAGCAAGAAGTGAGAACATGTCACAGGAGGATATCAGGTTTCTCAGTCAAAAACTAAAAATTAAAAAGAAAAAGAGGACTGATGGTGAAAACCACTCTATGGTTGTATCAGATCCCAAAATAGTAAAGAAAAAAGATGCATCCAATGGTGAAAACCTCTCAGAGGCGCCAAAGGATGAGACTCTTGATATCCTCCCTGAACACTTTCAGGAAAGGTCTTCAGTACTGATCGAACCAACACAGCCAATAAATATGGGCACTGTTGAAAATCCTCAAATAGTCCACCTTGCACAATCTTTATCACAAGAGGAGAAGACATAGTTCATGGAGTTCCTAAAGGAGAAGAAAATTAACTTTTCATGGTCTTATACCGATATGCCAAGGCTGGACCCTAATCAAATCATGTACCACTTATCTATAGCTCCCGGGATCAAGCCCATGAAGCAAAAACTTAGAAACATGCATCCTAATATTACATTATTGGTAAAAGTAGAACTGGAGAAGTTGTTGAAAGCCAGATTTATCAGAGTCATTGCCTATGCAAGATGGATCTCCAATGTGGTCCTCGTATCTAAAATTGATAAATCTAAAAGGACTTGTACTGACTTCAGGGACTTGAACAAAGCATGTCTGAAAGATGACTTCCCTCTACCTAACATTGACATGATCATTGACCTCACAGCAGGCTACCAGATGTATTCTTTAATGGATGGATTATCGGGCTATAATCAAATCAAAATTGCCACTAAGGATCAAGAGAAAACTGCATTTACATGTGCATGGGGCACCTTTTGCTGGAATGTCATATCATTTAGGTTAAATAACACTGGTGCAACATATCAAAGAGCTATGACAACTATATTCCATGACATGATGCACAAGAACATGGAGGACTACATGGATGACACATTGGAAAAATCAAAAGAAAGAGGTACTCACATTGCTGACCTAAGAAAGATATTGGATCAAAGGGAACAATTCCAACTCATGCTCAACCCAATAAAATGTGCCTTTGGGGTCCAAACAGGGAAGCCTCCTTCATTATTTCAGCAAAAGGAATTGAGGTAGACCCTGCTAAAGTTAAGGCTATATTAGAGATGGCTCCTCCACGCAACATCAGTCAAATGAGGACACTATAAGGGAGACTTCAGTCCATTAGGAGATTCATATCCCAACTTGCAGATAGGGCACAACCCTTTACTAAATTACTACATAAAGGGGTTACTTTCAAATGGGATGAACACTGTGAAGAAAACTTCATAGAACTGAAAGGATACCTAGCTACTCCTATTCTTATGGCGCCTATTCATGGAAGGCCCCTACTCCTATACATTTCAGCTACAGCTACATCCATAGGAGTATTGCTAGCATAAGAGGATGAAACAAAGAAAGAAAGAGCTATATACTACATTAGTAGAACACTGGTCTCCTATGAGCTCAATTATAGAATTATTGAAAAAGCATGTTTAGTAGTCATCTTCACATCACAAAAATTAAGGCACTACATGCTCTCTCATACAGTGAAGCTCATTGCAAAGATTGATCCTCTAAAGTACCTTTTGAGCAGAACAGTATTAACAAGACATTTGGAAAAATGGTTTCTGATTCTAAGTGAGTTTGACATTGAATATGTAGAACAAAGAGCTATCAAAGGACAAGTCCTTGCAGATCAATTGGTTGATTCACCACTCCAAGATGATGAACCTTTAACAATTGAATTCCCTGATGAAAAAATCATGCATCTAACTAAATATCCACGGAAGATGTACTTTGATGGTTCATTTACTCAAAAAGACTCTGGAGTAGGGGTCCTATTCATAACTCCTCAAGGTTACAAGATTCCCAAATCTTACAAATTGATTTTTCCATGCACCAATAATATTTCATAATATGAAGCATTAGTAAACGGTCTTAATCTAGCTATAGAATGTAAGATTGTAGAATTGCACGTGTATGGTGACTCCCAACTAATTATCAATCAAGTCAATGGGGAGTATCAAATGAAAGATGAGAAGTTGATGCCCTACAAACAACTAGTTGATGACCTGAAGAAATACTTTGTCTTCGTCACCTTCCAACAAATACGAAGATCAGAGAACAATTTTGTAGATGCTATGGCTACCTTGGCATCCATGTTACAACTAGAAGAACACCAATTCCTCTATGACTTCTTGGTGCAAGAAATATGCTATCCTACCTTTGATACCCCTGAATACCAGGTAATATGTGCTTTAAACACCCCAAACCAATCTTGATATGCCAATATCATTGCTTACATTTCTAACCAAACCATCCCTAAAAATCTATCCAAAAATGAGAAAAGACCCCTTATTAGGACAACATCATGTTACGTCCTCATAACTAACAACCTATATCGATGAGGTCTATATGGTACACTTCTTAGGTGTTTAGAGCTTGAAGAGTCTGATATCGCATTAAAAGAAGTACATGAAGGTGTTTGTGGATCACACTCGAATGACTTTTCATTAGAAAAGAAACTGCTCAGACTAGGCTATTACTGGCCTACCATGGAAAAATATGTTATTTAGTTTTCTAAAGCATGTCATAAATTCCAAACACATGGAAATCTTATCCATGATCCTGCCAGAGAACTTATACCTTTTATAACACATTGGCCATTTCAGCAATGGGCCTTTGACTTGGTTGGACAAATATATCCCAATTCTTCAAATGGACACAAGTTCATCATTACAGCCATTGATTATTTCACAAAGTGGGTCGAGGTTGTGCCACTAATCAAAGCCACTAGAAAATAGGTGGCTATGTTCATTCTGAACTACATTATTTGTAGATATGGGATACTCTCTTCAATTGTAACTAACAATGGGGTCCAATTTAAAAATCAAGACATTGATGACCTATGTGCACATTTCCATATCACTCAACATTGCTCCCCAATATATTACCCTCAAGGTAATGGATAGGCTAAAGCATCGAACAAAAATATTCTCAAGATCCTACACAGAACTGTGAGCAAGTCTGGCAGAGACTGGCATCTACAACTGAATGTGACACTATGGACCTACAGAACAAGCATCAGAACACCAACTGGAGCCACGCCATTTGTTCTAGTCTATGGTGCTGAGGTAGTACTACCTATTGAGGTTGAAATCCCATCTCTACAGATATCTTTACAAGGTCTGGTTACTAATGAGCAACAGCGCATAGATAGGGTGAATTCTCTAGACCTACTAGATGAGCGCAGACAACAGGCATTCAACCACCTCAAAGTCTATCAAGAATGTATGTCCAAGGGGTACAACAAGAAGGTCAAACCATGAAAATTTGAAGTGGGAGATCTCATCCTAAAAGAGAATCCTAAGAACCATCCTAACATAGAACAAAAAGGGAAGTTTGAACCTAACTGGATGGGACCTTATGTTATCACTGCTACTTTTGGGACTGGAGCTTATCAACTAACTACACCTGAGGGAGATGTTCTTCCAGATCCCATCAACACTCTACATTTGAAGCAATTCTACACTTAATGTTCGGCTAGTAGAGCCTATATAGAAAAAAGTTCTTACAAAATACCAAAAACATTCAGAAAATTGATCCTGAAGAAAACCAAAAACAATGGAAAAGGTCCTACAGAAAGGGTATCCTTGGTGAAAACCTGGCAAATAGGCACCTTGATACGACAAAAATATTCAAAAATTTGAAAAAAGAGAAAAGTTCCTTGATAAGCACCTGGTAAAATAGGCATCTTGGTAGCAAAAAGAAAGAAATTAATCTTTCCAAGTGGTGAAAACCTGGCAATCAGGTGTTACTTGTGTTCAGTGCTCCATCTATCAAAGCATTGATGATACTAGGCCTTCATAATTATACCTGTACTCATACGGTGACTTCATTTCCTAATGGCTATCTTATCCTCGCTAAGGATTTGTTTGCATTTACGTCTTAGGAATAAGTCATTCTGCATTGGGGGCATCTTTGTGGGCATGGTAGGTTGCGGTTGCTAGGTTTCTCTAGGATGGTTTGCCTCACAAACATAATGTTTCTTGATACATGCAAAACAATGTCACTTTTCAAAACAAGAGTGTCTTTTCAAACATCACATATTCAGACATGACATTTACATTAACAGAGTTCCTACAAGGCTATATTGGATCGCAAACATGAATGAATTATGTTATCAATACACAGACATAAAAACCATATTTCTTGTATTCCAACTTTTTGATTGATGGATATTTACTGTGTTTGACATATGAATGAACACGTGCTACTTAAACACGCAGTTTGATATTGGTTTGATTATGATTCTTTAATGTCCTGATGATGTTTTCAACTAGGGGCATCTAAGTAATTATAAATTTTATTTGATTGATTCACAATTGATGGTTTATTATGTCTTCTTAGTTACTCAATGATGTCTGCACAAAGACAAAGAGTCACAAGGCTAGGGGGCACAATGTTTTCTTGATTTTCTGTGTATGGTGATTGTTCCAAATGATCCTATAGATTTCACCTAACTTGGATGTTTATGGTAAGAGTTGCCACTATGGGTGGGTAGCCGCATATATCTTGATCTTCGTTATGTGTAAACTATGGTGAGGTTGAAACAATTTCCTTGTCTATTTTCTAATCCAGATTCTTACTAAGGTATATGAGGCATAATATACCCAAGGATATGAATTTTTAAGGTCATTGCGGGTCCAATATCTTTCCTTAATCAGAATTTGGTATATTAAATGGAAGGTGACTATTTTTTCATCCTGACGTCTATGCCTTGATGCCTAAGTCTATTTCTGACATTTCAATAAAACATAGTATTCATACTTTCATAATATCAGTGGGTATTAGTGATGGTTGTGTTAATCTCTAAGTTCTGTTGATGATTAGTGCCCAACACTTAGTCATTTCATTAGGTAGTTTTAGTTGGCTATCATTGTGGGCGAGCTAAAACTATACGAGGCCAAGCAGTTTTTTCAGTATGCCTAGTTACATTGCCGAGCCAAGTTGCATTGCCGAGCCGAGTAGATAGGGATGTTAAATGCTGAGCAGGATAGTTTTTGTACACTTGTCAGGAATGATACAAACTTCAAGGATAAGTGATATGGCCGACTTGTATAAGCTTTTTGGGCTAACTTATGTGTGCATTTAATATTCTTATACGGAGTTCATTATGCATTTAATTGTTTTATCTTATGCATTACTCATTGTAACCATTAATTGTAATACCATCATGGTATGGGTATTGGATTTTGATCATTGATCTAGATCTCACTATTAGACCTGTACAGATATATTAGATTGCTTCGAAACCCTATTTTATGCATGTGCAAGAGGCAGAAGAGTAATTTTTGAAGAGACTACATTTTGAAGTGAAATGCACAGAGGGTTATTTTGTTCAGAAGCATAGATCAAGCAGAGCATAACACAGTGAACAATAGAGTAAAGTTATATCAGATTATAACATCAGAAGAGATACTATAAAGAGGAGATCCATCATCAGCATTAGAGTGCATATCGAAGGATCAATACTTGAGACTTTTTAATCATTGTATTAGGTGAAAATCTCTTAACAGAGTGGTTTTAGCAGGCCTTTATTTATCTCTTA
>MU223334.1:739368-753450 GCA_018584345.1 Thuja plicata | reverse complement strand
ATTTGCCCCTCTTTGAATTGATGTGCGAGCAGCGCATTGATTCAAAGAAAGTTTTTTATTTTGACTTCAAAAAGATTGAGAATCCCGTTCTTGGTTGTCGAACAAAATGTTGATGAGATCAGTCTTGTACTTGATCAAACCAAACTGATAGAATTGATTTTGAACTTGGTTGTCGTCCAAAGATCAATAAAATATTTTTAAAAATACCAATTATGAACTTGGTTGTCCTCCAAAAATTGATAATATTGATTCTGAACTTGGTTGTCATCCAAAAGCCAGTATGAAGCTGTTAGGAGATTTTAAAAATCTTCTAAAATGAGGAAACATAAAATATCCAGCTTATGAGAACCAAAGCTTTCTATCCAACAGTTCTGACTTTAGTCAAGAAACTGTTATGCCCCTAGTTTGTTTGATAACGAAGTCATTTTTAATGCAGTTCTGAGAAAAAATTTAATTGATGATAGTGTGATCATGCCCCCTCAAGAATTAAATCAAAGGAAAATAAATAAAATCCCTCAGTTGTAGAGAACAGAACACTTGCAGGAAGTGATAAGGCCAGAAAGAGCGAAGTAGAAGACGGTGTGTTTAAAAAGAAACACACGAATATCAAGTTAATTATGTGAAAATATGACTGATAATGATGTTTAGATCAAGATGTATGATGAAATGTGCAATATTTACCCATGTGGTGAACAAATGAAGAAAATTCACAATTATTTTGAAACTGTCGCAAAAGGACACTGTGCTGCTAAAAATGGCATAGGCACCTTCGATTTTGTTCTTAATTGAGGAAAAAGATAACACAGATGATTGTGTAATTGCCTGGGAGGAAGTTCAGAAACCCTAAATGTCCCAAAAGACCCATATAAGCCTCCAAATTGATCATTTCACAATTTATTTTAACATTCAGCTATAGCCAATTAGAGAGCTCTGTAGAGAAAATGGTGGTCCCTGTGAGGAAACATCGATTTAAGATGAGGCGATGACACCAGCGCCCAGCCGACTACCCACTGCCAGTAAGTGCTTGATAAACTACCCTGTGAATTTTGCATTTTTGAATTTCAAGAATTTTTATGCATTCTAGAGCCCGTAGAAGGTAGGATCGCATCCGGGATTCTGGATCACATCCGGGATTCCGGATCGCATCCTGTGAAACGCGCATCGCATCCAATTTTTCTCGGATCGTATCCAGTTTTCCCCAAATTCAACGTCGCATTTGGGTTTTCCCAGATCACATCCAATCCTTGAGGTTTAGTTATGTTTTGAGCTAGATTTCATCAGTAAATCGCATCCAAGATTTTGGGGATCGTACCCTGCATTTAGGATCGCATCCTATTTTTCTAGGATCGCATCCTATATGCACAATCACATCCTGCATTTCCAGGATCGTATTTGGTAAAAAAACTTATTTTTTCAAATTACTTTGATCTGTTTGCATCCTGCGAACAGAAAATGACTGAGTAGAATAGGAATATGCCCTTTGTTGTAGATAGAATGTTGATGCATGTCTGTGTTGTCAAAATCAGGCCCAGATTGAGGTAGTCACCTTTTAAGGCACTTATCCTGCACGAGTGCTAGCATTGTCTAGCCAATTATCAGATGATGAGTAGTGTATTGTGATTCGGTGTGGATTGCGAGCATTGATAGGTTTACCCGAGATCGGGGTAAACCGAGGGTTTTTGACTGCTCTGGCTGAGAGATGGCATTCAGAGCACAACACCTTCCACCTACCGACTGGTGAGATTATTGTGACACCAAAGGACATTTGGAGGATCTTGTGTGTGCCCATGGTGCGACATGAGGTTTCCTTCAAGTTGAGAGCTGGCGTTGCGATCAGGACTACTTGGAGGTTCTTTCAGAATGACAGCATAGATCGCAGATACCTATCATGGGACTACATGGTCAATCACTATGATCGACTAGCTGTGTACTTAGTTGGATTGGTAGGCGGCATCCTTATGCCAGACAGAGGATAACATGGTTTCTTGGTGGGCTGGGTCAGTATGGTAAAGTAGATGATCATCCACCGCAGATGATTTGCCTGGGGGAGCTGCATTTTAGCTCACATATACCGAGAGCTGCATGAGATTGTTTACCACCATACCCGTAGCATGACTGTAGGTATATTGATTCTTCAGGTATGGACCTGGGAGCACATCCCAATGACACGGCTGATTAGTGATAGGCAGAGGGCACCAGAGCAGCCCTATGTATATATGTATGTAGGTCTTTTACAGCAGCCCCACCTGGGCAAGGTTGAGTACTAGCGCCGCCTTTTTGATGATATGGTAGAGGTCGTGTGGCGACCATACCTAGACTATGAGGTATGGACATCTGATGCTCGGCAGATTCCCTTTTTGTGTCAGAGAAGATATTTGATAGGCCAGACCAGGTACATCATAGAGCGCTTCCTCATTACCAGAGTTTTGAGACAGTATGGGTGGCGACAGGGCCGTACAGAGGATGTGGCAGTTTATGCTCAGATCAGGGATGAGGTGGTTGACTGGAGAGATCAGCTGACTTATGATACTACTGCACAGGACATCCGTGACATGGTAGCTATATACTGGGACCTTCGCCCAGATGTTGAGGATGTAGGTGTTTCTGATGGGTATGCTGCAGAGATGCTTCAGCATCCATTTCCACGATTTACAATGTCGGAGGAGATGATTCCTCGTATAGAGGAGCCACTGGATTATGATCCTGAGGACCGACCTGTCAGAGGGAGAGGTGGTTGAGATAGAGCACCAGGTAGGCATGGGGTCCGAGATGGCGGCAGAGATGGAGGCAGAGGCGGCAGGCATCCTCCCCCAGATGATAGACACGATGGTGATGACCGGGGGGAGGTGGTGAGGCAGTAGATACTGGCAGCCCCAATGGCAGTGGTCAGAGACGACTGAGATACCGGTTTGTGGCCCCACGGAGAGATCTTAGCTCATTACTTACTCCCGAGCAGCAGAGACAGCGGAGACAGAGAGTACAGGAGCAAGACCCTGGCAGAGATGGGGATCCTCTATCAAGGTGTGAGTAGGAGAGAGAGGAGCTTAGAGCTTAGATCATAGCCTTGGAGGCTAGGGTTACCACTATAGAGGCTTTTTTAGCAGACAAGGATAGGCAGCTTGAGCGGCTGAGAGCTGAGAGGGACACACAGGCCCGGACCGCAATCCATTAGGGACAAAGGGCGACGTATTATTATGCCTTGTATCATGCGGCAGTTCCTGAGGATCAGAAGGCACCCAATTTTTCACACATAGCCCAACAGTCAAAGGGAGCTATGCCACCTCCAGTAGCTCCATTCATGCCACCTCCTCCTCCTCCTAACCAGGGAGAGGGGGTGGGCCAGAGTTGATAGTTTGCACAATTTCATTTTTGAGATTTATACATGTATATCTAGATCCTGCTGAGATCCCCTTTTTTGTACATGACATTGATTCTTATATATATACATGATTCATTCTTTTTGGCATACTGATTCTCTTAATGTGTACTGACACTCTATATATGATCTGATACACTTTATGCGTTGATACTCTTTATTCTCATTTGATACTCTTTATGCTCATTGATACTCTGTATGCTTTGATTTGTATCATGTTTGTAGTTTCTGGATTCTGACATTTTGCATGTGGTAGATGTATCCATTTTTGTTTTTCATAGATGTGACAAATGTATCTTTTGCACATGTGATGATATCTTGATCTTATGATGAGTTAGTTTATAGTTGACAACATCATTTTTGAATGTGGATGTGATAAATATATTACTGATGCAATCAAATGATATCTATGTGAAAATGCAAATGTATGTTTTCTTTGATTTTCCAGTGATGCAAAAATATATGTATGAATGCACATAGGATGTAGAAGTAAAAATGCAATACATGGATGTTTTATTTTTGTATTGTCCAGTTTTACTTTTCAAATGTCTGCAAAATGTATGCTATGGATGATATCAGTAATATAAATGATGTAATTAACTTGATAGTGGTAGAAGAAGATAGAAACCATGTTTTAAGCTTGAATTTCCTTATGTTTGTTATGTACTGTTTGGACAAAATGCATCAGGCAATCTCTAAATGCAGCTATATGAAGACTCTTAGGACTTGTCACTGATTTAGAAAAATATTACAACATGTTTATCATCATTGGGCATTTTTGGAACGGATACCATCATATAGTATAATTATCACTAATACCCACTGATATTATGATAATATGAATACTATGTTTTATTGAAATGTCAGAAATAGACTTAGGCATCAAGGCATAGAATCCAGGATAACAAAATAGTCACCTTCCTTTTAATATACTATTTTTTTATTAGGGCAAGATATTGAACCCGCAATGACTTTGAAAATTCATATCCTTGGGTACATTATGATTTGTATACCTTAGTGAGAATCTGGATCAGAAAATAGACAAGGAAATTGCATCAAACTCACCGTAGTTTACACATAACCAAGATCGAGATATATGCGGCTATCCACCCATAGTGGCAGCTCTTACCATAAACATCCAAGTTAGGTGAAATTTGTAGGTTTATTTGAAACAATCACCATACACAGAAATATAAGAAAACATTATTCCCCCAATCCTTATGACTCTTTGTCTTTTCGCAGATGTCATTGAGTAACTAAGAAGACATAACAAATCAGCAATTGTGAATCAATACAATAAAATTTATAATTACTTAGATGCCCCTAGTTGAAAACATTGTTAGGACGCTAAATAATCATAATCAAACTAATAGCAAACTGTGTGATTTAGTAGTACTTGTTCATTCATCTATCAAACACAATAAAGATCCATCAATCAGAAAATTAAAATATAAGCAATATGGTGTTCCCTGTCTGTGCCCTGATAGGATAATCCATTCATGTTTGTGATCCAATATGGCTGTGTAGGAATGTTGTGAATGTTTAAATGTCATGTTCCATGTCATTTGAAAAGACACCTGTGTCTGAGGAAGTGACATTGTTTTACATGTATTTGAGAAACATCATGTTTGTGAGACAAACCAGCCTAGAGAAACCTAGCAACCGCAACTGACTATGCCAACAAAGATGCCCCCAGTGTAGAATGACTTATTCCTAAGACGTAAAGATAGACAAATCCCAAGTGAGGATAAGATAGTCATGTAGGAAAATGAAGTCAACGTATGAGTACAGGCAAAATTATGAAGGCCTAGTATCAGTAGTGCATTGATAGATGGAGCACAGAACATAAGTGATGCCTGATTGCAAGGTTTTCACCACTTGGAAAGAGTCTTTTCTTTCTTTTTGCTACCAAGATGCATGTTTGACCAGGTGCTCATCAAGGCACTTTTTCTCTTTTTTCAATTTTTTTTTTTGTTATTTTTTCTTCTTTTTTTAATGTTTTTGTAGTATCAAGGCGCCTTTTTACCAGGTTTTCACCAAGGATACCCATTTTGAAGGACCTTTTCCACTATTTTTGGATTTCTTCAGGATCAATTTTCTAAATGTTTTTGGTGTTTTGCAAGAACTTTTTGCTGTACAAGCTCTGCTAGCCGAACATTAAGCATAGAACCGCTTCAAATGTAGAGTGTTGATAGGATCTGGAAGAATGTCTCCCTCAGGTGTAGCTAATTGATAAGATCTAGTCCCAAAAGTAGTAGTGATAACATAAGGTCCTAGCCAGTTAGGTTCAAACTTTCCTTTCTACTCTTTGTTAGGCTGGTTCTTGGGATTCTCTTTCAGGACAAGGTCCCCCACTTCAAATTTGCATGGTTTAACCTTCTTGTTGTAACCTTTGGACATTCTCGCTTGGTATACTTTGAGGTGATCAAACGCTTGTTGTCTGCGCTCATCCAGTAGGTCCAGAGAATTTATCCAATCAATGCGGTACTGCTCATCAATAACTAGTCCTTGTAAAGATATTCGCAAAGATGGGATTTCAACCTCAATAGGTAGTACTTCCTTAGCGCCATAGACTAGAGAAAATGGTGTGGCTCTAGTTGGTGTTTTGATGCTTGTTCTATAGGCCCATAGTGTCGGATTTAGTTATAAATGTCAGTCTTTGCCAGACTTACTCACAGTTCTGTGTAGAATTTTGAGAATGTTTTTGTTTGATGCCTCATCCTATCCATTACCTTGAGGATAATAGACTGAAGAGAAATGTTGAGTAATATGGAACTGTTCACAGAGGTCATCAATGTCTTGGTTTTTAAATTAGCCCCCATTGTCTATCACAATTGAAGAGGGTATCCCATATCTACAAATAATGTAATTCAGAATGAACATAGCCACCTGTTTGCTAGAGGCTTTGATTAGTGGAACGGCCTCGACCCACTTTGTGAAATACTCAATGGTCGTAATGATGGACTTGTGTCCATTTGAAGAGTTGGGATATATCTGTCTAACCAAGTCAAAGGCCCATTGCTGGAATGGCCAATGTGTGATGAAAGGTATCAATTCTCTGGCAGGAGCATGGATGAGGTTTCCATGTGTTTGGCATTTAAGACATGCTTTGGAAAATTGAATAGCATTCTTCTCCATTGTAGGCCAACAATAGCCTACTCTGAGCAGCTTTTTAGCTAATGAAAATCCATACTAGTGTGATCCACATACACCTTCGTGGACATCTTTTAAAGCTAGATCAGACTCTTTTAGTTCTAAACATCGAAGAAGTGTACCGTCAAGACTACGTCGATATAGGTTATTAGTTATGAGGATGTAACGTGATGTTGTCCTAATCAGGGATCATTTCTCATTTCTGGATAGATTCGCAGGAATAGTTTGGTCCAAAAGATAGGCAATAATACTAGCATAGCAGGATGGATCGGAAGTATTTAAGGTACAGACTACTTGGTATTTTGGATTGGTGAAGGCCAGATAGGATATTTCTTCCACCAAGAAGTCACGGCGGAATTGATGTTCCTCTAACTGTAGCATGGATGCCAAGGTAGCCATAGCATCTGCAGCTTTATTCTCTGATCTTGGTATTTGCTGAAAGGTGATGAAGATAAAGTATTTCTTCAAATCATCAACTAGTTGTTTGTAGGGCATCAATTTTTCATCTTTTGTTTTATATTCCCCATTGATTTGATTGATAACTAGTTGGGAGTCACCATATATGTGTAACTCAATGATCTTCCATTCTATGGCGAGTTTGAGGCCATTGACCAAGGCTTCATATTCTGAGATATTGTTGGTGCATGGAAACATTAATTTGTAAGATTTGGGAATCTTATATCCTTGTAGAGTAATGAAGAGAACCCCAGCTCTAGATCCTTGTTGAGTAAATGACCCGTAAAAGTACATCTTCCATGAATGTTCAGTGAGATGCATGATTGTTTCATCATGAAATTCAATTAGCAATGGTGTATCATCCTGGAGTAGTGAATCAGCCAGTTGATCGGCAAGTACCTATCCTTTGATAGCCCTTCATTCAACATACTAAATGTCAAACTCACTTAGAATGAGGACCCATTTTTCCAAACGGCCTGTTAATGCTGTCCTGCTTAAAAGATACTTCAGAGGATCGATCTTAGCTATGAGTTTGATTGTGTGCAAGAGCATGTAGTGTCTTAATTTTTGTGATGAAAAGACAACTACTAAGCATGCTTTCTCAATAAGGTTGTAATTGAGCTCATAAGCGACTAGAGTTCTACTAATGTAGTAGATAGCTCGCTCTTTCTTCATTTCATCCTCTTGCACCAGTAATACTCCTAGTGATGTAGCTATAGCAAAAATATATAGGAGCAAAGGTTTCCCAAGAATAGGTTCCATAAGAATAGGTGGTGAAGCTAGATAGGCCTTTAATTCTTTGAAGTTGGTTTCATAGTGTTCATCCCAGTTGAATGTAACCCCTTTATGTAGTAGCTTAGTAAAGGGTTGTGCCTTATCTGCAAGTTGGGACATGAACCTCCTGATAGACTGGAGTCTCCCTTGTAGTGTCCTCATTTGACTGATATTACATGGAGAAGTCATTTCTAGAATAGCTTTTACTTTTGCCGGATCTACCTCGATTCCCTTGGCTGATACTATGAACCCTAGGAGTTTACCTGATTAAACCCCAAAGGCACATTTCTTTAGATTGAGCCTGAGTTGGAATTGTTCCATTCGATCTAATATCTTTCCTAAATCTGCAATATGAGTACCTCTTTCTTTGGATTTAGCCAGTGTGTCATCGACATAGTCTTTCATGTTATTGTGCATCATGTCATGGAATATGGTTGTCATAGCTCTTTGATATGTTGCTCCAGCATTCTTTAGCCCAAATGGTATGACATTCTAGCAAAATGCGCCCCATGCACATGTGAATGCAGTTTTCTCTTGATCCTCAGGGGTGATTTTAATTTGATTATAACCTGAGAATCCATGCATTAAGGAATACATCTGGTAGCCAGCTGTGAGGTCTATAATCATGTCAATATTTGGTAGAGGGAAGTCATCCTTCAAACATGCTTTGTTGAGGTCCCTAAAGTCTATGCAGATCCTAATAGATTTATCAATTTTAGAAATAGGGACCACATTGGAGATCCAAGCTGCATAGGCAATGACCCGAATGAATCTCGCTTTTAACAACTTCTCTAATTCTTCTTTTACCAGTAATGCAACATGAGGATGTATTTTTCTCATTTTTTGTTTCATGGGCTTGATCCTAGGAGCTATAGATAAGTGATGCATAATGAGATTGGGATCCAGTCCTGGCATATCAGTGTAGGACCAGGCAAAGTTCATTTTTTTCTCCTTGAGGAATTTTGTGAACTGTACCTTTTCTTCTCCTGATAGGGATTGTGCTAGATGGACTATCTGAGGATCTTCAATAGTGCCCAAGTTTACTAGTTGTGTTGGTTCAATTAATACTGAAGATCTTTCCTGAAAGTGTTCAGGGAGGATATCAAGAGTCTCATCCTTTGGCACCTCTAAGAGGTTTTCACCATCAGATACATCATTTTTCTTTACTATTTTGAGATCTAATACTCCCATAGAGTGGTTTTCACCATCAGTCCACTTTTTCTTTTTCTTTTTCAATTTGTGACTAAGAAACTTGATATCCTCCTGGGACATATTCTCGCTCCTTTCATTGGTGGAAGAAGGGTGAGGTTCACAAGCATTAAGGTAACAAGCTAGGGAGTGGTCATTGGAAAATGTGAGCATAGGTGTAGGATTTGTTTTAGTCCAATTGATGAGGTCTGGAAGTACCAATTTTAGGGAGTTAGATTCTGAGAAGGATAGCATCGTGTTAGCATCAAAATTGTTAACCGACATGACACGGTCTGTTAAGTTAATATCTTCAATGTTTAGGTCAATAAGAGAGAGATCATTGTTAAAAGGGTCATTGTCAGTCATATATGGATCAAACTCTAGTGACTCATCAGTAGATAACTCATCGTCATCTCTTTGTAAAAGGAGGCTTCTTGCTTGTAGCCTATGAAATTCTCGTAGAGTTATGTATTCACCAGTGTCTTCATCTATGATTGGAGGAAGGAATTCTTCTTCTGCTTCAGGAGGATTAGTGTCATTGAAAGGGATGTTAGGTCACCTACTAGGAGCTGCAGGATCTGCAAACATGTGAATCATGTCTATCCCAATTTCTTCACAAGCAATAGATAACCGATCATACTCATAGTCATGAGAGTCTATGACATCATCATCAGACCTATTTAAATATTCAGCAATGTTTATTTGATGGACATGGTTAGCTGCTTGTAGATCAAAGTGAGGTAGATCTAGGACATGTGTAATAGTGACCAATTTCCCCTAGTTAGGATGTAAATTATGTGGCTGGGGTTCCTCCTGAGTGATTGTAGCTACAGTGTCTCCTACCTCTTGAATGGGCAGTTGTTCTAGCAAAGGAGTATGAAGATCTTGTGGTACCTCAAAACTAGGTACATAGCGTTCTCCTTAATATTCAGGATTCTCTGTACCAATATGTAGCAATCTCTCATAAAGCCATGGGTCCGAGACTATTTCATCTATTTTATCACTCTCTACTTCAGAAGGTGGACTCTTCTTGGAAGTAGGTTTATTTTGAGTATTGAAGCCTAATCCTGTTTTATCCCTGTTGAGGCGGAACTCCATGGGTATAGGTTCGATGATCCCCCATCCTGTGTCATTTAGAGGTCATTTTCCTTTGTATCCCATTTGTTTGAGGAAATCATATCCCTTTCCATACTATTCTGGGGATATCTTTACATTTTTGACCTTAGAGTCCATTAGTTATCCTTTATAAAGCCAATTTAAGACTGTCTGCTCTTCTGTGTTATCTGAAGAAGATTTGGATGCTTTTACCATACCAGTAGCCTTGTGTACTTCTGGTTCCTGTACCACGAGAGGTGTGAATGTTGATGATGGTTTTTTGTAGGATCTTGGTGATACTAGAAGCTCTATCAGGGAGGGATTTAGGTCCAACTTGTATTCTCCCATACCTATTTCTTAAAGTTTCAATGTTTTTCTAAATCCCTTCATGACCATTTCTTTGGTAGTTTCAGGAGTAACTGCATCCATAGCCTCCTTGTTGTGTGGGATCATGCTACCTGCTTTAATATTGTTGCAAGCGTAGTTGGCATCCATAGGAATTATCACCTCTATTCCATTATATGGGAACTTGATGCATTGATGATAAGTGGGTGGTAGAGCTTGCATCTCATGGATCCATGGTCTCCCTAGTAGAATGTTGTAGGCTAGTGGTAGATCCAGAACTTGACATATTACATCTCTTTCAATTGGTCCCACCCTGATGGGTAGACAAATGATACCTCGGGAGGATATTTCTTCCTCATCATATGCTTTGATGGTTATTTTATTTCTAGAGTCAATTGTTTTCTCTAAGAGGCCTAGCCTCCTGACAAGATCTAGTGTACAAATATTTAATCTGGCGCCTCCATCTATCAACACACGTCTAACACAGGATTTATGAATAAGAACTTTGATATGGAGGGGTTCATTGTGTGGATGGGTCAATGACTTGTCATCCTCCTTAGAAAAGGAGAGGTAATGTGGCACTGAGATGTGATTGACCATCACTTGGAATTTGTTTACATCTATATCCTTTGGAACATTGGCCACGTGCAGTGCTTGTTCTAGGATTTCTCTATGCACAGTGGATATTTTGAGCAATTTGAAGATAGAAATTTTGGTAGCAGTTCTTTGCAATTGATCCACCAAGTCATATTTCACTCCAGGAATAGTGACCACATGTTTTGTTCCTGGTTTAGAAATAGTGATAATGGGAACCTTGGGTGTAGATGTCTATTTTGGAGGTCCCTTGATTGTAACCTGTGCTTGGCTCCGGGTTACAATGTTTGTGGAGGATGATGCTCCTTTGATGGTGACCATGTTGACATACTCATTTTTAATGTTGAGCATATTGATCACATTGTCATTTTTGGAATAGGTGTAGTGTACCTCATTACTTTTCCCTTTAGATGTTTCTCCTTGATTGTAATTTGGGAATGGTTTATTAAATGCCATGTGATCTTCATTTGTAGTGTGTCCACCCACCTTGATCTTACCCCCTTCAATGAGGTCCTGGATAACATGTTTGAGCTTGAGACAATTATTTGTCTTGTGTCCCTTGTTTTTGTGGAAGACACAATAAGATTCGTCATCCCACCATCTAGGTTTGACCATTGGTTCCCAAGGTTTAGAATCAGGAATCATAAGGACCTTTTTGTCCACCAATGTTTTTAAGACGGTCACAAGAGGTTCTTCCAAAGGTGTGAATGTTCTTTGGGGTTTTTAATTCCATTTCATCCCTTGTCATTGTCATTGTTGGTTTTGGGAATGGAAGGTGTTATTTTAGCCTCCTTACTTGCTTGCATACCATTGGTAAGATTGAATGCTTCGGTTTTAGAATTAATGTTGGAAGCATCAACTACTCTGTCATTGACAACATTTTTATTTTGTTTCCACCATTTAGGCTTGGAGTTGGAGCTACTGCCTTTGTTTTCATTTTGTAGGGTGATCTCCCCCTTTTTGACCATAACCTCTTTGATACGGAGATCATTTTTAATCATCCTATCAAAGATAGGAGAATCTTGCATTTGTAGAGCATAGCTCAATTTAGGTATGAGATTATTAACAAAGATTTCCATCTTTTCTGTTTCAGGGATGACTCTTGAATATCGTGCAAAGATCTTCCTCCATCTTTGTAGGAAGTGTGTAAAGGATTCCCCCATTTTCTGCTTGGTGTTACATAGATCCATCATGGTGACATCATGTTGGATGTTGTAAGAGTAATGTTGAATGAGCCATTGCATTAGTTCCTCAAATGTTTTGACTGTAGGATTCAATTTTGAAAACCACTCCATGGCATTTCCTCCTAGATTACCTGGAAATATTCGCATGAGGTAAGTGGGTTCATGCATATACTCAATGCTAAGAGCACAAAATTCTCTCACATGGTCATGTGGATCAGTTTCCCCAGTGTACTTGTCATATTTTGGTCTTTCCACATTAGGAGGAAACGGAACCATTGTGATACTCTTATCGAAAGGAAATGGACAAATGGCATCCAAAGAGTATTTCATTTTTGGTTTGTCCTTTTCTTGTTTGAGGTTTGTGAGCTCAGTTTGCATTTGATTGAGCTGTTTAGTAAGGATGGATATGGGGTTTGGTACCTCCTTTTCTTTGAGATCATTTACATCGTAATCCTGGGGTAGTTTGACATCCATGGATGCTAAATGGAGGAAGTATTTTTCTTTGTCATCTCTGATTATCCGTTCTAACAACTTGTGGACTCTTTTGCTTCGTTTTAGCTTTTCATATTCATCTTTAGGGATTTCTTCATCACAATCTAATCCAAACAGATTATGTTCAAACCTGGGTCTTTCTTCTTCTTCCGTGCCTATGGATTGTGCTTGTTTGCCATCGTCATAGCCCTCAAAGGCCTTACTCCAATCATTAGTGTTGCTACCCATTTGAGGTGAATCAAGATCAAATAGGGAATTGTGAGGAGTTTCTCCTTGAAAGTGTGATGTTTTAGGAGGTACTTTGGATTCTTCAGTTGTGTACTTGTTGCGTCTTGTGTTAACCATGAAGTTTGTTTCTCAACTTCGTCAACGTTTTCCCAATAGTACTAGTAAGGATTCCAGATCATTCAAGTGGGTGTGTCTAGGTAGAAGTAACTGTTTGTTTGTTTGGTGGATGTAAATGATTCTAGAGTTAGAGGGTTAGGATGCCCTGATAGTGAGTTGGGAACCAAGTTGTTGATAGAGAATGGGTAGACCACACGTATTGGACTAATCATGAAAGACCGACTGAGCATGCGAGGTAGACATTTTGAAAGTGTTTGAAAATAAAAGCAAGGAGACCAAAAGAGACAACAGGGACTAGCTAAAGAGCAAAGAGGGTACCTGTGAGTGTGATAATGGGTACCTGTTAGATTGACACAAACACTTCAATAGATCATTATTTTATCACAATGGGGTTAGTGAAAATACGAAAAACACATAAAACCCTCTAAAGTCGATCTATTGCCTTCTAACGTAGGAAGAGTATGACCACCAACATATCAGCCCTTAGAATATGTTGATGAAACAGTGACCAATACAACCTATGTATGAAGGATTTAGTTAAAACAAGCTAAAATGAAGACAAAGCATGCAAACTAGATATCAAAATGATGGAAGAACACTAACAATTAGTATTGAAATGAAGTAATATGCAATTCTATGATAAAACTAGCAGCATAACAATACAAATTTTATCTCTATGGAAGGCTTATTTGCTCTCAAAACAGGCTTCTATTTATAGAAGAAATGGGAGAGAGAGGGGGTACAAGGTTCATTTATGAGCTTGGAGGCCCAATAAATGCACATGTAGGTGCCATTAATGCCCAAGGCATTAATGAGGCATGGGAGAGACATGGGCTTAGGGAATCTTCTTCTTTTTCAGGAACCTAGCGAATTTCTCTTTCTCTTCCTCTGATAAGGATTGTGCCAGGTGAACTATCTGAGGATCTTCAGCAGTGCCCAAGTTCACTGGTTGAGTTGGTTCTATTAATACTGAAGATCTTTCCTGAAAGTGCTTAGGAAGGATATCAAGAGTCTCATCCTTTGGCGCCTCTGAGAGGTTTTCACCATCGGATACGTCATTTTTCTTTACTTTTTTGGGAT
>MU223334.1:713546-725634 GCA_018584345.1 Thuja plicata | reverse complement strand
CTTGAATAAAATTAATTAAATCCTAAACTATAAACTAACTTTTAGTTGGGATGGTTGCATCGGTTGATTTTCCCATGCAACCAATCCTTCAACCTATTTACGGGAGGAAGCCTTTGAGGAATGGGAGGGGGCTGGATTATTCACAGGAGAATTGATCTTAGTTTTAGGACATTATTATTGATTATTGTATATTTAGAAAAGGCGGTTTCTGCAATCAGAAGGATTTGGTGGAGTGCTGGAAGTACGCCAAGTTGATTGATTCCTCCTTCTTCAACGGTTGTCTTCACTAGAATCCAGGTAGGAGCTATCATGAAAGATGCTCCCCCTTATTTGATTTGTGTGATTTCTCTTGTTTTGTATTTGTGATTGCTTCCTGTGTACAGGAAATATGAAAAATGTATTATTCTATTATATTATGTTTGTTTTTCCTATGTGAAAGGACTTAGGAGAAAGGATAAATATATTGTAAATATATTATTGTACAAATGATTAATATTTCTTTTGTGTTATCATGTTTTCTATGAAGCTATATTGTATATTTACTTGCTGGAAAATATAGAACTGTGATTTAGATTGTGAACTATGTCATAAATTTATCAACACAAGATCAAATTTAATTAAACAATCATCTTATCTATGACTGTCATAACATGACAGATTTTTGCCCTCTAGATAGACCCATACACAGATGTGTATAAATTTTGATTCTGATAACAACTCCTCAATCGCTCCAGTGAAGATGAGCGCAATTAGGTTTTGCAAAACATATTTAAAGCTCATTAAAATCCAACGGTTGAATTGAAATTTATGGCCCCTGCACTGAGGATCATCTTTTCTGATATTGTATTGTTTGTCAATCAAAGATCTCTATTTTCAAACTCTTGTATATCCCTGCATTCAAACACTTAATGGCACATACTTATATATTAATAGGCTTCTCCCATAATCTATAATAACCAAATAAATTGGAGAGCCTATGTGCTCATTTAAACTTCAAAACAATTGACTGATTGCACCAAATCAATAATAGGGACAATCAATGTAAATGAGAACTTTCTCTGTTCAAAGCCTCATAAAAACAAATTAACATGTATGTAAATGGTTAGCAATAGAAACCAATGCTATCTCAATCCTTTTCTAATCACATTTACATTGGAATGGAGTTTATTCAAATACAAAAGGGGCTGGCTATAACCTCACGGCAGAGAACAAGAAAGTTGTAGAGCTTTTCATTTGTATTCAAAGAAAACTTTATTTCCCTCTCTCTTCCACACACCTAACCCTCTAAAAATTTCTCCAAATTTTAGTGTTATGTGTTTATGATGTTTTGATAAGGGTAGGAAACCTAGCTTGTCACTTAGAGTTTCCACCTAGCCTTAGAACCTTTTGGGAAAGGGTTTGTATTTTGATTTTCTTTTTAGTTGTTATTTGGGAAAGGTTACTCCAACCCTAGGTAGGGCCTAGATATCACTTCCTTGTGGACCTTGGTGTTTGTCTCCTAGCACGGGGGAGTGGGCCTTTTGGTATCCACGTGGCTGGGTGGTAAATATTTTATCTAGGTACCTTTCACAGTTGCAGAGCTTATGGATTCTTGCTTGCGTATTGTTCCAGTTTTGAAGGAAGAAGACTTTGTATTTATCTTTCATTATTCTCAAATGTAAAGCTATTATTACCTCCTACAGGAAATGAATGTAATGTAGCATTTAATGTGTTTCAATTTGATTTAATTTGGATGGGTAGATTTAGGGAAAAGAAAATGGAATGGTGAACTTTATGTTAATCGTGTTGTTGGGAAAGCAGAAGCAGTTTCATATATGTTTCAAGAAAAGTGGCATGTTTCTTATTACTATCATTCAAGAAAAGTTAGTAAAATCAATGTGTTAATTTCATATGAGAAATAGTTTAACTCCTAGATAAATTCTTTTACAAAGATTATGCTTTAAATGTTTATGAAAGAAGGTTTAGGGAATATTGATGGAATTAATTGGTTAGTAATCAAAGGATAGCATTTATATTTCTCTCTATAGAATTTTAAAGGTTGTGCAATAAGAGTTAGTACACTTAATGATCTTAAAATAATTATAAATGTATTATTAGGGAACCTTGGAAAGATTGTAAGTTAAATGATGTTTATGGATTGGTCATGTAAATCTTTTAAAGTTCAAAATTTTTCATAATTCATTACTTAGGTTTTCATTTCTAAAGAGAATCTTTGTTCTCTTTCCTAGTTCCCTTGCAGGGCATGACACTCCCTCCCAATCCCTTTAGCCCACCATCACCCCTTGGCCATTTTCATGCTGGGGTCTCAACCTCGATGGCCAGATTTTCCCTAATTCTTCCAATGGCTATAAATACATCCTTGTTGCTACTGAGTACTTTACCAAGTGGGTTGAAGCTGTTCCTCTCACCTACACTACTGGAAAATAGATTTTAAAGTTCATTTTGAACTATCTTATTTTCCGCTATGACATTCCTCAGGACATTGTTACGGATAATGGAGGACCTTTCAAAAACAAGGACGTCACAGAGCTATGTAGAAAATTTAGCATTACACACCATACCTCTTCCAAGTACTTTCTCCAAAGAAATGGTCAAGCTGAGGCTACGAATAAAACCATCCTCAGAATCCTCAAGAAAATAGTAGATGAAGCTGGCCGCGATTGGCACCTTCACCTCAATCCTTCCCTTTGGGCTTATCAGACATCCATTTGAACCCCCATGGGAGCCACTCCCTTTTCCCTTGTTTATGGTACTGAGGCTATTCTACCCATCAAAATTGAGCTCCCTTCCCTAAGAATTTCTCTCAAGAATCTGTTGTCTGAAGCAGAATATAGAGTTGCCCGCTTGCAAGAGTTGGAACTCCTTGATGAGAGACGCCTCAATTCCCTAGACCACCTCTGCGTGTATCAAAATCACCTTTTCCTTTAGTTCAACAAAAGGATCAAGCCTCATCAGTTTGAGGTTGGTGATCTTGTCCTGCAACACAATATGAAGAACCTCCAGAACCATGAAAAGAAAGGAAGTTTGAACCTAATTGGTTGGGTCCCTTCATCATCACAGCAAAGTATGGTTTCAGCGCTTATCATATTGCATCACCAGAGGGAGATCCACTCCCTGACCCTGTAAATATTGTACATCTCAAGTGCTTCTATGCTTGATCCATCAACAGTCCATTGTACAGCAGAAATTTTCCACAAAAAATCCAAAAAATCAGAAAAGCAGAAAATCCAAAAAACATTGAAAAAATAAGCAAAAGAAAAAAACCCAAAAAATCAAAAAAGCATAAAAAATACAAAATACAAAATCTTGAAAAAGAATATCAAAAAAGTAAAAATAGAAAGAGAAATAAATCCGTCCATCTATGAAAACCACTTCAGTGGCGCAATGGATAAGTACCATGGTGAAAACCTATTTCGGGCGCCATGTGTAGTCAGATCTACCATCTGTTTCCAAACAGCCTACATCACCTTCCATAATAAAAGTCACTACCCATATTTGTGTAGGTAGTTCCTTGACCATTTTCCACCTCTGTAATAAAAATTTCCGCACGACTGAGCTTACCATATCAATACTAAGCTTTGTTCTAGACACAGTGATCGCAAACATTTCCAAACAAATTTGGAGATAGATTGTCTTTCCTAATGATCATTCTATTCACAAGAAATTGCCAGTGACTTCCCATTTTTATTAATCAAACTTTGGCCCATCAGGATGCATCCTTCTGATGTCGGCTATTCTATCAATCCTCACATCAAAATTGTTCATGGCAATAACTTTTGGACTGAATGACCACTTGGTCAGGATGCCTTTTTTGTTGATTTAATCTTGTGTTTTACTATGTCCTTATCATGACAGCCTCGATCTTTTATATCTTGGTTCGTTATCTTGAGTATATAGTAAAATACGTGTCATTTGTGGTATGATCTTCTTGTCATTGTTTGTTTGTGCATTTATGTTTTGATATTTAGTTATGACTATGTATGCCTCACTGGCGGCAGGATTCATGCATATCAAATCCCTCAAAAGATCTGGATGTACTGCATCTCCTTGTGAGTAACATTTCATAGATCTCATCATACCTGATATCTTGCATTCTTGTTCCTAACAACCTATTTGTCTGAGAGTCTAGTCTACGCAAAGGAACCATGTCACTTGTGTTTTCTAACACATGGTGCTTAACTCCTTTTGCAATATCAAACTAGGGCGTGCTCTCCAACATTAACACGGTATCAATCCCACTATCATCATGTAGTTAGTATTTGCATTTTAGTTAGGTCATATTGCACTTTGATTTTGCTCTTGGCAAAGGTTTATATTTATTCCCCCTATCCAGTCACCTAAGTGATTTTATTAGACCTATTTGATACACACAAAAAATAGTTTCCCTCATATTGCATTCATTCATGAGGTTACTTTTATTCATTAATCATTATTCATTACAGTTGTATTGTTACTTCATTCATTAATCATTACTCATTAAGGTTGCATTTCATTCCATTACATATTTTAGTTGCATTGTTACTACTTTCATTATCTATTCATCACATTATAGTTGCATATAGTTACATTTCAGTATTTAGTTGCATTGTTAAGTCCTTAACATTGTTCATTTTAGGATTCATTACACATTTCACAAATCATATATGCATTTACATTTATTAATCATCACATTACATCAATACATGTCAAAATATATCCATCTATGAACATTAACACATCACATCTAACATCTATATATATCTGCATCTCATCCCTGCATCACAAAAATGTTAGCATAATCATATACATTCATCTCATCCTACATGTCAGTCATAAAACATGTATAATATAAAATCATAATGCATCCATACATCCTGCATAAACATCATATCATATAAGCATCATAAATAAAGTCCATACAGTCCCGATAGTCCACAAAGTCCATGTATATATCTCAAAATGTCAAAGTCATACATCATGTGTCGCATAAATCATACAAAAATGTGTATCAAAAACTGGTCTGAGACAACTCATGGTGGTGGCCGTGATGGTCCTGCACTACTGCCTGGGCGCGATGGTAACCCCACTGATCCCTATGAGCCTCGTCATGTGCTATCTGTCTGTGCTCTCTCTAATTAAGCAAGCTATTATGCCTTCTCTGGCACTGCATCGTAGTAGAGACCCATATAATATGTGGCCTCTTGTCCCCTCCGACCAGCCTCTCTCTATACCGCCATATCATCCACCATGATCTGTCCCACACCTACAACCTTGCCTACCAGACGAGCTATATCTCGATCTGCTCTATAATCCTCTGCATGTCTCCGTGCTAGGTCTCGCTCTAAGGCCAGAGCTGCTATCTGTGCTGACATCGCTGCCAGCTCCTCTGAAGGATCCCCATGCTCCTAAATAATAGAAAACTTGCCACTGTCAACCCGAGCCTGTAATATATCTAGTGCTCTCTGCGCACTATCCCCCCGAGTGGTCTTCACTGCTAACTCCCCTGTATCCTAGCCAGCTCTATTTGTAAGCTGCTTGATGTGGCCTGAGCAGTCACTAGTACCCCCTACAGCCTCTGGATCTCTTCTTGCACGCTCACCTCGGTCGCCTGAGATGTCGCTAGCAAGCCCTATACCCTACCCAGCTCAGTCTAAAGACTGTCCCTCTCAGCTACCATAGTATCATACACTTCTTGGGCTATGTGCCCGGCTGGTGGTCCTTGTCCCTATATTTGTGGCCCCTGTGGCCCTTGTTTGTGTGGTCCCTATGGCTAAAGAGGTGGCCCCTATGGCTCCTGATCCTGTCCTGGATCCTGTACCTGTGCACCTAGAATTATGGGAGGTTTCCTCCCTGCTGGTAGCTCCACCTGTCCTCTCCATCTCTATGATGCCACCCTGGGTTGGACTCTCCTCCCCTGGCCCCTCCTCCATCCTCATCATCATCATCTCCATCCTGACCCTCTCCATCCCCTCCCTCTCCAGGATTCTCATCTGCCTGTACGATCCCTAGTACTGTCAATCTGATAGGTCTATGAGTGGCCCACCACTGAGTGTATGTTGGGACTACACCTGTATCTTGTAAATACTCTCATGCTCTAATCTATGGGACCTCTATCATCCCCATAAACGATGCTCATGCTATGAATAAATTTACCCCCATCCCCCAGATACTCCCCACCTCTCGGGTCACCAGTGGATGTGGGAACCCATTTAGAACTACCTCCTGAACCTATCCCATCTGTCTTCGTACCCTAGATGGCATATATCTGGAGATAATGTATTTTGTCCTCCTGATCAACCAGCAGTCGGTCTGAACAAATATCATATAATACGAGTCATAAAACTCATCCTCTACATATCCATCCTGTTGTGGGATCTCATGACCCTAGGCCTCGCACCTTGCGTATGGTGCCCACTGTATATCCCCCATCTCATCTAGTCTCTATCGCCAGTAACCAACTGAATGTGTGGCCTCATAACTGATAGGTGGCCTATATCTACATACAAATGGCTCGTAAGCCGCTCTGGTCTCTCGATGCCTAATCAATCGTATGACCACAATCTGCTCCCATGTCCATACAAGAAGAAGCATGCATCCTAGACCTAGTGCCCTACCCTTACGGTAGGCGCACATGTGTAGATCATAATAAAGATGGCCGAGAATAGTGTATCCCAAGCAATACTAGTCTCCGTCCTCCACCATGCTGCTAAGAACTCGCGCCAAAACCATAGGGAATCTCTTGCCTGCATGATCAAGCATCAACCGTCCCCCATTCAAACCAGCCAAGTATAAGGCCACTCGTCGCAACCGTGGTTGCATCATCATCGCCCCCATCCAGGACATCCACTGTCATGTGGTAGGCAGATCTACATACCTCCAACCGAATGCCATCTCCATGTATGGCTCTGAACCCTCGAAGCATTACTCAGGTATCAGCCCCCAAATAGGCACTCTATAAATCCTCCACACGTTGTGAAGGGTGATAGTAGCTTCCCCCATCGGGAAGTGAAAGCTCGAAGTGGTACTGTGCCACCTCTTGATCAGAGTAGACATAAGTGCATTATGCACTCACTAATGTGGCCAATGTCGTACATGCTCTAGCCCGCATAGTGTAACAATCCCCCACTCCACTGTTGTCAGCTGTTGCTCTAGCTCCATAGTCGCTGGGTAGCACTCCCTCGCTCGGAAGGTGATGGTATCCTCCTGCATCCAAAAATCTCATGTCAGACATCAGATAGCATTCTGGGCCATCAAAAAATGTCCCAAGCCCATCCGGGGCATCAAAAAATGCTCCCAGATCCTTGTCTTTCCTCTTCTTCCCCCCTTTTCTTCTATTTTTGAGTCAATCCGTGCAAATGACGGTTGACCATTGCAAACGGTGGACTTTCACAATCGCCAGTCTACGGAGCGGGTGGATCTTCGCAGACACCAGTCTGCGGAGATGACAATTTCTACCGCCGCCTTTTTGCCACACAGACAGTGGATTTTTAACTCTATCGTCTCCGCTATGCATTCTTCTCTCCCCCTACCCTCATAGACAGAGATTGAGCAATCTCTGTATGTACAGACGTCGATCCTTGATTGGTCGTCTGTGAGGACGGTGATCTGTCGATTGCCATCTGTGTAGATGGTGGTCAGGCAATCGCCATCTACGCTACGCAGCAGCTTTTGGATGCATTTATGACACCTAAAACACCTAAAAAAACATTAAATACGTAATGGACTAGGAGATGGTCAACTAATCACTGGTGGTCCTACATCTGCTAGTCACTGGTGAACCTGAATGCACTCTCCAAGTTGTGCTCGCTCTTGCTCTGCTGCCATCTCTCTTCTCTTCTTCTCTCTCTTTTCTCTTTGTGAGTGAAAATGACTTGTCTATGGGCCCCAGTGGACTATATATAGCCCCTTGGGACCCATTTCTTCCATCCTTCTCCCCATTCCCTATTCTTGTCCCCGTTTTTCCTCCATTTTTCTTGGACACGCCATGCAATGGTCTTCTTTCCCCATTTTCCTTCCTTTTCTGAGAAAATTTTATTAAAAATTTGTACTTTTCCTATTATTTTCTCGAGGGGGCACACTCCTCCCGCTCTCGCTACCGTAGGTTTTCTTGACCTCTCTGCGGCATCTTATTTTCTTTTCTTTGACACAACACCACTTTCGATGCTGCATCAAAGAGGGGCAAAATGTAGACGTCTAAAATCATCCTTATATTAATTTAATTAATATTCCCTTAACATTATAATTAATTTTAATTAATTAATTATATTTGTTATGTTCTTCTATTTTATTTAATTAAATTTATTTAATTAAATGTAATTCACTTTCCATAGTATTTTAATTTAATTTAAATACTACGCCCTTTGATGTATTAAATTTTATTTAAATACATTTCCCTTCATTAATCCCCCTTAAATAATTTTTTAAGTTATTTATTCCTCCACATGACTTAAATTCTACTAAACTAAATTAATCTAAATTTTAAATTTATATTAAGCTAATTTGAACCTAGATCTTACCCTACCTCACATCACTCTCACCAAATAAACCTATTCACTAATTAACTAAGGTTAATTAGGCTAATTTCTTGATTCCTACATCAATTAGTCCTAATTATTTGCTCACACATGTGTGAGCAAATTTTTAAAAATCATCTTTTCCAAATAATCCTTATTTGGTGCCAACAAGGTTTTTTACACCTATGATGACACCTTCTTACACTATCTAAAAGTGTCTCATTGGTCCAAAACTCTTACACCTTCTTACACCTCTTACAAGATCCTTCACATATGTATTTTAAGTACACTTTAACCCATCACATCCAAAGTTGCTCACACATGTGTGAGCAAAATTGGCCTCTTGCATGGCTTATGTTTCCCTCATGTGGCACCTATGTGGATGCCACATGAGCTCCACCTCATCCAAGCCCTCTCTCTACTCCAAAAAATCTATAAATAGAGGCCATTGTCAAGAGCAAATCATCTCCCTTTTATGCATTGTTATCATGCTAGTTTAGTTCTAGAGAAATTTAGTATTTTCATAGCAATCTTAGTTTATAGTTCATGCTTATTTCATTTTGAATCTAGTTATCATATCTTAGGTTTTAATGGAGTCAATCTTCACTTAGATCTTGCATACCATCCTATTTTAATCATTGAATCATCATCTTAGATTAATGCTTGCATCTTCATCAATGGTGAAAGCTAGAGACAAGTTCCTTATACTTGTTCTTGAGTTATTAGCTCATCTTTTTCATTGCATTTCAAGTGGGATTGGTATATTGTGTTGGGAGAGCACACCCACAAAATTCTCTAAGATAAAATCAACAAGGCATTGGGTGCCCTTGTTCAGCTCAACGGAGGTTATGATGGAGTCTCTTGTTTTTGTAGTATGCTTTAGACATGTTAGTGTAGCTTGTTGATTATATATCTCTAATGTTTGCATGTCTGAGCATGCTCCCAATAGGTTAGATGCCAGCATATATAGTGACAACAAACGCCGATGGATAGGGCATCTCGACAGATAGTGAACCCCGAGAGAAAAGTCCCAGTGATACCCGAGCAAGTTACCCGAGAAAGCATTACCGAGCAGAACTTAAGAGATACCCGAGAAGAACTGAATGTCACAGTGTTGGCCAATGGACAAACAACCCTGACGGACAAAGATGCCTGAGGAAAACTGAAGTCAAGACTGAGAAAACAAGGAGTCAAACACCGATAAGAACTGAATTTTAGAAATGACAAAAGACTTAGCTAGCAGGAGCTAAATATGGAGTTAACTACTTGATCACATTGTTTTCATCGACAAGTTAAAAGCTAAAGATAAGCTAGAGATTAAAGCGAGTTTTATTACAGTTGTCAAGGAGAAATTTGCGGGATAAAACTAAAGCAAGATTTAAAGCAAGAATGGAAAGAATTGCGGATCACACCAAGAACAAGAAAGTCAAGGACTTAGAAACGGTGAAATCATGTCTATAAGAGAGACAAGATAATTCATTATGAATTGGGGGAAGAGAACATAAAAAGATGCTAAAGAGAATACTCATGAAGAAGAATTCATACAGTCCTGATCAAATAAGCTAAAGAACATAGCTAAAGTTTTCTGTGGACACCGAGCAATAGAGAAGCAACAACATCACTGAGAAAAAAGAAGTGGAGCAAAAGAACAGAAAGGAAACATTGATCAGAAAGGTATTATGAGCTTAAAATAGATCTGAACATCTGTAAGTTTAAGTTGTATATATGAACAAATCATATATTGTTTCAGTTTAACCATTGATTCATAGAATCTCTTAATAGAAAGGGATTAAATTATCATTTATATATTAAGATACATCCCAAGGAGTATCAAAAAGTTTATCATGAAGATAACATAGTAAAATTCCAGATATCAAGTGATAAACTATTATATTTAAATCTTCTAACAAGGTCGCACTTAACAGTGTTTTTGTAACCTTAAACAGGGTTGGCTCTTCACTAATCTCACTTCAGAAGAGTGAAAATTTTGGGTTACCGGTCCCAAGTGGTCTTTCCCTTAACAGGGTTTCCACGTTAAAAACCATGTGTCAAATGTGTATATGGTTCATTTATTTAATTTTTTTCTTTGCACATTACTAAAATAGGATTGATTGGTAAACACTAAGTTATTTACTGTATTTTGGTAAAGGCTAGACTACTATTTGGTAATGCTTAAGAATAAGGGTTATCAGTGAACTTCGAGCAGTAGTTATTTGATAAGATTATTTAAAGGCATACATCTTGTAGGAATGAAGATAACTAGAGGTATATATTTGTGGTATAAAGTTTTTGGATTGATTTATTAGATTATTTTTTAGGCCACTGATTCACCCTCCCCCCCACCCCTCTCAGTTATTCTAATACTCTATCGACATCATCTTTTCAGTAGGTCAAAATTCCATCATCTTTGAAACCTTCGCTTACAGAATTTTGATTGTTCCTATCATAGAGATTCCTTCCTCAATCCCTCAAATTTTAATTAAAAATTAATATATTTGTGTATCCCATTTCATGTACTCCATTATGTCATCAATTATTGGGCATGGAGTTTAGGATGCCATTTTTAGAGTTTTATCACTATATAGGACTCTAAAGTTTGCCAAAAAATTAGAGCTCCAACAGTCTCTTTCTAGGGACGTATGCTCCCTGTGAGCATAGCGAGATCTTGGTTATCTTTGGAGAAGAATACCAAGTATCTACTCTTTACCTGATGTAAATTGAAGATTGGGTGGCCCCAGGCCCCTAAAAAGTGAACACTGCTATTTCCCTCTATCAAAACTTTTATTATGTTCATGTAACACTTTGAATCTCCTGAATATGATATTATATTATTCCTTATCTTTATCAACAAGATTATTTGAAAAAAAACAAATCTTAGAATTATTTAGCCCCAACATCTGATCCCTTGCTATATTAGATATATTATCTTTATAGAGAATCCTTATTGGATCCACTTCATGAATACAGTCTTTGTCTTTTGATTTATGTTTTTTCTTTGAGAAATCATCAAGTGCATTGTGTTCTTTGCTAGATGCAGGATCCCTGTGCATATGATCAGACATATAAGTATCTAAACTAAGTTCTTCTAGTTGGATGTTTCCTTGCACACAATCTGCCCCATCTCCATTCTCTAGATATTGTTTCTCCTAACATAAAGGTTTTGAAGGTAACTCATATTTAGGAACTATTACTTCTTTTATATCAAGAATCTGATCAAGTGGGATACTGTAGAAACTAATGAAATATCATATTCAACTCCAAGATCCAACTGCATGTAATAAACCTGTCACAAAAATGAAATAGAAAAATGGAAAAAGTGGAACTCAGAAGATTACTCAAAAGGTGAGAGAAAAAATATCAACTGAATTACTAAACATCAATTACAAAGTTCAACCTTAAAAAGGTGAACGAAACCCTAAAAGGGAAATACTAGGTTGCACATTATTAATTAGGAATTAATTAATAATGTACCTAAGAGACGCTTAAGCAACTAGAGTAAAAGGAAATAATACTCTAACACCCCCCCTTAAGCTGAACACAGGGAGAAAGCAGACCTAGCAAGACTAAGAAAGAAAGAAATGGGTCCCGGCAACAAG
>MU223334.1:630166-703674 GCA_018584345.1 Thuja plicata | reverse complement strand
TGGATGAAAATATGATAATTCTATTATGAGTTTTGGCATTGTGTGGTTCTAAATCTTTGTATTGTTATTATATTCTATTGTGTGGATATTTTCTGGGGGCTAGGACATCTCCATTGGGGATTCTCCTTCCTTGCACTACATCACAAGATCGAGAAAACAAGGAGTCAAACACTGATAAGAACTGAAGTTCAGAAATGACAAAATACTTAGCTTGCAGGAGCTAAATATGGAGTTAACTGCTTGATCACATTGTTTTCATCGACGAGTTAAAAGCTAAAGATAAGCTAGAGATTAAAGCAAGTTTTATTCCAGTTGTCAAGGAGAAATATGCAGGATAAAACTAAATCAAGATTTAAAGCAAGAATGGTGAGAATTGCGGATCACACCAAGAACAAGAAAGTCAAAGACTTGGAAACGGTGAAATCATGTCTACAAGAGAGACAAGCTAATTAATTATGAATTGGGGGAAGAGAATAGAAAAAGATGCTAAAGATAATACTGGTGAAGAAGACTTCATACAGTTCTGATCAAACAAGCTGAAGAATAGAGCTAAAGTTTTCTGCGGACACCAAGCAACAGAGAAGCAAAAACATCACTGAGCAGAAAGAAGTGAAGAAAAAGAATAGAAAGGAAACATTGATCAGAAAGGTATTATGAGCTTACAATAGATCTGAACATCTGCAAGTTTAAGTTGTATATATGAATAGATCATATACTATTTCAATTTAACCATTGATTCAGAAAATCTCTTAACAGAGTGAGACTTAATTATCCTTTATATATTGTAATACATCCCAAGGAGTATCAAAAAGTTTCTCATGAAGATAGCATAGTGAAATGCCAAATATCAAGTGACAAACTATTATATTTAAATCCTCTAACAAGGTCGCACTTAATAGTGTATTTGTAACCTTTAACAGGGTTGGCTCTTCACTGAGCTCACTTCAGAAGAGTGAAAATGTTGGGTTACTAGTCCCAAGTGACTTTTCCCTTAATAGGGTTTCCACATTAAAAATCCATGTGTCAAATGTGTATATGGTTAATTTCTTTAATGTTTTGATTTACACATTACTAAAATAGGATTTATCGGTAAACACTAAGTTATTTACTGTATTTAGGTAAAGGCTAGACTACTATTCAATAAAGCTTAAGAATAAGGGTTAACAATGAACTTTGAGCAGTAGTTATTTGATAAGATGATTTAAATACATACATATTGTAGGACTGAAGATAACTAGAGGTATATATTTGTGGTATAATTTTTTTGGGTTAACTTATTAGATTATTTTTTAGGCCACTGATTCACACCCCCCNCTGATTCCCCCCCCCCCCCCCCCCCTCTCTCAGTTATTCTAACAATTGGTATCAGAGCTTGTGTTCTTAGAAGGAAGGTTTCAAGACCTAAGCTAGAGATCACAAGATGAGCAAATGTGATGTTCCTAAGTTGAAAAAGGACAACTTTGCATCATGGAAAAGAAGGATAAATCTCCACCTATCATGTATTGTAAATGATGTTACTCAATACTTGGATACTGAATATGTGTTGTCTACTGGACCTCACACACTTGATCAATTGAGAGAAACAAATGAGCACAATTATATGATGATAGAACTTGCTTCCTCACTCTCTAATGCTGAATTTGAAGATGTCAAAACTTGCACCACTGCAAAGAAAATGTGGGACAAATTAAAGCTAGTACATGGAGGAGCTGCAAATGTACTAAGAGCTAAGGTAGAAATCCTAAGAGGAAAATTTGATGACCTAAGAACGAAAGAAGGAGAAAACATAACTCAGTACAGCAGCAAAATAAAAGAGGTAGTCAATGTTATCTGAGGACTTGGAGGTGTAATTGAATAAGAAATAGTGGTAAGTAAAATCCTAAGAACCATACTGCATGTTTATGCTATTAGAGTATCTGCTATACGAGAAATGAGAGTAGTAGAAAATAAAAATTTCAATCTAGAGAGTTTGGTTGGTAGACTTATTTCATTTGAGATGGATAACTTTGATGACAGTCACTTACCATCTATTTAGTTTGCATTCAAATCTTATTTGAAAATAAGTAAGTCAAGTCATAAACACATTATGAGAAATGATAGTGAAAGTGATAGTGATGATGAAGAACTTGATGAGATTGAAACACTAATGGCTAGAATATTGCAGAGAGGGAAATGTAGATACAAAGGTAAATTACTATTAGTATGTTTTAATTGTAAAGAGATTGGACACTTTGCCGCTAGATGTCCTAACAAAAGAAAAGAAGACAGAAATAGTGACAGATCATATGAAAAGAATTTTGATAGAGGTGATGACAGAGATTACTGAAGCAACCGGCAATCTGACAAATAGACAACCAAGACTACAAGGACAAAGGGAAGAAATATTGTTACCTGGCTAAGAACAAAGCTGAGAATACTGACACTGAATCTGATGAAGATATTGAGGTGGTATTTGTTGCTATGAAGGATGATTCATACAAAGAGGAAAGTTATTTTGAGACTACACTCATATCTAAGGTTAGTAAAAATGATGTCTAGATTATTGATAGTGGTTGTACTCACCACATGACTTGAGATAAGGAAAAGTTTGAAACTTTTGAATATTGTAAGATGACATTAAGTTTTTCCATTAGCATATTTAAAGGGAAAAACATGATAAAGGTCATCGGTATAGGCATAACTGATGGAAAACAAGCATACACGATGAGATGACAATGTCTATCATAAAAATGCTAAGTATAGAATTGCCTGACGAACATTGACAAGAGTCAAACCGATAATAAGCATTACCGACGATACAATTTTGAGAACATCACCGACGGAGCAGAAAAGGCATACCTAACGAATAGTTCAATTAAGGGACATTGATGGAGTACAAAACCAACAGAACTGACAGAGCAGCCCGTCCATCAGAACCGACAGTCAGTTACAGAACCCGCAAAAAGTGGATCTGACTTTACATGTCAGATAAAACATTGTAATTCTATTTATAGAGTTTTTATTTGTTTTAAATTTTTACTTGAGAGTAAAGCAAGAAAATTGTGAATGTTTTAAAGCATCCTAACAGATCTAAAACATATCTAGCTAAACATCAAGGTCAAGTTGTAAACCTTGGATCTAGAGTTAATTTGAAAAGCGTGAATCAAGAATAGAGCTAGAAACTAGTATAAATAGATGTTCAATCATTTGTAATTAGAGAGACTTGTAATTAGTTGATAAATGATAGTAGCCATGGAGATAATCTAAGAAAAAGAAGAGAATTCATGCAAAGTTCAGAAATAGATCAATCAGTTCTCAAGAAAACAGAAAGGCTACCGACAAGAAGAGTAAAGGTATTATTCAATCACTCAAGGTGGTTACATATACATTGTAAGCTTTACAGGATCTGTTATCAGTAATTAGAGATTACATTCACTATCAGATCAACATTTATATTGTAGTTTCATTCTAACAAGTGTATCACAACTAAAATCCTTTTGTAAAAGGTGGACTTAACAGTTCTTTGATAAATCTCTTAATAGAGTGCACAATTAATAGTGTTGCCAAAGATTCAAACGAAGTAGATCTTAACAGGTCTCCACTCTAATAATCCTAACAAGGTAGATCATCAGAAGTGATCAATTGTAAGCCTTTACCGGCTCCCTTCTTATCTGCAGATAGTGAATTTTTGTGAGTAGACATCCCCACCACAGTTTTTACCTCCTAACAGGAATTTTCTACAATATCATATCATGTGTTATGTGTTATTTAATTTCATGTATGTTTCTTTAATGTTCAGACATGTAAAGAACTTAAATTATGATTTCAGATACATATAGAAAGATGAACAGATAGATAGGAATATACAAATCTGATGACACAAAGGTTAATGGGCCAACCACATAAAAAGTTTTAGAGGTACTGATTCACCCCTCCCCTCTCAGTACATCATTCCAATAATTCCAAAAATTGGTATCAGAGCTAAGTCTTTTTCTTGGAAAGCTTAAAGACTTAAGAGAAAAGATCAACACAATGGAAAACTATAGACTGGACAAGACTATTGAGAATGAGCAATTGCAAATTCAGATTTACTATGAGCAGTATAAAGAGGCGAGACCAAGCATGAGAAAGTTTCTTGATGAAAGAAAGATCATGGAAACTAGGCTTGATGAAAAAGATTATCAAGAAGAGGACATCCTAGATTACTTAAACTATGCTGAATCATCAATAAAAAAAGCTTCAGACACACCACTAGAAGAGATCACAAGTCTTCAAGAATTCAATCTACATCTGACAAAGCAAATCAAGATGCTGCAAATCGGTCAAGAGACTCAGATGGTAAAAAATGATTGATGTCATGAATGATTCAAGAAAAGCTGAATCAGAGAGAACATTGGCTATTGATGATAGGAGGAAAATTATAGAGAAGCTACAAGAAAAAGAATCAGAGATTCAAAGACTTACTTATCATCACCATGAGATTTCCAGCCAGATTATTCTTATGAGTCAAGAGGAAAATAGATTAAATACTAAACTCATTGAAAGAATACAGATCATCAGTGAACTAAGGGAAGAGAATGAGAAACTAAAGCATGAAGTCAAAATTCAGAATCAACACAATGAATTGATCAAGAAAGCTGAAGATAGCAATCAAAGAATGGATGATTTCCTTGATGGTCAAAGAAGAGTCAACAACTACACAGGAATAGGGTACACTAACAATGGAGAATCATCTAATCAATCAGATCAAAGGAATGTTTATATAACTCCAAGGAGCAAGAAGCTGTCATGCAATCACTATGGAAAATCAGGCCACACCTCAAACATTTGCAGAAACAAAATGAAAGGTATACCTCAATCACAATCTACTTTCATTGGTAATTGTTATAAATGTCACAACCAAGGACACAAGGCATATGAATGTAGATCCAAGATGACAAATCCAAAGAAGGAAACCTACATGGACAAGTACTGTCCTACCTACAAAATGAATGGACATACATATCAGGAATGCTGGAAAAAGAATAAGAAAGCATGGATACCAAAAGAACCTAATAATGGCTACAAACCAACAAGATTAGGTAACTCATATGTTTGGTACTATAACACATGGGTAAATTGCACATCATGTAGAAGGTATGGTCATATATTTGCCAACTGTATGAGAAAATGGACTAGAAAACCAAGAGGATGGTTCAATCCAGGTATGGCATGTTTACATTGTCATAAGGTTGGACATGTGATAAAAGATTGCAAAGACCAACTGACAAAAACAAGCACTTATCCCAATGGAAACACCATTAATGACATCAAGAAGATGAGAAACAAGATGTGGGTAAAAGCCACAAACACTAAAGGTGTTGGAACAAGAAATGTAAATGATGATGCCCCATCAAATAGATCTGGTGGCATCACTATCTCCAACTAAATTGCACAAGTAAGTATGGAACTACATTATGACAAGTTATATTATGCACCGGTTCCATTTACATATTGATCATATAGACAAAATTAGCATTATTGAAGATGCACTATATTGTTACTTGTAATATTATTGAAAAACAACCATCGGTTAATGGGTACAAATTAGAATCGGTGAACACACGTAGAAAAATTAACACTACTTACCGAAATGTATCGGTCATTACACAAAAGCCAAGTCGCTAAGTGTAAACCGATGGACATCAGTAATCCTTGAGCCGACAAAAGTTGTCGTTGCCATTTTACCAACAATCATCGGTGAAGTCACCAAAGCTGCTAGCAACCCTAACACTTTGCACCTACACCGAAGATGTTACTTATGCCTCAACTGATGAACTTAGTCTTTGTATACCGATGAGTTGTTGGGTATTAATAACAACTTAGGGCACAAAAGTTATAAAAGCACGATGGAAGAACTCATTTCGCACCGGCAATTTTTGAGCAACCAAGAAGAGCTAAGAAGAGCGATTGGAGAGCAAATTAAGGTGTGACTTCAGCAAGATTCCAACTCAACTCAAAGGATTCACGAGCAATCAAAGAGATTTAGTAAGTACCTGCATTCACTGTTAGCACTGTTTAAATTATGAAAAGCCCTAAATTTCTGAAAATGATGGCATCTACTTCTAGAGTTGAAAATTTGAAAAAGGGTACGAAGAAAATGATCAATCTTATCAGCAGAGGCACTTGTGTTGAAACTAAATACAAGATGCACCCAGAAATTGCATCACAACCTGATGATTCTGGAGCATTCTCCAGAATTCCACCTAGGGTTTTACTGGTAGAGCTTGTAAGGTCCTATATACATTGCAAAATCTTAGAATTAGGAGATCTAGACCTAGACAATGCCTATAGGGAACTTTGTGATGAAGCTGGAAACCTGAAAGAAGAGCACAAGCATCTGGAAGTGAAAGGTCTCATGAATGCATTACACTTTCCCAGAGTTTTTAAGATAGAATAGATACAGATAGTTATCAACAGAATGCATAACCAGACATTATGGCTTAATAATCCAAAATGAATAATAAAGGATGTTATTCATGCAGTTACTAGATATCCTACAACCAACAAACCATAAGCTTACACGCACCCATCCCTGAAGGAAGTGGAAAAGCTAACTGGTGCAAAATCAGACAAGAGAGGTCTCAAGGTTAGCACTATCATCGATGAGGAACTCAAGTTTGGTGCATGTTTGGTAGGATACAAGATCTTCCAGGCCAGCAAAATGAATAGAATAGCAAGCACTGCTATGAGCACAGCCTACAAGATCATCAAACTAGGAAAGAAGATGGATCTTACAAATATTTTTTTGAATCAAATCTTTGAGAACATGAACACCATAAGATCTTCAAGGACAAACACTTGTAAGTTTGGTTCCCTCATTATGTGCATGTTCTTTTACTTTTGAAGAATACTTTCCTTCCATAGGCAAAGTAGTATGGGATACAAGCAAACCTATATCCATACAGATATGTGAGCATATAGAGTCATTAGGTACAGATTTTGATGACCTAATGAATGAGTATTTCAAAGGTATTAAGGAAAAGATGCAAGCTAGAACAAGGATACCTGAAAGTTTGATAGAAGAATACAAAGAGGATATATGTTTTATGGTAGATACTGATTTTACCTATATCAAACCAGTAGTGCCTAGGAAGTCCTGGCTATCACATTTAGAATATGAGATCAAAATAGGACAAGCCACTGAGTGCATCAAGGCACTATTGAATGAACCAGTTGACAACAAGAAAGCAAGATTTGGCACTTATGAAGAAGCCAAACCAAAGATCAAAACAGATCTTGTTGTCAAGAAAATTATAAACAAGAAGAACAAAATGGTTAAAAACTTAACCAAGAAATTTGCAGTTACTGAAGAATGTGAAGAGGAAATAGAAGGAAAGGAGGAACAAACCGAAGGCCAATCACCTATCAGTGAAGAGACAAAAAGTAATGATTCAGAGGGTACACAATCAGATTCACCGCCTCCACCTCCACCTAAGAAAGCAAGAACAAGAGCCGCTTCAAGAACAAGAAGCAAAACTTTAAAGGAACCAACTCCTTCACCACTTAAGAAAGGTAAAGTGAGAACCTACAAGAGAAAACCAATCTCACCAATAGAGATTCAAACCAAAATGAGGAAATGGGTTAGGAAAAAAGAGGATCTAGAAGACTCAGCTATGGATGAAGCTAACATAGATGTGAAAAAAGGGAAAGAATCCTTGATTCCAAAGACAATTGATGAAATATGTAAGAACATCTCAGAATCGTCATCTATTTTTTATCCTAACATTAGGAAATGGTTAAAATTTGATCTAGAGGATCAAAACAAGATAGAAGAAGCTATAATAGTTAAAATGTGCAAACACCATTATGTTCCACTACAATTCTCAGATTATGACATTCCCAAGGAAATATCAGCGAGATTATCTGCTAGATGGATATTTACACTGCATCAGGAAAAATAAATAAGAGAAAGAGTAAATGTTACTCTTATGCCTTACGATCCAAAGAAGGAAGAAATAAATGAGATGATGAAGAAGTATGAAAAGAAATTCTCACCAAAAATGAGAGCATACGAATTTATCAAAGGGAAGCTAATTGATCTTGATCAAGATAGCATTAAAAAGTGGTGCAAGATACTTAACCAGCCCATTAAGGAAACTAGCCCAGAGAAGCAACACATCATCATTAAGGATGCAAAAGATGACTTATAAGTGGAATTAGACGAAGGCAAGAGTGAAACAGTAGGCCACAAACACACTAAAATTGTAGATGAGGAATGGCCCGACACTACTCTTGACAAAACATAGACTGATGAAAGTCAAATTCCACCAAGTCTAATTCATATTGACTTGAGTAATGAAGAAGAGGTTACCAAAGAAGAGTTGACAATAAAAGGTAACATAACTGAAGATATCAATGATGAATCATGGTTAGATAACATTATCAATGAAACTATAGGAAAAGACCCTGTAGAAGAAGTGCAAAAAGATGAAGATATCAATGTTGCACAAGGAAATACCGATGGACAAGATACAACTATTGGCACTGCAGAGGTCAATACACTGACCAACATGAAAATTTTGATACAAACTATTGATATTGAATCAAGTTAGGAGAAATCATCTAAGAAAGATGATGATATACCCAAGGACATGGGTAATGATTAAAATAAAGATGCATTAGATACTCAAAAAGATGCAAATACAGAGATGAAGGATGCAACCAACACTCAACAAGAGGTGTCTACTAAAAAAGACAAAGGAGCAAATAATAAAACAGATGAAACATTGAGAAAGGATGAAGAGAAAGAAGAGAGTGAAGAAGTTAAGCAGGATGAAAGCATGAAAGACAAGGAAGATAAACTTGTTGATGTACCCAAGACCAATGAAGAGACGTCTTCACAAAACCAACCGGTGGACTCAAAATAGAAGCAATAAGATGCCTCATCCTCTCGACCCTCACCTACAAAATCTATCCAATCTCAAGGTTTACAAATGGTAGTACACCAATCTGCCTCCTAGCCAAAGAAAAAGAAGAAGAAATTAATGAAGAAAGATATCTTGGTAGCAACACTTGATGAGGTAATAGAAATACCCAAGTGGGATGTATCTACTTTAGATACTGAAGCACTTCAAAAGTTTGGAGTAATGTGTCAGAGAAAAGCAATACAAGAAAAGATGAAAAAGGCACATAGGGAATCCAAAGCATTTGATAAGGCAAGGGACATTCTACATCAACTTGTTCTAGATATCAAAATAGAAAATGACATATCAGTCATGGAACAAATTGCAGTTCTTACCGATGCCATCACAAATCAAAATGTAGATGCAGAGAAGGCAATGGAAGAAAAAGCAGAGATGAAGTATCAACATAAACTAGTTGAGGAGATCAGCCAAGAAGTGGCAGAGAACAAGGTAAAGCTCTCTGAACTAGCAAGTCAAATAGAACCTATGATTGTTGAAGTTGTTACCTTAGTTCAGAAATTGTGCATATTAGAAAATTTCACAAAAGAAAATAGTGAAAAGCTGTCACAACTAGATTCAGATCTAACAGCTAGTGCACAAAGTTTAACCTCTGATGAAAACAAAATAAAGATGCATCATGAAAAGATCATAGAGGTAAACATATCAACTTTTGATCATTTTCATTCTCTGTTGACATCATCTTTTCAGCAGGTCAAAATTCCAGTATCTCTGAAACCTTCACTTATAGAATTTTGATTGTTCCTCTCACAGAGATTCCTTCCTTAATCCCTCAACTTTTAATTAAAAATTAATATATTTTTGTATCCCATTTCATGTACTCCATTATGTCATCAATTATTTAGAGCTCCAACAAGCACCTTGCTCTGATACCATTTATTGGAATACCAAGGCTACTGAGAGGCGGGGGTGAATCAGTAGCACAAATAAAACTATGAAAATTCTTTGAGTGACTTAGACATCAAAGTGTATGCAATAATGAATAAAATTTAAGAATAACATAATAAAAAAAGGTTGACAAAATATTAATAGTGGAAAACCTTGTAGGGTGAAAAACCCACTTTCAACTTGTCTTTTATTAGGCCTTTAAGGAAAATATTTTAGAGCTACAAATTTGGGAAGCACCAACACCCTTTAGAATTTTTAGGAGCATAAAATAATTCTCTCCACTCAAAAAATCCATTATATCATCCATTCTCGATAGAGGAAATCTATACTTAACTATGATTTTGTTGATTTCTCTTGAATTAGTACACATTCACCATTCTCCATTCTTCTTAGGTGCCAATACTATTGGTACTGCACATGGACTTAAACTTTCTCTAAACAAACCCTTGTTCAACAACTTATGAACTTGTCAGTTGAGTTCCTCATTCTCAGTTAGTGTCATTTGGTGTGGTGCCTTGTTTGGAAAACTAGCTCTAGGAACTAGATCCATCCAATGAATAATGTCTCTCATCGATGGTAAACCATCAGGTTCATTATCTAAAATGATTTATTTGTACTCGGTGAGAAACTTCTCAACCTCTTTATGAACTTTATCTTCTGTCTTCTCATTCAGTTTGTTAGAAATCAAAGCATAACAAACATCATTCTTCTTTAGATCTTTAACAAACTATATTCCTTCCATCATGTTAGGGATTTTTCTTGCGGAATCTGTATAAGCATCACTGCTTCACTCTATGACTCCCAGCTTCTGATTCTAGCAAGTAAAAATACTAATTAATGAGGATTTGATCCTCCTTCTAGTTTGAGCTCCATAGACCCGGGTGGGTGTACCTCTTCAGACTCACTGCTTCACAATGAAATCCTACAATGGATTACGGGTTCTTGCAATAATCTACTAATGTCTTTTACTGCAACCGATGTAGAGCTTAGAAAGCCAATCCATGATATTAACAAAAGTAAACAATCATTGCAGAAAAATGGCAAATGTGACAAGGATATTCATCCTTCTTCTCTTCGAGTTTAAAACTTAGGCAGGCTAACCTAATAGATTCAATTCTTCAATGAATCACCAACAATGTATGTACTATTCAATACAGATTCTGAACATTTGTGTTCATAAACAGAAAAAGTAAAATGATTTGATTTAAATGATTTGATGAAGAAAACTACCAGACAAATCAAGACCAGTGCCTTATCTATTGGGCAACAGAATCAAACACACATGCATTCCTAGAAAAACCTAACTCTAAACTCAAAGAAACCAAGTGAAATGCCTTTCAAATCACTCTTCTCATTCCAGTTCCTGGACATTAGATTCATGTATAAAACTTTGAATTCTGAGAACTTGTATCCAAGATTGACTCTCTCCTTGAAAGAAACTTAAAAACAAGATCACAGCTACATTATAACTGGTATATTAACATGCCTTACAAGTTAATACACATCAAACAAGAACTGAACATGGATTCCATCATTCTTCTTAAAAATTCATCTCGATATACACATTTGCAAGACAAAGAGACACAGAAAATAAAACTATTGAAATGGGATGAATTTAAATTTAATATTCCCTTTTTCCCAGATTTCATCTCATCTTGACACTTTTCACTCAAACTTAATGGCTTATTGGTTAGATGTTGAGCATCTTCCCTTTAAGCCATTAAGTCCACCACATGATCCTTTTGAACTTGCAAGTTCTTTAACTCCTCCTTTTTGAGATGAATTTATTAAAATATTTCAATTTAATCCCTTTTAACCAGCTCGCAACACTTGTCACTCAAGCTTAATGGCTTAATGGTTAGATGGTGAGCATCTTCCCTTTAAGCCATTAATTCAACCCTTGGATTTTTTTGAACTTGCACACTTTTTAACCCCTTTGTTGAAAGAAATTCAAATTAAAAAATATTTCAAATCTGCACATCTCACCAGATTGCGCCAAGTGTCACCCTCTGATTGGTCCGCAGGTCCACTTGGTGCCACGTGTTAATGTCTTATTGGTGCCTTTTAACTGCACTAGATTTGTGCCACTTGGCACCTGCTCTACACCACATGTCAATCTCTGATTGGCTCACCGGTCCACTAGGTGCCACTTGGCCCAATGGCTTAATCACTAATACATATCGTCCCTGCAACTTTATCACCAAGCAATTAAGTCATTCATCAATTCTTGATCGCCTTAGGATCCACACCCAACCTACAAGCATATCTACCACGTCACCTCTACGGGTCCCACCAAAATTTGGGTCTTCTTCCGTAGGCATGCTTCTCGATGCATCTGCAACCTGCACTTGCATAGCTTTCTTTTCATCTTCATATCTCTATCTGTGGCTTTCATCATTTAAACATATTGAAAATCTCCTTCCTGGCGAATGTGGGATTATTGGATCTGAAGTTTTTAAAGTTTTCCATGTATTTTCACCCAAAATAAGTGGGCCCCACCGCGCACTAAGCCCTACAGCCTTTGCAGTCTCCAAGAGCCCCTTGTCTTTACTTCATTACATGTACTGAGTGTAGTAGTATATAAACACTCATACTTCACTTCATTCTAGCACATGTGGGATAAATCCCAAAACCCAGTTACAAAAACACAAGCCCAGTACATATGTCAAATACATTTGCCTGAAAGTTTTAAATGTTGCTCAAATGTTTTATTGTTTATGTCCCCTGCGTGGGCTCTTCAAATTTCCTTTGCATCTATTATTGTAACCCCACAATTCCTAAGAAACCCTCTACCATTTGCAATGCACTGGTGGGGCAACAATTTAATGCGTAGCTTCCTGAGTTCTGCTGCGTAGACAGCTCACATGCTTGTCTGTGCCTCCACATTTTACTACGCGGACTTCTTCATGTTGATGCGATGCCTTCTGTCATGGTACAATCTTCCTCCCATGCCATTACACAGCTTTCCACTTTCAATTTATGAAAACATTATATGTAATAATGTGAAGGCCTCCTCCTCTTTGTCTGCACAGGCTTTATTTAATTTGTTTGTTATTAGTTTTGACTTTGCCCTCCATCCACTGGCAACATCCTCCCAACCTAGTGCGTGAGGTTCTGTTGTTTTGAAATCCAACACAGGCTTCAATTTCTCCAAATAACACACTAGTTTTCTCTTTTATCCAATGCATTTTCTACTTGTTTTACACAGGGATGAGCTCTCCAATGTTGCACAATCCTCTTTGGCCAGCATTTAAAACTTTTATATTTTCCAATTGCATTTCAATTTGCAATCCTTCAGAAAGTTGCGCAAACCTCTATATTCAATCTGCAAATTACACTTACATATCTTAACAAGGAGATCTTCTATGTTCTGTGTAAGTAGCATGCTTAGTGTGGGCTCCATGTGATTCTTCTACTTATGACCACATTTGAATTCTTTAAACTCCCCTTTGCTACTGTGCAAGTTGGTGGTTGTCTTCAAAATTCTAGGATTTGGCTTCATATTTGTCAAATTTTATTTGCCTTAGAATGTTTGCATCTTAACATTGCCTCGCGCAATTCCTTGTGGCCTTATATTTGCTTGGATGTTTACATTGGTTTGAGATTTTAATAGTTTTACCTTGCTGCGCAGGAGGATGTGGAAGTGGTTGTGGATAATACATTACACTCTTCATCTGGCGTAGCTCTCCTTCCTTTTATCTTCATAGTCTATGAGATTTGACATTTAAGATTTACATTTGCAAATTGTTTAATAAACTCTACTATGTGCTGGCTTTCTAGTCTTCTCCATTTCTACTGGTAAGTGTAGTCTGGCAGAAGCAGACTTCAGTGCACACTGAGCATCATCAAGAAGCTTTTGGATATCTTGTTCTTTCCAATGTAACATGTCTTGTGATTTCCAAAGCTTATCTTCTACAAACTCCAAGCGATAATTGTCATTTATCCTTAGCAACTAATTGCATTCTCCACCCATTATATAGAAAATATTTGTGATGCTTGGAAGTAAACCAAGTTCTTTAACAGCTGTGAGTAAATCAACAATTCGGTCTTCGAATCTTCAAATTATTTCCAGCAATGGTCACAATTGCAACATGAGCACCATGTTGCATGAACTTAATAATATGGTTAATCATTTTATTGTCTCCTTCTATATGGTGACCACCTGATCAACTATGGAACTTAGATTGATGAACTGACAATTGCTTAAAACTGACCTTTTACAAATCTGCAAATTTAACTCATTAATGGCATCTGGCCACTTGGGTTAGCCTTAAAAACTGATAAAATCCAATAATCAGAACGTGACTCTCGGCACACGCATTCCATGGTTGACATTCTTCCATACTACAAAATGACGCCTGGAAAAACTAAACAGGTCAAAAGATTTTAATCACCCAAGTTGCGTATTCAGAACAATTTTGCAAATTACCCTGTCAAATAACACTGAAACACATCCGGTTTTGACTTTTAAAGCAAATCAAACGACCTCCTAAAGATCCGAGCTTTCAGATATTGGAAAATGTGATATGGAGAGCATGAATCCAGAAGGACAACTCATTATGGTCAACCAGTCACATTTGGGAGATCCTTGAAGATAGCCACTTGGAATTACAGAAAATGACAACATGAGGAATACCGGATTCTACAAATGAAAAGAAGGTGGGAAAGCATGCACGTGAAATCTTTGGGATCCAAATCCTTGAAAACTTGGAGAAAATTTGGTCTATAATTTAGGGCAGCCATTTTCCTGATGTGACGAATCATGGGATTCAATTTATAACTTCACAAATGGGGCCTCCGACCAAACTGTGCAACTAATCTGCATTAAATTGTTAGAAACTGCATATGGAATCGGATTGGAAAACTGGGAAAACGGATTCATCATAGCCTGAAAATATTCATGGTAGCACATTTCCATGCCTAAAATATAGGGGAGCATTCAATTATCCATTCCATTCAACCGAATGCAAAAATGTAAGACCTCAAAGTAGGCCATTCAGAACTCTGCATTTGACAGTTTGGCATACTGATAGAAAATGCAAATGGAATGGGCTTAGCAAACTGACCAAATAGACTTGCCGTAACTTGATGATGGAGAGTCAAGAAGTATTTGACCTCTGTAATGGAGTAGAAAAGGAATTTTTTCAATTAGGTCACAAGGTCAAAAGTTACAATTGGTCAAACAGGGCTACTCAGAATTCTGGGCAGAACAAAGAAACAAGATATCTCTGGAAGACCAACTTTGAGGGATCAGAAAACCTATCAAACAGACTTGAAATAACTTGGGATTTGAAATATAGGATCTCTAATAAACATGCTCAATATTCCCAAAATGGTGACCTATGAAACTCAATTAGACGCAAGTTATTCAAATGCAAACTGGGCACATTACAACAAATTGACACTTTGGCAAAAATGCAGATTTGGACAAGTGCTCAAAACAAGACATCACGAAACAACTTAAAACTTGAAATTAACGACCTATGATGTCTTAAAATGTCAAAAAAAAGGTAATGAGTACTTGACATGCATGGTGGACATTCAAACTTATTTGGGCAAATAGGCACAAAAAGCGATCATAGGGCTTCAGATTGCAAAATTTTAACATGGTACTTCAAAAACCCTTACTACATTTTTCAGTCCCAATAGTGGATCTGACAGAGGATGTGTACCCCATGTGGGCATGTAGAGGAATGTAGAATCTCATGGGTAGAATCAGACCATGCCAAAAAAAAATCAGACTTTCTTTTCACTTTCTCATTCTTGTCCTTCCCAACTCAAAAACTAGGAACCCCTTTATTCGAAAGCAAACACACCACACGACTAAAGGGAAAGAAAGAAACTGTACAACATATACAAATTATCCAGAAAATAACTCAAACCCCTTCATGACTGAAATCAACATTTACCTCTATCAAAAATATGATTTTCATCTCCATGTATCAGAGGTAAACTTAAACCATCACTTTCATTTGCTTGATCAAACATACAATTGCAACTTTTTAGCATATCATATAAAATATAACCAACATGGTCACCATCAACTAGCAACACCCAATCACCAAACCACTATGAATGTTGGTCATTGTATGAAAAAAAAATGCCACATCTCCCAATATCATTATCTTGCTGAAAAGAAACATAATATAAAGCACCCTCTTCATGCACAACTAGATCCTCAACCAACTACATAGGAAATTTGAAACATTCTAGCTCAACTTCACAACCAACATCATAATGACTTACTTCAGTGAGTACTTGGTCATCAAAAAAAACATTCTCACCTTCAACCACATGCATACTACACAAATACTCAAAAGAATCACCATGAACTACAACTTGTGAATTTAGATTTAGTTTATCCTTAAAAACATCAGCATGCTGGATTGAAAAAAGAAAACACTGATTTTCTGTCTGATAACCTATATGTTCTTGTTGATTCACTTTGACATATTTTAAAAATAGTGCCTCAACATTTTCTACATCCCCCTCTTGCAAGAACAAACATACCTCTGGCTGAAAAAAATGATCTGATGTAAAATCTGAATCTTCTTTCAGCTCCATATAAAACATTTCAAAATGTGGTTTTGATGAATCAACATGTAGTTCATTGCATATGTTCTCATTTTGGCACACATCTTCTCGATGTAGATCAGTATTATAAGAGACATTATTAGCCTTAATAACTTCATCTTGACCAAACATTGATTTCGTGCCATTGACAATATCATAAACATCAATGTCCATGTCAAATAAGCTGACATCCATTTCTGGTTCAAAGACAAAATTAGACTTAGTCTCTATATCATTGGAAATACTTTGCTAAAAACTTTCATAAGTCGGTTCATACAAATCTAACATTGACCCACCAACAACAACTTTGCATTCATTTTCATGTTTCTTAGGATCAATATCTTCACATGACAAGTCACAATATACAAGCATACAAGTTGAAAAATTCATATTGTCATCATTGTCATTTGAAGCAAAAGAATTTATCTCTGTTTTATACAAATAAACATCTTCATAGTCATCTCCAACACATGATGAGTCTTCTTCCTTTTCACAAGGCTACATATGAACCACTTCTTTATCTTCACAAAAATCAAGACCATTGTGGCTCCATGAATCCTCTTCCTCAACCAATTCCTCACAATTATCTTCTTAGACATTCCCTTGTGACAAAAACATGACTTGAGAAAAATCTTTCTGATTTGAAACAAATTTTGGAACTCCTTGGCTCACATCTTTTCTTTCAAAATATTGCCCACAAAAACTTTCATCTCCATCATAGTTGAAACTTTGTTGTTCATAAAAACCTTCCTCAAACTGGAACAAAAAATCTGCGTTATTGCGCTAAAAAGAAGAAAGATCCATAGACTGAATAGAAACCTCATCCATCATGGATTCATCTTCAATGTTTTTACATTCACTAATCTCATCATCAGCATAACAGTTAGCATTATCAACATCACAATCAGATTCAGCACCAGCAAAGTAACTAGATTCAGTATTAGCAAATTCTGATAGAACTCCCTCATTTGGGGCTTCAAAATCATCACCCGATAAATCATATGCCCCTTCTTTGATTTTCACATTTGACTGCAAGCCACTTGTCTCTCCAGCCCCAAGACTGGAACAACTATTTTCCAATTCATTAGGTATGTAACCGCTATAAACATCTATCTCTTCCTTAAGAGCATCATAACATTCTTTACCAACCATACTCACATCAACATGAGGAGCATTTGTTGCTTGCTAAATATATTTTCCACTCAGATTTTGTGTTGAAACACAATTTGAAACATGGTCAGTAACATCAATTGGCATGAAGACATCTTAGCATTTGTCTTTACTTCTTGATCCACATCTATCTAGTGCACTTGGCACGTCATGACAATAGTTGTTAGTTGATGGAAAACTCCTTGGGATGATTCCATATTTTATATTATTCTCAATATCTACTGCTGTCATAAAAGCATGATGCAAGGTCTTAGGCTTTTTATCCCTTAGCAAATAACTCATCTTTTTATCAAATGCTCCTAGATAAACAACCAAACATAGAGCATCATTTGGTCTTAACTCCATTGGGATCTGACCCAATACTTTTGCAATTCTAAAATTGAAAGGAGGAACCAACTCACCATTCTTTATTTTTATTTCCATGGAAGTCTTTATCAATGCAACTAGATTAACCTTTTCACCAAATTTCTCCATAAAAGATGACCGCAACTCTTCCCATGAAGAAATAGAATATTCCGGCAAAAAAGAGAACCAACGTCTTGCATCATTTACCAAGGACTGGATAAACAACCTCATAATGTTGTCCTCATATTCAATATTAAAATCCTCCATCAAGTCCATGAATTTTCTACAATGCTTTTTAGCATTTTCCTCTTTCCCACCACTGAATCTTGGCAATTTTTCTCTGATTTTGGATGGAAAAGGGTTTGGGTAACCATAGATACCTTCAAAATTTAGAGCTGGATATAGCTTAATGCTGAAGCTCTATCTATTATACTATTGTAACATCTTCTTTTTTTTTTTTTAGGCAAAAGTGGGCTAGCCACTGAATATATTTATTAATATAAGCTGGTTCAAGAGCTCATCTAGGAAAGAACCAGCGAGAAAACCCAGAGTCCTTGCTCAATTACAATATAGCAAAGAGATGTTGACAATACAAAATATTTGAATAATTACATTCGAAGACAAAATCACCACCTAACTATGTCGAGAAATGTTTATAGTGTGCACCTTCCAAGTTTTTGGTCAATTCAGACCCATTGTGGCATCAAATATAGCATATTACAAAATTAAACCTACTCGGGTATTTTGTTAGTTCTTCACCCATTCTGCTGTCGGTTCTGCTGGCCGGTTCTGCTGGTCAGTTCTGTTGTAACATCTTATTAGACATGGTTACACTTGAACATACACAAGGCTAGAAATAGTCAAAGTAAATTTCCACATGCCTTCATAAACATTTCAATTTGGCCATACAGAGCTTGATCAAATTTCTCAGACAATTTGCATACTACGGTAAAACAATGAAAGCTGAAGCTAACACCAACATAGTATGCAAACAACATTCCAGTATTTTTCCCTCTTACCTAGTGTTGATATCACTTTATAGGGAAACCATTTGTATATTGTTCTCACAAGAATATGAAGATTACCTGGACCAGAATTGCAGCAGCTGCTCCTTTTTCTTTTGACTGGAAATAAAGCAAATCTAGAGCATCTTTCACAGCTCCATCGGGTTCTTTTCTCACAGAGTCGCCACCTCCTTGCAGAGGAAAATGTTTTACTTATTCTTGGATTTCTTTCCAGCCAACACAAAACTTCATCAGGATCTTCAAACATTATTTATCAGAATTGCAAATTCTTCATATTTTCTTTCTAAGCATGCACTGATCAAATAGAAAACTCAGAGTCGCCACTCACACTCAGTGAGATGTTATAACAATTTTTTGAATCTGACTCTATACAAACAATGAAACTCTGGGATGATTCAGCAAAGCAAGGAAACAACCATCTTAAACTTGTTGTCCTTTATTTCATTCCCCAGTAGATTTGCTATTTTGTTAGTGCAACTTGGATGGGCAAACATAGTCTGAGGTATTCTGATATTCAACTTTTAAAACCAAAGATATTCTGATAGTTTAAAAAAGATTTTGTAATCTCTATCCCCAGTAGAGTCACCATTTTATTAGGGATTTTTCTTGCAGAATCTGTATAAGCTTCAATGCTTGACTCTATGACTCCCAACTTCTTATTCCAGCAAGTAAAAAAACTAATTAATGAGGATTTGATCCTCCTTCTACTTTGAGCTCCACAGACCCAGGTGGGTGTACCTCTTCAGACTCACTACTTCACAATGAAATCCAACAGTGGATTAGGGGCTCTTGCAATAATCTAGTAATGTCTTTTACTACAACCGATGCAGAGCTTAGAAATCCAATCCATGATATTAACAAAAGTAAACAATTATTGCAGAAAAATCACAAATGTGACAAGGATATTCATCCTTCTTCTCTTCGAGTTTAAATCTCAAGTGGGCTAACCTATTAGATTCAATTCTTCAATGAATCACCAACAATGTATGTACTATTCAATATAGATTCTGAACATTAATGTTCATAAACAAAAAAAGGAAAATGATTTGATTTTAAATGATTTGATGAAGAAAACTACCAGACAAATCAAGACCAGTGTCTTATCTATTGGGCAACAGAGTCAAACACACATGCATTCCTCGAAAACCCTAACTCTAAACTTAAAGAAACCAAGTGAAATTCCTTACAAATCACTCTTCTCATTCTAGTTCCTGGACATCAGATTCATGCATTAAACTTTGAATTCTGAGAACTTGTATCCAAGATTGACTCTCTCCTTGAAAAAAACTTAAAAACAAGATCACAGCTACCTTATAACTGGTATATTAACATGCCTTACAAGTTAATACACAAGAACTAAAACCAGATACACAAAGACATCAGACAAGAACTGAACATGGATTCTATCATTCTTGATTAAAATTCATCTGGATATACACATTTGCAAGACAAGGAGACATAGAAAATAAGACTCCAAAGCCTAGAAGCTACCCAGCAACATAAATTTCAACATCCCTCTTACAATCAAAAGAAAATCCAGATATACGAGAATGGAAAAAACAAAAATAGTCACTAACACCTGTCTGCTCCTCAAAATATCTGCAACTACTTCCAACTAAAACTGTGAGAATCTGATTTGATTTTCCCTCAAATAGTCTACAAAATCATAATCTCCATTCCAAGACCTTTCCGGTGATATATGATACTCTATATTTTGGATCCAATTTTCCCTCTGAAACATTAATCAAACTTTGCCTTCCCGTGTAGATTTCCTTTAAAAGTTTGAAATATTTCAATTTGAAATTAATTACCTTTTCAATAGTTGGACTATTGAAATGGGTTGAATTTAACTTTAATATTCCCATTTTCCCAGATTTCATCTCATCTTGACACTTGTCACTCAGGCTTAATGGCTTATTGGTTAGATGTTGAGCATCTTCCCTTTAAGCCATTAAGTCCACCACATGATTCTTTTGAACTTGCAAGTTATTTAACTCCTCCTTTTTGAGATGAATTTATTAAAATATTTCAATTTAATCCCTTTTAACCAGCTCGCGACACTTGTCAATCAGGCTTAATGGTTAGATGGTGAGCATCTTCCCTTTAAGCCATTAAGTCAACCCTTGGATTTTTTTGAACTTGCACACTTTTTAACCCCTTTGTTGAAAGAAATTCAAATTAAAAAATATTTCAAATCTGCACATCTCACCAGATTGCGCCAAGTGTCACCCTTTGATTGGTCTACAGGTCCACTTGGCGCCACATGTCAATTTCTGATTGGTGCCTCTAAATTGCACTGGATTTGTGCCACTTGGCACCTGCTCTACGCCACATGTCAATCTCTCATTGCCTTGCTGGTCCACTGGGTGCCACTTGGCCCAATGCCATAATCGCTTATACATATCGTCCCTACAACTTTATCAACAAGCAAGTAAGTCATTCGTTGATTCTTGATCACCTCAGGATCGACGCCCAACCTGCAAGCATATCTGCCACATCACCTCTGTGGGTCCCACCAAAATTTGGGTCTTCTTCCTTGGGCACGCTTCCTGATGCATCCACAACCTACACTTGCATAGCTTCCTTTTCATCTTCATATCTCTATCTGTGGCTTGCATCATTTAAACATATTGAAAATCTCCTTCCTAGCGAATGTGGGATTAATGGATTTGAAGTTTTTAAATATTTCCATGTATTTTTGCCCAAAATAAGTGGTCCCCACCATGCACTAAGCCCTACAGCCTTTGCAGTCTCCAAGAGCCCCTTGTCTTTACTTCATTACATGTACTGAGCACAGTAGTATATAAACATTCATACTTTACTTCATTCTGGCGCATGTGGGATAAATCCCAAAACCCAGTTACAAAAACACAAGCACAGTACATCTATCAAATACATTTGCCTAGAAGTTTTAAATGTTGCTTAAATGTTTTACTATTTATGACCCGTGCGTGGGCTCTTCAAATTGCCTTTGCATCTGTTATTGTAACCCCACAATTCCTACGCAACCCTCTACCATTTACAATGCACTGGTGGGGCAACAGTTTAATGCGTAGCTTCCTGAGTTCTGTTGCGTAGACAGCTCACATGCTTGTCTGTGCCTCCACATTTTTCTACACAGACTTCTTCATGTTGATGCGATGCCTTCTGTCATGGTGCAATCTTCCTCCCATGCCATTACACAGCTTACCACTTTCAATTTGTGAAAACATTATATGTAATAATGTGAAGGCCTCCTCCTCTTTGTCTGCACAGGATTTATTTAATTTGTTTGTTATTAGTTTTGACTTTGCCCTCCATCCACTGGCAACATCCTCCCAACCTAGTGCGTGAGGTTCTGTTGTTTTGAAATCCAACACAGGCATCGATTCCTCCAAACAACACACTAGTTGTCTATTTTATCCAATGCACTGGCTGCTTGTTTTACACAGGGCTGAGATCTCCAATGTTGCGCAATCCTCTTTGGCCAACATTTAAAACTTTTATATTTTCTAATTGCATTTCAATTTGCAATCCTTCAAAAAGCTATGCAAACCTCTATATTCAATATGCAAATTACACTTACATATCTTAACAAACAGATCTTCTATGTTCTGCGTAAGCAGCATGCTTAGTGTGGGCTCCATGGGATTCTTCTACTTATGACCATGTTTGAATTCTTTAAACTCCCCTTTGCTACTACGCAAGCTAGCGGCTGTCTTCAAAATTGTAGGATTTGGCTTCATATTTATCAAATTTTATTTTCCTTAGAATGTTTCCATCTTAACATTGCCCTGCGCAATTCCTTGTGGCCTTATATTTTCTTGGATGTTTACATTGGCTTGATATTTTAATATTTTTACCTTGCTGCGTAGGAGGATGTGGAAGTGGTTGTGGATAATACATTACACTCTTCATCTGGCGTAGCTCTCCTTCCTTTTATCTTCACAGTCTATGAGATTTGACATTTAAGATTTACATCCGCAAATTACTTAATAAACTCTACTATGCGCTAGCTTGCTAGTCTTCTCCATTTCTACTGGTAAGTGTAGCCTGGCAAAAGCAGACTTCAGTGCACACTGAGCATCATCAAGAAGCTTTTGGATATCTTGTTCTTTCCAATGTAACATGTCTTCTGGTTTCCAAAGCTTATCTTCTACAAACTCCAAGCAATAATTGTCCTTTATCCTCAGCAACTAATTGCATTCTCCACCCATTATATAGAAAAGATTTGTGATGCTTGGAAGTAAACCAAGTTCTTTAACAGCTGTGAGTAAATCAACAATTCGGTCTTGGAATCTTCAAATTATTTGCAGCAGCGTTCACGATTACAACATGAGCACCATGTTGCATGAACTTAATAATATGGTCAATCATTTTATAGTCTCCTTCTATATGGTGACCGCCTGATCAACTGTGGAACTTAGATTGATGAATTGACAATCGCTTAAAACCAACCTTTTACAAATTTGCAAATTTAACTCATTAATGGCATCTAGCCACTGGGGCTGGCCTTAAAAAATGACAAAATCCAGTAACCAGAATGTGGCTCTGGGCACATGCATTCCATGGTTGACATTCTTCCATACTAGAAAATGACGCCTAGCGAAACCAAACAGGTCAAAAGATTTTAATCGCCCAAGTTGCTTATTCAGAAAAATTCTGTAAATTACCCTGTCAAATAACAGTGAAACACATCCGGTTTTGACTTTTAAAGCAAGTCAAACGACCTCCTAAAGATCCGAGCTTCTAGATATTGGAAAAATGTGATATGGAGAGCATGAATCTAGAAGGACAACTCATGACGATCAACCAGTCACATTTGGGAGATCCTTGAAGATAGCCACTTGGAATTACAGAAAATGACAACATGAGGAATACCGATTTTTGCAAATGAAAAGGTGGGGAAGCATGCACATGAAATATTTGGGATCCGAATCCTTGAAAACTTGGAGAAAATTTGGTCTATAATTTAGGGCAGCCATTTTCCTGATGTGACGAATCACGGGATTCAATTTATAACTTCATGAACAGGGCCTCCGACCAAACTGTGCAACTAATCTGCATTAAATTGTTAGAAACTGCATATGGAATCAGATTGAAAAACTGGGAAAACACAATCATCATAGCCTAAAAATATTCATGGTAGGACATTTACATGCCTACCATACATGGGAGCATTCAATTTTCCATTCCATTCAACTGGATGTAAAAATGTAAGACCTCAAAGTAGGCCATTCAGAACTCTGCATTTGACAGTTTGGCATACTGATAGAAAATGCAAATGGAATGGGCTTAGCAAACTGACCAAATAGACTTGTCATAAATTGAAGATGGAGACTCAAGAAGTATTTGACCTCTATAATGGAGTAGAAAAGGAATTTTTTCAATTAGGTCACAAGGTCAAAAGTTACAATTGGTCAAACAGGGCTACTCAGAATTCTGGGCAGAACAAAGAAACAAGATATCTCTGGAAGACCAACTTTGAGGGATCAGAAAACCTATCAAACGGGCTCGAAATAACTTGGGATTTGAAATATAGGCTCTCTGATATACATTCTCAACATTCCCAAAATGGTGACCCATGAAACTCAATTAGACGCAAGTTATTCAAATGCAAACTGGGCCCATTACAGCAAATTCACACTCAGGCATAAATGCAGATTTGGACAAGTGCTCAAAACAAGACATCACGAAACAACTTAAAACTCAAAAATAATGACCTGGGATGTCTTCAAATGTCAAAAAAAAGGTAATGAGTACTTGACATGCATGGTGGACATTCAAACTTATTTGGGAAAATAGGCACAAAAAGCGATCGTAGGGCTTCAGATTGCAAAATTTTAACATGGTACTTCAAAAACCCTTACTGTGTTTTTCAGTCCCAACACATCAAAAAAAAATTCATAGATGTGCATATTCCACCTACAGATTCTTCATCTAAAGGTAATAATATTTTCTTCTTACCATCAACCTAAATAGTATATTTTTTCACTCTCCCATCGTGTATAGCATGTTTATCATATTGCCAAGGTCTACCCAACACAAATGATAATAATCCATAGGCATAATATCACACAACACCTTATCATAATATTTTCCCATCTTCATATTCACAAAACATTATTCACTTACTATTAGTGTGTGTTCATCCTTGATCCATGAAATCTAATAGGGATTAGGGTGCTTCAATACTTCAAACTGCAAATTCGCAACCATCTCCTCGGACGCCAGATTCTATGAACTTCCACTATCAACAATCACTTTCCAAACTTTTTCTGCAACTCTGCATTTGGTTTCAAACTAACTCTTCCTTATAGGATCTTGCTTATTCTTCTCACTCTGCAGTAGTCTTTTGACCATCAAGTTTCCTTCTTTTTCAGGCTCATTTGGTGAATCTTCTTGTACCAAGGCATTCCTGCTACCACCAGCCTTCTTGCTTGCGTGTGTGCGCTCAAATGATTTATGTCCTGAAGACATTATATTTTTCCATTATTATATGCAAGTAAAAATATGATAAACACCATTGGTTTATACTACACCGATAGACATGGCACAACACTACCCGACGCCAAGGTTATCGATACTGCCAAGTACAAAGCATCCCGACAAACACTATTCAGTGTTACCCAATGACAAAAAAGACAAAGGAACCCGATGAGTAACCAATAGTGCAACCTGACAAAAAAATAAAGAGTGGAACCTGATAGATGAAGGGAACCTGACATTCAGTTCAAAGAAGGAACACCGATAGACTCTCAGTTCACACCTACGATCAAGAACCGACAGTCAATTACATCTCGCAAAAAGTGGATCTAACTTTCCACGTTAGATAAATCACTGAAGTTTTATATTTAGCTTCTTGATTTGTTTTAAATCCATTACATGAGGAGAAAGCAATGTATTTATTATTATTTTTATCAGTTTAACTATTTTAAAACATGCAAACTAAAGGGTCAAGGTCAAGTTGTATACCTTGGATGTAGAGTTAACATTGTAATGCATGATTCTAAAATAGGTCAAATACTTGTATAAATAGATGCTCAATCAATTGTGAACATGTTGTTCGATGATGATTGTAGCCACTAAGAGCATCTAAGGATTAGACAAGAGAATTCATGCAACAACATAGACAAAGTACAAATCAGGTGTCAAGGACAGAACAAAGGCTATTGACGAGAAAGAAAAGGCATTAATCAATCACTATAGGTGATATTCATATACTGTGAGCTTTAAAGGATCTGTAATCAGAAATTATAGATTTCATACAGTCAGGTAAAACATATTGTACACATTCTATCAAGTGGGGTACGCTTAAGAAATCCTTTCAAGGAAGGTGGACTTAACAGTCCTATTGTAAATCTCTTAACCAAGTGCACACTTCATTAGTGTTGCTAAAGCTCTTAACAGAGTAGATCCTAATAGGTATCTACATTAATACTCCTAATAGCTTAGATCATCAGAAGTGATCAATTATAAGCCTTTACCGTCTCACTTCCATTCTGCAGATAGTGAAGTTTTGTGGGTGCCATCCCCACCGCAGTTTTTACTTCCTAACAGGAGTTTTCTGCGATATCATATCTTATGTTATGTGTCTATTAATTTCATGAATTTTTCTATGAATGTTGCATACAATTAAGTTTATGAATTAATACTACATGCATAAGAAAGAACATCAGATATGGTCAGTAATACAGTAAAGATTGATTACTAATGATGAAAGGTGAAAAGTATTAAAAATTTTAGTGGTACTGATTCACCCCTCCCCTCTTAGTACTACTTCCCATTAATCCCAACAATTGGTATCAGAGCTAAGTCTCTTCTTGGAAAGCTTAAAGGCTTAAGAGAAAAGATCATACAATGGAGAAGTATAAACTTGATAAAAATATTGAGAATAAAAATCTTGAAATTCAGATGTTGAATGGTATAAAGAAGCTAGAATCGGTATGAGATAGCTGCTGGATGAAAGAAAGACAATGGCATATCGCTATAATGAGACAGATTATCTTGAGGAAGGGATTCCAGATTTCTTTGAATCTTCAGGATCAAATGCAAGCAAGGCATCAGATACATCAAAAGAAAGCATCACAAGCCTAACTGAGATAAATCTACATCTGGATGGACAAGTCAGATCTCTGCAAATCGGTCAAGAGACAAAAATGGTAAGAATGATTGATGTCATGAACAATGCAAGGAAAGCTGAACAAGAAAGAACTCTAGCTATTGATGATAGAAGAAATTTCACAGACAAGCTACAAGAAAAGGAGTATGAGATACAAAGACTTATAGAGCATCACCATGAGGTAACTAATCAAATTATTCTTATGAGTCAAGAAGAAAATAGAATGAATGTGGAACTCATTGAAAGAATACGGATTATCGGTGAAATAAGAGAAGAATGAAAAACTAAAGCATGAGGCTAGAATTCAACAATAGCATAATAACATGATTAAGAGAGATGAAGAGAGTACAAAAAGGATGGATGAATTCTTGAATGCACAAAGAAGACCCAACACCAACACTGGACTAGGGTACATGGAGCATGGAGAATCATCAAATGAAGCTGATCCAAAAGATGCCTACACTAATCCTAGACCAAGGAAATTGTCATGCAATCACTGTGGAAAGAAAGGCCACACCTCAAATGTTTGCAGGAACAAATAAAAAGGTATTCCTAATTCCACATTTACATTCGTAGGACATTGTTATAATTGCATCAAGAAAGGACATAAAGCACATGAATGTAAATCAAAGGTGAAAGAACCAAAGAAGGAAACCTATATGGACAAGTATTGTGGAACTTGCAAAATACATGGGCACACATCTCTGGAATGCAGGATGAAGAAAATTGAAGCATGGAAACCCAAAAATGAAGCAAATGCTTATAAACCGAGAAAAGTCAATAATTCATATGTTTGGGACTACAGTACATGGATAAACTACACATCATGTGGTATATATGGTCGCATAGCTGCAAATTGCATGAGAACATGGACCAAAAGGTTTAGAGGCTGGACCAACCCTGGAATGGCATGTTTGCACTGTCATAAGGTTGGACATCTAAAGAAGGACTACAAAGATCGAATAACAGAAACCACCACTTTTGAAAATGGTAACACCATTGAAGACATCAAGAAAATTAGAAAGAAAATGTGGAGGAAAGCTTCAACCATTGAGGAAGCTGGACCAAGAAATGCAGTAGGTGACACCTCATCCCATGGATCTGGTGACATCACCACCTCCACCTAAAAGATGAACAAGTAAGTATGGAACTGCACTACACCAAATCATATTTTGCATTAGCTCCATTATACAAATTGATAGATAGTCAAAATCTGCATGAATAAAGATGCATATTATGTTACTTGTCACAATTCTGAGAAATCAACCCAGTAAACACATAACAAAAGCCATCGATGAATATAAAGGATGAGCTGTTTACACTTGCTGAGAATTGTCGGTCAATACACAAAAAGGCTAAGTCTCTAATGTAATCCAACACTCGTTGGTAAGGAAGCAAAGTTACAAGTTGTCTTGACACAACACCGATATCCATCGGTGAAAGAAACAATCTTAACAGTCATCCCAAGCACCCTGTCTACACTGAGAATATTATTTGAGAAGTCTTCCAGATGAACTCCACCTTTATGACCTGACGAGTTGTTGATAATTTATGACAGACTTAGGGCAAAAGTCTATAAATACTCGATGGGAGCACTTCATTCTGCACACATGATTTGAGCAAAAAGACCAGAGCGAAAAATAGAGCGATAAGAGAGCATTTAGCAGAGCAACCTTGAATTGATCCAACGCACTCCAAACAGATCACTCACCAACCATATGGATTGAAGTAAGTATCGAGCACACCAAAGAACTTTATTGTTATTTTTAGAAAAGCCCTAAATTCAAAACATGATGGAAACCACTTCAAGAACAGTAAAATTGAAGAATGATAAGAAGAATGTCGTTAAGCTGATAAAGAACAGCACTTGTGTGGAATCCAAATACAAGATATTCCGAGAGATTACATCGCAACATGATGATTCTGGCACATTTTCAAAAATTCCACCTAGGGTTTTGCTAATAGAAGACATTAGGTCCTACATTCACTGCAAGATCACTGAGATAGGTGATCTGGAGATAGATCAAGCATACAAAAAGTTGTGTTATGAACAAGGAAATCTAAAGGAAGAATACAAACACTTACAGGTAAAAGGGATAACAAATGCCTTATATTTCCTGAGGGTTTTCAAAACTGACTGGATTGTTAGTTTTGAGCAGAATACACAACCAGAAGTTATGGTTGGATGAACCTAAGCAGATCACAAAGGATGTGTTACATGTTGTAACAATTTACCCCATTATCGATAAACCTAAGGCACACAAGCATTCCGCTCGACCAAAAGTTGAAAAACTCACCAATTCTGTGTGGGATAACAGAGGACTCAAGGTGAACACCATCATCGATGAGGAATTGAGGTTCAATTCATGTGTGATAGGTTACAAAATATTCCAAGCGAGTAGGATAAATAGCATTGCATCAACAACAGTAAGCACAGGTTACAAGATTGTCACAAAGGGAATATAGATGGATCTATGTGAGATTATATTAAAGCAACTTGATGAGAATATGACAACAATTAGGTCTGTAAAGAAAAACACATGTAAGTTCGGTTCACTTATCATTTGTATATTCTTTTTTTTTCAGGAACACTTTCCTTCATTTGGTAAAGTGAAATGGGACACTACCAAGCCAGTCACATTGCAGATTAGTGACCTTATCAAGTCACTAGGTGAAAACTTTGATTCAGTAATGACTGACTACTTCCTTGACTTTGAGGAAAAGATGATGGAAAGCGTGAGGATCCCTTAATAGTTGATTGAGAAGCATAGGGATGAAATATGTTTCATGGTGGATTCAGATTTCACTCACATTAAACCAGTTGTACCAAGGATAGCCTGGTTACCACCTCTTGACTATGAGATTAACATAGATCAAGCAACAAATGCAATTGATGCATTGTTGAATGAACCACTTGACAGTAAACAACCAAGATTTGGCACATATGAAGAGGCCAAGTCCAAGATAAAATCAGGCCTAGTGATCAAGAAGACTGTCAACAAGAAAAACAAGATGGTGAAGAATCTTGAAAAGATGTTGTCGTTTAATGAGGAGGAGAAAGAACAAGCTGAGGAAATTGAGGAACAAGGTACCAACGGTGAAGAGAAAGATGAGAAAGAATCAGATTCTGAGGCCACTGAGTCTGATGTGCCTCCACCTCCTACCAAGAAACCAAGGACCACGGCAGCTTAGAGAACAAGAAGTCAAACTATAAAAGCCACTACACCTCTCAAGAAAGGTCAAGTGAGAACCTATAAGGGGAAGAAACAAACAGAGAAGCAAATAGTGAAACAAACACCTACCAAAAGGAGGAAAAGACTGGTTAGGACCAAAGCTGACATAGAAGATTCAAAAGAGGATGAGCCTGATGTAGAGAATAAAAGCTCAGCCCCTAGAACAATGGATGAAATTGTCAATTCAATTGCTATAACAGGTACAGTGACTGATAGGAAAATTAGATAGTGGGAAAAGCTGGAGCCAGAGGACCAACATAAAATTCAAGATGCAATAATCAAGGCAATGGTCAAGTACAAATATATACCAGTTGATTTTGTTCACAAAATACCCAAAGAACTGGGTGACAAAATTTCACAACAATGGTCATATGCTTTACACACAGAAAAGGAAGCAAGGGAGAGGGTACTTTTCACACTCATGCCTCCTGAATCAAAGATGGAAGAGATAAAATAAATAATGAAAAAGCGTTCTAATAAATTTGTAGCAAAGATTAGAGCTTACAAAGTGCTACAAGATAAATTTATAGAGCTAGATAGCATGATAGATGCTAAATGGAGACAAATCCTAGATCTACCTACAGAGTCAACAAGTTGTGAGAGTCAATTACTTCTCACCGACACACCTCATGTAGAGGAGCAGAAAGATAAGGCAAGTCCTAAGCACATTACTTTGGATAATGTAGATAATACTAAGCCAATTAACTTAGACAAAGTCATGGATGATCTTGACATTCAAGACATCACTCATTATGACAGATAAAGATCCACAGAAAGAAGATGATGTCATTTTCATATCTCTTAAGGATCAAAACAAAGAACAAGAATTGGATACACAAGGAAATAAGAACATGGATGTTGTTGGTGAGATATGGTCAGACACTTTCATTATTGACATCACAGGACTGGACCCTACAGATCAGCTACAAAAAAGATGAAGATGTCACTGCTCAACAAGCTAAAACCAATGAGCAGGACACAACTTTAGATGCAGCACAGGCTAGCACGTAGAATAATATAACAGTATTGATGAAGGCCATCAATCTGCTAGAAGGAAATGAAGAATCAAATGCAATAGATACAAGCATACCCGAAGACAAGGGTGATGCAGAAACAAAAGACACAATAGATGAACCAAAAGATACAAATGTTGTAACCACCTGGATTTGGTCTATTCTGACTATAGACCCTATTTTCCCTAAGTGTGATCATACCCCCAATTATGTCATGACAATGTTACTTTGACATAATTCATTTTAAATCAAATTTAATGTCCTAAGTGATTTTTATCACTGAATTATATTAATTATTATAGTCATACAATTCAAATCAATTAAATCAAATCAAATTCAAATATGGCTATAATATTTAATTATAAAGGAATTAAATAAACCCCTAAATCAATTGTTCACTTGCAAATAACCCATTCCCCTAGCCTAATTAATTAATTGGCTATAGTCCTATTAATTATTAAAAAGCAATTAATTGTTTAAATAACTAATATCCTATTTTTGAATGAATTAAATAAGTTTAATTCATTTCATTTATATTCTCCTAAACCCTAACCTAACCTATCTCAACCACTTCTACCCTGGGTTCTAACCCATCCCAACCTATTCACCCCATGCTAATCTAATTCTAGTCCTAATTCTATCCTAACCCACCTCCTAATGTTGTCACATTCCATTAAGGAATGATTAACAACTCCACCCGCTTGAGAAAGTCAAGGAATCTCAAGATTCCTTTCTCAAGTCCATTTTCTCAAGCCATCCTCTTACACCCTTCCCATACTTCTTTAAGGCTCTCATTAATGCCTCATTAATGAAGATTCCTTGAGCCCGTGTCTCCCCCATGCCTATTGAATGCCCAAGGCATTTATTTGCTCTTACACACCATTAATGAGTTCTTCAACTCATTAATGCACCTTGTCCCCCTCCCTCTCTCTCCTCGTTCTTCTATAAATAGAAGACATTTTTTAGAGCAAATAAGCCTTCATCTCATATTGAAAATACATTGTTATGCTGTTAAGATTTAGCTAGCTTCATTTTCATCTCATAGTTTCATTACCATGCATTGTTATAATGTCCATTTTTAGAGCTAGAATACATTTCTTAATGATTAAATAGCTTGTTTTAATTCAAATCTTTCATGCTAAGTCGTATATGTCACTAATAGTAGCATAATCTGAGGGCTATTATGTTATTAATCACACTCTTCTTAGTTAGAAAGCAATAGGTCGATATTAGTTGGTTTTATATGCTCATCTAACCCCTTTTTAGCTAATCCAATGATTTATTGAAGTGTTGTGTCTTTCTTAAATAGGTACAAAAATCACACACACATTTCTAGCGCCCACCGTGGGGCTTGAATCAAGATTTGACGTCATTTTGATATCATTTTCCACTAATCTATCTGCCCAATTTTCAGGTCCAGGATCATTTCTGGTGACAAGGAATAGCATCTGGGAAACGTTGTCACACCGCAGAAAATTAGGCTAGCATCTGAGATTTCCTGGATCATTTTTGATTTGAGCTCGCATCTAGTGAACATATTGTCACATCTGGTGAAAGAGGTCGCATCTAGTAAAAGGCATCACATTCAATTATTTTAAGCTCATATATGGTTAGAAAATTTGCACACCTTGTTTGCCTAACCCTAACTTCTTGACCAGTTGTGTTTTTGATATTTTTAGTAGCCTAACGATTGTTTGTAGGTTGATATTGAAGGTTTTTCATGGGAGTTGCAACAAAGAAAACTAACTTAGTTTTTCAGGTTGCCAAACCCCCATCTTGACCTCTATTTTTAGATGCTTTAAACACTAAGATACATTTTCTAATCTTCTAATAAACTAACTAGAGGACTATGCTCTTTTCCTCTTGACGAAAATCAGAAACTCATACATTAGTTTAAGAGTTGAGAGGAATTTGGAGTTAACTGAACAAGCAAACTCTCATTGTATAATTTATTTTGGATCAATAATTGAACAAAAACAAAGCACTTAATATTATGGGTAAATTAAACAAGTTTCATTGTCTAATTTTGGATCAGAAATTGAACAAGCTACTCATTAAATATTGTGGCTAATTAAACAAGGCAAATCTATTTTCAAGCATCTTTTTTTCATTAAATAGGAACATCTAAATCAAGCACAACATTTCTTGAGGGAATGGACTATTTTCTTGACTTTATTTTGGGAGAAAATGACATGGATTAGGAGAGTATGCTCTTCTTCGGAAGAATCAGAAATCTAGACGTCCTACACTTGCCAATCCTTTGTACGCATATTTAATAGTAGAGGGCCTACTGGTTGAGGAAAAAATCTCCCGAGAATGACCCAAGTGAGGACAAGTTTTACGCCAACCCTTCCAACTCACTATAAATAATTTCTTCCTCGTAGGCTAAAGCCTGGGAAGACGGAGCTGGTTTTGTTCATGGAATTTTGACATCATTCCTTGAACATGCTTAGGTATGTGTAGAGCAGAGCCACTTGAATCTTTCTTGCGAGACTATGCATATTCAAGTACTCATAGGGCTATACGCATCAATTTTGCCTTGTGCAATTCTATGGGGGACGGTTTCAAACGGATTGCCCAATAATAGACAACAATTTCAATTGAAATAATTCCTGATTCACCCCCGAAAGGGTGATAATATTTGTGCAAGGCAAAAAGTAATTGCCCCAAGACACTCATCATATTGTGCCCTCACTTGCGTTTGGATTCGGCTAATACAACATCATGACTGGAGCCATTGCGTGCTTGGTGATGGCTGTATTCTAATTAGCATTTGAGTGTGTGCCAAAGCCAACAAGCAAAGATTTTCATCCTCCACCTAGAAAATAGGAAAAAGATGTGTCTGTTTCACCCTCCTAACAATGTAAATCTATTTGACATCCTTGAAAAATCATTAAAAAGATAACATCTTCAAACAAAAAACAACATTCAAACCTGGATCAATGCATGTGTTTTTCACTCACTGACAGGTCTCAGAAATAAAACTGCAATCAGACGAACTTTGTGCATTCTCAAAATGAACTTTTCAGAACTGATTAAAACTAACATAGACATCATAAGATCGCATCCTAGATTTCCCAAATTGCATGCAGTATTTAGGCTCGCATCTGGTATCACTACCTCGCATTTAGTCAGCACAGTGTCGCATCTAGTATTTAAGCTCTCATCTAGGGTTGTCAGTAGCTCGCATCCAGTATTTCTAGGATCGCATCTAGGAGCTCGCATCTAGGAAAGTGGGCATTTGCAAGATAGCTTCTCAAAAAGTATTAGTCTATTTGGATACCCTTTTGGCTCTTTAGTTTGTCCTTGTTGTCTTTTATGGTCTCCCTGTTGTTAAATCAAAACACTTTTTCAGACATCCACCTTGCATGTCCTATCGGTTTCTCATAATCTGTCTCAATACGTGTGGTATATCTGCTTCTTACAAACACTTGATTCCCATCTCACTATCAGGGCATTCTAACCCTCTAATGCTGGAATCATTTACTTCCACCAAAACTCAAATGATACCTCCACCTAGACACACTCACTTGAATGGTTCAAGACCCTACCTAACACTCTTGGTAAACATTGACGAAAGTTGAGACACAACTTCAAGGTTAACACAAGACAAACAAGTACACGTCTAAAGGATCGAAAGTGCCTCCTAAAACACCACCCTTTCAAGGGGAAACATCTCATAGTTCCCTACTCAATCTAGACTCTCCGCAAATGGATATCGACACTCGTAGATGGAGTGAAGCTTTTAAGGAATATAACAATGGAAAACACCAAAAGCCTGAAGATATGGATGAGGAAGAAGAACCCATGTTCGACCGTCCTTTATTTGAGTCCAACAGTGAGAATGAAATCACTAAAGAAGAATATGAAAAACTCAAACAAAGCAAGAGGTTCCATAAAATAATGGAAAAGATGATTGACGAGGATAAAGAGAAATAATTCCTCCATCTAGCATCCACGGGCGTCAAATTACCTAAGGATTATGATGTGGAACAACTCAAAGAGAAGGAGGTACCAACTCCTATATCTATTCTTGCCAAACAGCTCACATTGATGCAAACAAAGCTTACAAATCTCAAACAAGAGAAGACTAAACCAAAATCACCATACTCTTTGGACTCCATTTGTCCATTCCCCTTTGATAAGAGTATTACTATGATCCCATTTCCTCCTAATATCACAAGACCAAAGTATGACAAGTACATAGGAGAAACTGACCCACATGATCATGTAAGGCAATTCTATGCTTTGAGCATAGAATACATGCATGAACCTACATACCTCATGCGACTATTTCTAGGAAGTCTAGGAGGTAATGCCATAGAGTGGTTCTCAAAACTGAACCCTAAGGTTAAAACATTTGAGGAGCTAATTCAACGCTTTATCCATCATTACTCCTATAACATACAACATGATGTGACCATGATGGATCTGTGTAATACTAAACAGAAGACTAGCAAATCATTTACACACTTGCTACAAAGCTGGAGGAAGATCTTTGCATGATATTCAAGGGCCATTCCCGAATTGGAGAAATGGAAATATTCGTTAATAACCTGGTGCCTGAATTGAACTATGCATTACAAATGAAAGACTCACCAAGCTTCGAAAGAATGATTAAGAATGCCCTCCGTATCGAGGAAGTCATGGTCAAAAAGGGGGAGATCACCCTTCAAAATGAAAACAAAACCAACAACTCCAACTCCAAGCCTAAATGGTGGAAGCAAAACAATGATGTTCTCAATGATGGAGTAGTTGACGCCTCTAACATTAACCCTAAACCTGAGGTGTTTAATCTGACTAATAGCATGCAGGCAAGCAAAGATGCCAAGGTCACAACTCCCATACCCAAAACAAACAAGGATAACGGTAAAGGATGGTCATGGACTTCAAAACCTCAAAGAACATTTACTCCTTTGGGAGAACCTCTTGAGACCATTTTGAAGACTCAATTGGATAACAAAGTTCTCACAATTCCTGATTCCAAACCATGGGAACCAGCAGTTAAACCAAGGGGGTGGGATGATAATTCCTACTGTGTCTTTCACAAGAACAAAGGACACAAAACTAATAATTTCCTTAAACCTAAACATTTCATTTAGGACCTCATTGAAGGCGGTAAGATCAAAGTGGATGGACACACTACCAATGAGGATCATACGGTATTCAATAAACCATTTCCTAATTACGACAAAGGAGAAACATCTAAAGGGAAGAGTAATGAAGAGAACTACACCTATTCCAATAATGACAATGTGATCAATATGCTGACATTAAGACTGAATCAATTAATGTGGTCACAATCAAAGGACCCCCAAAACTAGCATCAATGTCCAAGGTTCCTATCATTACTATTCCTAAACCAATGGCAAAGCACGTAGTTACTATTCCTGGAGCAAAGTATGACTTGGTAGACCAATTGCAGCGAACCTCTGCCAAAATTTCCATCTTTGAATTGTTCAAAATATCCACAGTGCATAGGGAAATCCTAGAACAAGCCCTACATACTGCTAATGTCCCAAAGGATATTGATATAGACAAATTCCAAGAGATGGAAAATCACATCTCAGCACCACATTATCTCTCCTTTTCTAAAGAGGATGATAAGTCATTGACACATCCACATAATCAACCCCTCCATATCGAAGTCCTCATTCATAAATCCCATGTTAGACGCATGTTGATAGATGGAGGTGTAGGATTAAATATCTGTACACTTAATCTGATCAAGAAGCTGGGTCTTTCAGAACAGACCATTGACTCTAGAAGCAAGATAACCATCAAAGCTTATGACGAGGAAGAAATATCCTCTAAAGGTCTTATTGTTCTACCTATCAGAGTCAGACCAATTGAAAGGAATGTCGTATGTCAAGTTCTGGATCTACCCCTAGCCTACAATATCCTGTTGGGGAGACCATGGATTCATGAAATTCAAGTTGTGCCATCCACTTACCACCAGTGTATAAAGTTCCCACATAATGGGGTGGAGGTGACGATTCCTGCAGATGCTAACTATACTTGTAATAATATCAAAGCAGGTAGTATGATCCCGCATAACAAAGAGGCTATGGATGTAATTACTCCTGAAACTACCAATGACATGGTTATCAAGAGTTTTGGCAAAAACCTAAAACATGAAGAAACAGGTATGGGAGAGTACAAGCTGGACCTGACTCCCTCACTGACAGAACTTCTAGTGTCACCAAGATCCTATGGAAAACCTTCCTCGACATTCACACCTACTGCATCCAAGGAGCCAGAAGTATACAAATCAACTGGCATGATAAAGGCATCCACATCTTCTTCAGATAACATAGAAGAGAAAGCAGTCTTGGACTGGCTTTACAAAGGAGAACCGATGGAAGCTGAGGTCAAACATGTAGAGATATCCACAGAACAGTATGGAAAGGGATATGATTTCCTCAAGCAGATGGGATACAAAGGAAAGGGACCTCTAAACAACATAGGACAAGGGCTTATTGAGCCTATACCCATAGAATTTTGGAATACCAGAGACAAAATAGGACTGGGTTTTAATACCAAAACTGATAAACCTGCTTCTAAAGATAGTCCAACCTCAGATAAAGGAAGTGATGAAATAGATGAACTAGAACAGTGGTCCTATGAAAGGTTATTACATGTTGACACAGACAATCCCAACTATCAAGAAGAGTGCTATGTACCTAGCTTTGAGGTACCACAAGATCTTCACACCCCTTTGTTAGCACAACCTCCCATTCAAGAGGTAGGAGACTCAACAACAGATAATTCAAAAATTCTCTTGATAGCAACAGCTACGATAAGTACACCCCAACAACAGGATTTACATCCTAACTGGGGGAAATTAGTCACAGTTTCACATATCCTTGATCTACCACACTTTGATCCACAGGTAGCTAACCGGGTACATCAAATAACTATTGTTGAATACTTAAATAGATCTGATGATGAGGTCATCGACTCTCATGATTATGAATGGGATGAGCTATCTGTCGCCACTGAAGATATTGGAATAGATAAAATTCACATGTTTGTGACACCCTCAGCTCCTCGTGAATAGTCTAACACTACTCCCAATGACACTGATAATCCTGAAGCAGAAGAAGAGTTCCTTCCCCCAATCATTGATGAAGAGACGGGTGTTCTCATAAGTCTAGAAGAATTTTAGAGGCTATAAGCAAGAAGCCTCCTTTTACGGAGAGATGATGATGAGAGTTCTATTGAAGAGTCACTAGATTTTGATCTACATATGACTAAAAATGACCCTTTTTATGATGATCTAACTCTTATTGATCTAAAAACTGAAGAAATTAACTTAATGGAACATGTCATGTCGGTTAATGGTCTTGATACTAACGCGATGTTGTCCTTCCCAGAGTCTGATTCCTTGTCTTTGATACACCCATACCTCATTGATTGGACTACCACAGATCCTACACCTATCCTCAACTTTTCCAATGACTATACCCTAGCTTGCTATCTCAATGCTTGTGAACCTTGCCCTTCTTCCACCAATGCAAGGAGCGCGAACATGTCATAGGAGGATATCAGGTTTCTCAGTCAAAAACTAAAAAATAAAAATAAAAATAGGACTGATGGTGAAAACTACTTTGTAGAAGTATTAGAACCTAAAATAGTAAAGATAAAAGACGTATCCAATGGTGAAAACCTCTCAAAGGCACCAAAGGATGAGACTCTTGATATCCTCCCTGAGTACTTTCAAGAAAGGTCTTCAGTGTTGATTGAACCAACACAGCCAGTAAATTTGGCCACTATTGAAAATCCTTAAATAGTCCACCTTGCACAATCTTTGTCAGAAGAAGAGAAGACACAGTTCACAGAGTTCCCGAGGGAAAAGAAAATCAACTTTGCATGGTCTTATACAGATATGCCTGGACTACATCCTAATCTAATCGTGCACCACTTATCTATAGCTCTCAGGATCAAGCCCGTGAAACAAAAACTTAGAAAAATGCATCCTCATGTTGCACTATTGGTAAAGGCAGAGCTAGAAAAATTATTGAAAGCCAAATTTATCAGAGTCATTGCCTATGAAAGATGCATCTCCAATGTGGTCCCCGTGTCTAAATTTGATAAATCTATCAGGATATGTACAGACTTCAGAGATTTAAACAAAGCATGTTTGAAAGTTGACTTCCTACTACCTAACATTGACATGATCATAGACCTCACAACAGGCTACCAGATGTATTCATTAATGGATGGATTCTTGGGCTATAATCAAATAAAAATTACTCCCGAGGATCAAGATAAAACCGCATTCATATGCGCATGGGGCACCTTTTGCTGGAACGTCATGCCATTTGGGTTAAAGAATGTCGGTGCAACATATCAAAGAGCCATGACAACTATATTCCATGACATGATGCACAAGAACATGGAGGATTATGTGGATGACACATTGGCCAAATCCAAAGAAAGAGGTACTCACATTGATGACTTAAGAAAGATATTGGATCGTATGGAGCAGTTCCAACTCAGACTCAACCCAAAGAAGCGTTCCTTTGGGGTCCAATCAGGGAAGCTCCGAGGGTTCATTATTGTAGCAAAGGGAATTGAGGTAGATCCCACTAAAGTTAAGGATATACTAGAGATGGATCCTCCCTGCAACATCAGTCAAATGAGGACACTACAAGGGAGACTCCAGTCCATTAGGAGATTCATGTCCCAACTTGCAGATAGGGCACAACCCTTTACTAAATTACTACATAAAGGGGTCACCTTCAAATGGGATGAACACTGTGAAGAAAACTTTAGGGAATTGAAAGGATACATGGCTACTCCTATTCTTATGGTGCCTATTCATGGAATGCCCTTACTCGTATACATTTCAGCTACAACTACATCCTTAGGAGTATTTCTAGCACAAGAGGATGAAACAAAGAAAGAGCTATCTACTACATTAGTAGAACACTAGTCACCTATGAGCTCAATTACAACATTATTGAGAAAGCATGCTTAGCAGTCATCTTCGCATCACAAAAATTAAGAAACTACATGCTATCACATACAGTAAGGCTCATTTCTAAGATAGATCCTTTAAAATATCTCCTAAACAGAACAGCATTAACAGGACGTTTGGAAAAATGGGTCCTGATTCTAAGTGAGTTTGACATTGAATACATAGAAAGGAGAGCTATTAAAGGACAGGTCCTTGCAGATCAATTGGCTGATTCACCACTCCAGGATGATGAACCTTTAAAGATTTAATTCCTTGATGAAACAATCATGCATCTAACTGAGTATCCATGGAAGATGTACTTTGATGGTTCATTCACTTAACAAGGATCTGGAGCAGGGGTCCTATTCATAACTCCTCAAGGTTACAAGATTCCCAAATCTTACAAATTGATGTTTCCATGCACCATCAATATTTCAGAATATGAAGCATTAGTAAATGGTCTTAAGCTAGCTATGGAGTGGAAGATTGTAGAGTTACACGTATATGGTGACTCCCAACTAATTATCAATCAGGTTAATGGGGAGTATCAAAAAAAAGATGAGAAGTTGATTCCCTACAAGCAACTGGTTGATGACCTAAAGAATTACTTTGTCTTCGTCACGTTCCAGCAGATACCAAGATCAAAGAATAAAGCTGCAGATGCTATGGCTACATTGGCATCCATGTTACAATAGGAAGAACATCAATTCCGCTATGACTTCTTGGTGGAAGAATTATCCTATCATGCCTTTGATACCCCTGAATACCAAGTAATCTATGCTTTGAACACCCCAGACCAATCTCGGTATGCTGATATCATTGCTTACCTATCTGACCAAACCATCCCTAATAATCTATCCAGAAATGAGAAAAGAGTCTTGATTAGGACAACATCACGTTATGTCCTCATAACTAATAACTTATATCGATGAGGTCTTGACGGTACACTTCTTAGGTGTTTAGAACTCGAAGATTTTGATCTAGCACTAAAGGAAGTCCATGAAGGTGTTTGTGGATCACACTCGAACAACTTTTCATTCGCTAAGAAACTGCTTAGAGTAGGCTATTACTGGCCTACGATGGAAAAAGATGCTATTCAATTCTCGAAAACATGTCATAAATGCCAGACACATGGAAATCTCATCCATGCTCCTGCCAGAGATCTTATTCCTTTCATTACACATTGGCCATTTCAACAATGGGCCTTTGACTTGGTTGGACAAATATATCCCAATTCTTCAAATGGACACAAATTCATCATTATGGTCACTAAGAATTTCACAAAGTGGGTCGAGGCTGTGCCGCTAATCAAAGCCACTGGCAAACAGGTGGCTATGTTCATTTTGAACTACATTATTTGTAGATATGGGATACCCTCTTCAATTGTAATAGACAATGGGGGCCAATTTAAAAATCAAGGCATTGTTGACCTTTGTGAACAGTTCCATATCACTCAACATTTCTCCTCAATCTATTGCCCTCAAGGTAATGGACAGGCTGAGGCATCCAATAAAAATATTCTGAAAATCCTACACAGAACTGTGAGTAAGTCTGGCAGAGACTGGCATCTACAACTGAATCCAACACTATGGACCTACAAAACAAGCATCAAAACACCTGCTAGAGCCATGCCATTTTCCCTAGTCTATGGTACTGAGGCAGTACTACCTATTGAGGTTGAAATCCCATCTTTGCAGATATCTTTATAAGGTCTCATTACTGATGAGCAGTACCGCATTGATAGGGTGAATTCTTTGGACCTACTAGATGAGCACAGACAACAAGAGTTCAACCATCTGAAGGTATACCAAACACGCATGTCCAAGGGGTACAATAAGAATGTCAAACCATGCAAATTTGAAGTGGGAGATCTTGTCTTAAAAGACAATCCTAAAAACCAGCCTAACAGAGAGCAGAAAGGAAAGTTTGAACCTAATTGGTTAGGAACTTATGTTATCACTACTACTTTTGGGACTGGAGCTTATCAACTGGCTACACCTGAGGGGGAAATTCTTCCATATCCTATCAATACTCTACATTTGAAGCGGTTCTACACTTGATGATGTGGCTAGTAGATCTTGTACAGTGAAAAGGTTTTCAGAAAATAACAAAAACATTCAGAAAATTGTTCCTGAAGGAAATCCAAAAATAGTGGAAAAAGTCCTGAAGAAAGGGTATCCTTGGTGAAAACTTGGTAAACAGGCGCCTTGATACTAAAAAAACATTCAAAAAAGAAAAAATAGCAAAAAAAAATTGAAAAAGATAAAAGTGCCTTGATGAGCACCTGATAAAATAGGCATCTTGGTAGAAAAAAGAAAGAAAAGATCTTGCCAAGTGGTGAAAACCTTGCAATCAGGTGTCACTTGTGTTCTGCACTCCATCTATCAAAGCATCACTGATACTAGACCTTCACAATTACACCTGTGCTAAAACGCTGACCTTGTTTCCTTATGCCTATCTTATCCTTATTTGGGATTTGTCTATCTTCTCAGTTTTAGGGAACAAGTCATTATGCATTGGGGGCATCTTTGCCAGTCTGATAGGTTGCGTCTGCTAAGTCTTCGTAGGATGGTTTGTCTTGTGATATGATTCTTTTTTATAGTTTCACTACCACTATCACGTTCACAACACAAGGATGATACAAAAATTGCACTAACATGAATGGTGTTCCTAAGACCTCCATTGGATTCCGAGCAGTGAAAAGATTGTATACAGGTGAATGGATACCATATTTGCTTGAATTCCAAACTTTTTGATTGATGGATCTATGTTGTGCTTGATAAATGAACCAATAGTATTACTTAAACACAGTTTGGTCTTGGATTGATCATAGCTCTTTTATGTCCTGATGATGTTTAAACTAGGGGCATCTAAGCAGTTATAAATTTTTATTGATTCTCAATTGATGTTGTTATACCTTCCGAGTTACTCCATGATGTCTGTGCAAAGACAAAGAGTCACAAGGATAGGGGGCATAACATTTTCTTGGTTTTCTGTGTATGGTGATTGTTCCAAGTAATCCTATAAATTTCACCTAACTTGGATGTTTATGGTAAGAGCTGCCACTATGGGTGGATAGCCACATATATCTTGATCTTTGTTATGTGTAAACTATGGTGAGGTTGGAACAATTTCCTTGTCTATTTTTTGATTCAGATTCTCACTAGGTATATGAAGCATAATGTACCCAAGGATATGAATTTTCAAGGTCAGTGCGGGTTTAATATCTTGCCTTAGACAGATTCTGATATAATAAAAGGAAAGTGACTATTTTGTTATCCTGGCTTCTATGCCTTGATGCCTAAGTCTATTTCCGATATTCCAATAAATATAGTATTCATATTGTCATAATATCAGTGGGTATTAGTGATGGTTGTACTATCCGGTGGTATCCATTCTGAAAAGCGCCCAATGATGATAAAAATGTTGCAAATTTTGCTAATCAGTGGCAAGTCCTAAGAGTCTGCATATAGCTGCATTTAGAGATTGCATGATGCATTTTTGAAGGAACAACATAAGGATTTGAGCTCAAACTCCTTTCTATTTTTAATTCATCTAAAATCCAAGATATTTACATACCCATGCTTCCTGAAATTTTTGATCTATCGGGAACAAAATTGAACTCACCTTTTCAAACATAATTAACTTGGTACTCGTGTGTTTACTCTTAACACACCTTCATTTCTTTACTTCTTCTAATCCATTCTTACTTAATCTAATCATTCCATGCAAGTGATACGTTCTTTCAATAGAGGATTTCATTTCTTTTTCCTTCAATTTCATTCCCAAGGGGGCATGATCACACTATCATCAATTAAATTTTTGCTCAAAACAACATTAAAATGACTTCATAATCAAACAAACCAGGGGCATGACAGTTTCCTTGACTAAGTCAGAACTGTTGGATAGAAATCTTTGGTTCTCATAAGATGGATATCTTATTTTTCCTCATTTTAAAAGATTCTTATTAAGCTCCTAGCAGCTACATACTAGCTTTTTAAACGACAACCAAGTTCAGAATCAGTATTATCAATCTTTGGACGATAACCAAGTACAGAATTGGTATCTTTAAGATCTTTTATTAAACTTTGTACGACAATCAAGTTCAAAGTCAATTCTATCAGTTTAGTTTGATCAAGTGCGAGACTGATCTCATCAACATTTCGTTCGACAACCAAGAACGGAATTCTCAATCTTTCTGAAGTCAAAAATCAAAAAATTTCTTTGAATCAATGTGCTGCGTGCACATCAATTCAAAGAGGGGCAAATGTAACCACCTGAATTTGGTTTGTTTCAATTATAGACCCTATTTTCCCTAAGTGTGACCATACCCCCATTTATGTCATGACAATGTTACTTTAGCATAATTCATTTTAAATCAAATTTAATGTCCTAGGTGATTTTTATCACTGAATTATATTTATTATTATAGCCATACAATTCAAATCAAATTCAAATATGGCTATAGTATTTAATTATAAAGGAATTAAATAAACCCCTAAATCAATTGTTCTCTTGCAAATACCCCATTCTCCTAGCCTAATTAATTTAATTTAATTAGCTATAGTCCTATTAATTATTAAAAAGAAATTAATTGTTTAAATAATTAATATCCTATTTTTGAATGAATTAAATAAGTTTAATTCATTTCATTTATATTCCCCTAAACCCTAACCTAACCTATCTCAACCACTTCTACCCTGGGTTCTAACCCATCCCAACCTATTCACCCCATGCTAATCTAATTCTAATCCTAATTCTATTCTAACCCACCTCCTAATGTTGTCACATTCCATTAAGAAATGATTAACAACTCCACCCACTTGAGAAAGTCAAGGAATCTCAAGATTCCTTTCTCAAGTCCATTTTCTCAAGCCACCCTCTTACACCCTTCCCATGTTTTTTTAAGGCTCTCATTAATACCTCATTAATGAAGATTCCTTGGGCCCATGTCTCCCCCATGCCTATTGAATGCCCAAGGCATTTAATGCTCTTACACACCATTAATGAGTTCTTCAACTCATTAATGCACTTTGTCCCCCTTCTCTCTCTCCTCATTCTTCTATAAATAGAAGACATTTTTGAGAGCAAATAAGCCTTCAACTCATATTGAAAATATATTGTTATGTTGTTAATATTTAGCTAGCTTCATTTTCATCGCATAGTTTCATTACCATGCATTGTTATAATGTCCATTTTTAGAGCTAGAATACATTTCTTAATGATTAAATAGCTTGTTTTAATTCAAATCTTTCATTCTAAGTCATATATGTCACTAATAGTAGCATAATCTGAGGGTTATTATGTTATTAATCACACTCTTCTTAGTTAGAAAGCAATAGGTCGATATTAGTTGGTTTTATGTGCTCATCTAACCCCTTTTTAGCTAATGTAATGATCTATTGAAGTGTTGTGTCTTTCTTAAATAGGTACAAAATTCACACACACAACTGCAGATTAAGCTGCAACCGATGATCAGAAAGACAAGTCTACTGATCAGAATAAAGAAGATGCACAAAAAGTAGAAGAGGGCAAGCAAAAGGAGAAGAGTGAAGAGGAAAAGGTAGATGATTCTCAAAAGAAAACAATAGAGAAATCTGTTGGACCACCCAAGGTTGATGGAGAGACGTCTTCACCTAACCGATAGGTGAACACCGAGTAGAAAACACAAGAGGTTTCATCTTCAAAGCCTTCACCAAGCGCCTTAGAGAAAACAAATGAACTAGCAATGGTATTTCATACATCTGCCTCTACTCAAATCTCAAGGAAGAAGAAGAGAAAGAATAAGAATCCAGTTACTCTGGATGAAATAATTGAGATTCCAGTATGTGATCCTAGGATACTAGATCCTACTGAATTGACAAAGTATGCAAGACTTTGTGAAAGGAAAGCCATCCAGGATAAGTTGAGAAAAGCCACAAAAGAAGCAAAGGTACTTGAAGTTGCACGAAGTATCCTTCAGCAAATTGTACCTGACATAGATGTTGATAAAACAACTCCATGCTTGATCAATTAGTGGTTCTCATCGATGCCATCACATCTAAGAACATAGATGCTGAGAAGGCTACAAAAGATAGACTTGAGAAGAAATATGAATTCAAGTTAGCTGAGAAGATAAGCCAAAAAGTGGCACTGCAAAAGGTAAAGCTATTTGAACTAGTAAGCATAGTAGACCCCATCATTTCAGAAGAAATAGGCTTAATTCAGAAATTGTGCACGTTAGATCAACTCACAAAGGAGTATACCAACAAGATAGCATAGATTGATGTTGATCTTCAAGCAAGTGCACAAGGACTCACAAACAGTGAAGAGTCTTGATCAAATTGCACAATGAACAACTCAAGAAAGCTTGGAAGCTAAGACAAGATATACAGATTGCAGAAACCAAGTTCAAAGATGAGATGTATGAGCTTCAAGCTCAAATATTACCAACTCACACACTACTACAACAACATATGACAGAGGCAAGAACACTCATTGCCACCCCAGAAATGTCTGTCCTAGACAGTATTTATGATATGCATGCCCGGATTGAGCTAGAACACACGTCATTAGAACTCCTCAAAGAAAAATGGGAGAAAATGATTGAAGATATCAAGAATACTCACTCCCACATTCTTGACACACTGTAAGTTACACATTTTTGTCACATTTTTGACAGCTTATAAGTTGTACATTTTTGTCATGATTATCAAAAAAGGGGGAAATGATATGTACAGTCGATCAGAAAAAGGGGGAAATGAAAGGAAGAAATGATATGTACAGTTAGTCATTTAAAAGAGGAAAGAACAAAAAGGGGAATGTATAGTACAAAGGCAAGTATACATGTACATATACTTATACTATATCGATGCATACAATTAGGGGGAGTCATATAATGACAAGGATATATACATGGTGTACATACTAAACACTTTAATATTATGCACATATCAGTTTTTGATACTAATGTCAAAAGGGGAGATTGAAGACATTATATTTTGCCATTAGTATATGCAAGGAAAAACATGATAAAAACCATCGGTTTATACTACACCGATAGATAAGGCACATCACTACCCGACGCCAAGGTTATTGATACTGCCAAGTACAAGGCTTCCCGACAAACACTATTCAGTGTTACCCGATGAAAAAAAGGACAAAGGAACCTGACGAGTAACCAACAACGCAACCCAACAAAATAATCAAGAGTGGAACCTGACAGATGAAGGGAACCCAAAAATCAGTTCAAAGAAGGAACACCGACAGAATCTCAGTTCACACCGACGATCAAGAATCGGCAGTCAGTTACATCCCGCAAAAAGTGGATCTGACTTTCTATGTCAGATAAATCACTGAAGTTTTATATTTAGCTTCTTGATTTGTTTTAAATCCAATACATGAGGATAAAGCAATGTATTTATTACTGTTTTTATCAGTTTAACTATTTTAAAACATGCAAACTAAAGGATCAAGGTCAAGTTGTATACCTTGGATCTAGAGTTAACATTGTAATGAATGATTCTAAAATAGGTCAAATACTTGTATAAATAGATGCTCAATCAATTGTGAACATGTTGTTTGATGATGATTGTAGCCACTGAGAGCATCTAAGGATCAGACAAGAGAATTCATGCAACAACATAGACAAAGAACAAATCGGTTGTCAAGAACAGAACAAAGGCTACCGACGAGCAAGAAAAGATATTAATCAATCACTATAGGTGATATTCATATACTGTGAGCTTTAAAGGATCTGTAATCAGAAATTAAAGATTGCATACAGTCAATTCAAACATATTGTACACATTCTATCAAGTGGGGTACACTTTGTTGGTAAACAGATTGTCCTTTTTCACTTTAACTCTAAAATACCCAAATCTTAAAGAAATAACCAAATACAACAGTTGGGAAATGTGACTGAATAACTAATTTCCCTCTGAATTTGAAGGTACACCTCCCTTAAGTGATTAATCTTCAACAAATTTTTTTCTTCCCTAATCTAAAGGGGTTTGTTCTTAACTTGAGAACAAAAGAGGCAATCTGAACTAGGCCTAGACAAGAACTAGCTCAGGCAAGTAGATTCAACTTTCTATTTAGCCAAATTTCAAGATTTACAAATCATATAAGATCTTAAAATTGGTAATGCAAGGACTGAAAATGAGAATGCAAATGCAAAACTAGAGATCAATGATAACTCAGCGAAGATGAATCAATCTATTTCATAAGAACATCTCTCAGAACTATGGACAACACCTAGATTTCCCCTCAATTAACCATATCAAATCATAATACAGAACTTTGGTTCAATCTTGAAATGTAAATTCAATTTAAAGAAACGCTTAATTTGATAGAAAGATAAATGCAATGGAGCAGTTAAAGTATTGGCATACAAACATAAACAAATTCGACTCAGCAAAAACGAAGTTCTTCACACCAAAATTTAGTCGACCTTTCTATTGATTTTCAAAATAGTACATATAGATCCCAGAGTTGGACCATTACAAAAAGGGGTAACCGAAATAGTTCAACTTCCATAACCAGAAATGATAAACACATGTTTATCCGTTACAAGCTTTATCAAGATTGATACAAGAGGGAATATTTATGTTTTCATTTTCTTCCCCTTATCTATTTTCTCCCTATAGGTGGTGACAGTTGTGATGACCGGAATTAGCTCTTCATGTCTATTGATATGGACATTGGTATATCTGATGAGCCACCTAGAATGATCTTTGGTCAGGATCTTAATCGCATCTACCCGATCTTTCAACTTGTCCATAGCTTTATAGATGCACCCACTCAATTGTTGGAGTTCCAGTACCTTATCCAAGTGAGAAGAAGATTGTTCTGCTAGCTTGTCTACATAGTCAGAGAAGGATTTCTGCATGTTGGTCACCCTGATCATCTCTTTTCCTTGACCGCTTGTTTTTGATTCCGTATGAAGACCCTGAAGGAGTTTAAAGTATTTTCTCTGCTCTTCTTTGATTTTGACATATGTCTGCTGCAACCCTGCTTCATCTTGAATAATCATCTCAGTCTTAAACTCCAGGATTTCAAGACATTTGATCAAGGCTCATATCCTTTCTATAGGATCCTGACCTTTATTGCCTCCTTAGTATTCATTTTAACTGCTACATGCAGCGTGACTATGCATTCTTGAGACTTTATCCTCTCTGATGTGAGAGTCTACAAATTCTTTTCAATGTAGCTCCTCTCTTTCTCCAACTTCAGTGGAGTGTTACCCAGCTGCTCAACAACTACTAGTCCTTCGAATTTGAGCCTCTCGATCCATTGTTTAGCAATCTGCCCAAAATGCCTGTCTTCTTGCAACCTGGCTATGATAGCTTGATTCTCTGCAGCATTAGGGTTGAAAGTGGTTTGGATGCTCAGAATGTTGGCAACTGGGGTAACTAACTATCTGATGAAGTTAGTTAGTTCAGTGACCTCTGCTTTAAGTTGGACTTTAGCAGTTTTGAGTTCCTCGAGCTCTTCCTCAATTACAATGTTGGTGGATTTCCATCAATCCACCTTAGTATCATGGCGAGATAGTCCCATATCAAATGATTATAGCTCAAAATGAGAGGTGGTCAAATCTTTGATCCTACCTTCTTTGGTGGGTTTCGCTACCTCCATGGGAAAGTGCCATGTTTCCAGGTCTCAGCCTAGTGTAGACAGAGTCTTTTCTTTCTTTACCTTGCTCATAGTAGCACTGGACTACAGGGCTCGTGAGAGAGTATCCTTGCTAGGAGCTCCTTCTTCTATCCTCTTCCTCTTGCGCTCTAAAGTGTACTCTATCCAAGACTCAGCGCTAGTGACCTTGGTAGCAAAGACCAATTCCTCTATGAACAGCTTCCTGATGACTGGAGGAGTGGCTTTAGGCCTAAAAGCAAATGGATTCACTGAGGTAGGGGAGGAGGAAACCAATTTAATAACTTGAGCAACCTTCTTTTTCTTTCCAGCCTCTTCGTCTGATTTTGTGGCCGCAGTACTAGAGCTATCCTCGCCCACTTCCACTATGACAGGAGACCCTCACCTTGGAGTATCTTAGGTCGAGGTATCACCTTGCGTGCCTACGGTATTGACTTTGGTTTGTTGCTCTATTTCTGTATTCTTAACAGGCTCAGCCATAGACTTGACTGGTTCTTTAGAGACTGCTTCTTTTGTGGAACCAATGATTGGGACCAAGCCATCTCCAATAGTCTTGTCCAACAGAATCATCTTTTCAGGAGGCTCATCACCTCCACCCGCCGGTTGAACTAATTCTTTGGCTACTGTCAGAATAGTCATTGAATATGATGCAGAAGTACCCCTGGTCTCTTTTGTTGGAGTTTGTCGAGATAGGGGCCTCCTTTCTGACCTCTTCCTTCTGCCTGTCATCCACTCAACCCATTGTTCTGTACTTTTGTAAATTCCACCCATCAAGGTTTCCAAGTCATCAATAGCTTGACCTAGCATGGGTTCAGAGCTTATGGGAAGGGGCTTGATCTTCTTTATGTATGTATCATCGTACATATGCTGGTCGTCATCTTCTATGCCTTCAACTATGATATTAACTTTGAACCTTTTGATTTATTCAACAGTTAATCTAGCATAAAATCAATCTCTGCTTTCCAAATCGTCTTTACAATTGGCCCAATAATCTTCTATGTCATCAATGTGATGAATAGAATGACCCATTTATAATTAATCTTGGGCATAGTTTATAGGATCATACTGTGGCCTTAGAACATCATATGTTTCTAATTAAAACTTCTTTGAGAAGGCTTTCAATACATTCTTTCCATCAGACCGAGACGCACAACTGTAGGCTTCAATAGTCATCAAGAAATCATAGCCTTTCTTCCAGGCACCTACACAGATCAGGTTCACCTAGACCACTTGCATCATCACTTCAACAAGTATGATCATGTCATCTGGATATCTAGGTAGCTTCAGAGGGAAATCATCAAATCCTGCAAGACGAAGATATGAGAAATTTGTGAACTAGATAAAATAAGCTCTGAATTGACTAATGAATGCCATGGCTTCTGGAGAAAATCTCCTTTTTGGACAACCTTGTAACTCCCTACACAGTCTCATTGTAAATGCATCATTAACTTTGAGATATTCTATATAACTATTATACAATTGCAGATAGGGAAAGAACTCATAGCTCCTAACATCTTCTAGAAACTCTTCTAGCCTAGGAATTCCTGACCAAAGTTGAATTTTAGCTAAGATATATAATAGAATCAAGGACATATAGAACTCATTATTCTGTTTAGCTCTATTTAGGGTGCTTGAGAGATATCCACTTGCCATGAAGGCCCAATCAATAAAATGGTGTTGAGAGCAAATCACCTGGACTAGGAAGAAATGGTGCTCAATGAAATTAAGTGCATCACTCTCACCTCTGATTCTGTGGAGCAATACCAGGATATCTACAATCTCTGGCTCCAGGTTTGTGTCGTATAATGTCTTAGGAAACTTTCCCTTGGCGCTCCTCGACTCCTAAACAGTTCTCCATCAACCCATGTGTTGTTTTGTCTTTGATAGCTCTGTGAAATTTGAATACCAATATGTGTCCATGTTCTCTAACCACTAGGGTGCATTCCTGGAAATATGTGTTCAATCTGTAGGTACATATGCATTAGCAGTGAACCAAATCTGAAGGCTTTGGATTTGTCTTTCTTTATCAGCTTGACATTTTCCAAAAACTGTTGTGCTAATACTTCACATAGGTTATACTTTGTGTTTTCTGTCACCATTTTGTAGGCCATCATAATAACTCCAGCAGATACAAAATTAGGTCTAGTACTATAGTAGAATGTGTAACCAAGTATCATATTAATCAATCTCACATCTTGTTGAAAGATGTCACTCACTGTCATGGCTTACCTATCCCATTTTGAATGTGTTAGGGTTTCAACTTGCTTCTTAACATGATTTTCTGCTACAGGAATGATTCTAATATTGTCCAATCCAGTAATCTCATGTATCAAGTTACTGTTGAAGACAATTATTCAATTGTGTATTGTCATTGATGTTACACATGTATTTACACTTATGTAGTGATGTTACACATGTATTTACACTTATGTAGTGATGTTACACATGTATTTACACTTATGTAGTGATGTTACACAAATTTCTACATTCAGACTGAGCACAGTTGGTGATATAGAATGAGATGTTTTAGTGTTGACCGAGTTCAGTCAGGTATTGAAGAAGTTCAGTGTTGACCGAGTCACTCAGGCATTTCAGTCATGGATGGGCATTTAGTGGCAGCCAACTAACAGTGATTTATGTTCTATAATTAATTGGTTATATGAGGCAGACTGAATTGTGATTTATTATTTAGAAGTATATTCAAGCCGACTTGATAGGGCTTACCATATATATGATAGGTCAAGTTTGGATTGAATGAGTGTAGGTGGAAGTGAAAGTGTGAAAGTGAAAGCAGAAGTGTGGAATTCTGTGATATAAAGAGTGAAGGCGAAATCAAATAGGATTTTGATTGAGTACAGATCACTCGGAGCTGCAATAGAACATCTGATCAGCAAGGATTCAGTCATAAACATAATAGAGATCTGAATCAACAAAGATAGTTGCTTACACATATAGTTCAATTCATTGTTACTCTCTAACAATTGTAGTAGTGATCTCAAATCTTTTAATAGAGTAGACTTAATAGTCTTTTTGTAAATCCTCTCACAAGGTAGCATTTCTATGTTGAAGTGTTGAAGACCTCTAACAAGGCCACTCCTCATAGGGTGTTAAAGTAAGTATGAAAATCTCTAAGAGCCATTAAAAAATCCTTCAAATCTCGGCCCCCCACCTTGATCCAATGCAATCTTGCTTTAATTTGAGCTCCTCTGGTAGAATGCTGGTCAAGAATCTGCTTCTGGTGTCTGAGTTGAGCCAACCTCACTTGCAAGTCTGTATCAAAAGGATTTAAACCTAGGGCTTCATTGGAAGCACAAAGCTCCTTGGTATTGGTGTCATAGGACTGTCGGTGGTACATAGCAAGTTGTCTACCATAAATGCAGAGAAGTCTCACAGTGCGAGTGACGGTGTTATTCCACCAAGAAACCCATCTAGTTGGTTGATGTGGCCTGGGATCCAAATTCCAGACCCTTTGAATGTGGGCGATGGTGGCTTGACGATGAAGCAAAGAATTATTCAGATAGAATTATGTCTTGGAAAGATGCATCCTAGTTGTCTTCCATTCAATACAAAATTTGATAGGATAGTGGTCTGATAGAGTCAAATCTACAAGTGGTGAGACAGGTAAATCTTGATTTTCAGAAAATGAAAAAAAAGGATTGATCTATGATCATGGCACAATCAAGCCTTTTAAATATTCTATTAGAGCCAGCTCTAAAATTACACTAGGTATCCCAGGCCCCACTAGGATAGCTATGATTGATATTGGGATCAAAGAGGCCTAATTTATTTCACATGTAAAACCATGCCTCTCTTTCTCCAGCTGTCCAGCAAAAAAAGAAAAATCCCATCCTTGTCTGACCCCATCTCAACCATATTGAAACCCCCACACATGACGCAAGTAGAAGGTGGTAAATAATCAGCTACCCAACACTACAGATGTGATCTTTGAACATCATTGAGAGCATAAACATTAATGATCCCAAAGGAATGATTATCATCTGACAAAAAAACCCATACAATTCTCTACATAGGGTCAGAGCAATGATCAATGACTAAAGAACTCCAACAAGAGGAAATGAGAGTAGTAACTCCACCTTGACCAACTTCATACTGGGAAGAAAAAACAAGGCTATCAAGACAAATAACACGACATGTAATAACAAGCATGAAACCAACAATCTTAACTTCCTGGAGGCATAAAACATCTAGGCTAGAAACATGATGATGAATATCTCTAACAAAATACTTTTCATGAAGGTCCGTAAGACCTCTTACATTCCATGAGATGTAATTCATTAATCAAAAGATTTCATTTCTTCCTCGTCCCCAAGAGAGGAGAAGCTATTATGCAAGAGATTTGAATTGGGTTTGAAGCTAGGGAAAGAGTCACCATTTGGAGAGGCTCTTCTCTTTTCTGGGCCACTATTTTTGTTCTCATCGTGCCTAGAAGGGTCGTGAGAATGATGCAATGTCGGTTGAGTTGCAATCACTGATGCATCTTGAGGAGTGCGAACCCATGGAGGATAGGAGGCACTCCCAGCTGCAATATTCCCTTGTTGGCTAGGGTTTGAAATAGGTAGTGGAGGAATATACTCTTTTGCAAGCACAACCTAAGAAGAAACCCTCCTTGACAGTTGAGAAGTTGAACTGGCAAGCAGTTTCTAAGAAGAAGCCGAATCATTCTTATCTTTGCGGACTACTGTAGTCCACCCTTCTTCTTTTGTGTCACTCTCTGTGGGATTTGAAGCTGAATCCTTAGGAGGGTATTTCTTTATTGGCACTATTAAAGGACAATCCTTAATCTTAAGCTCAAACGACTGGCATTAGTAACAAGAGTTAGGCAAATTTTACCTTAACACAAACCTGACACTCGGGGCAGGCATTAAAAAAGTGGTCTGGTTCAACACAAATCACCTTTCCAATAGACTGGGCAATGGTTTGAACAAATAACCAACAAGGAAAAGTGAGACTAGGGAATTCGACCCAGACTGGAACCCTAAGTTTCTTATCTTATGAGATAGTAAAGTCTCGAGACCAAGGCTAAAAAATAAAAAAGGGAAGACCGAACAGTCTAGGGCCCATGCGTGTGCATAGCCTCAACATGGGTGGGATTCGAGAAGAGAAACAAAAAAATCCCTTGGTGAGGCTTTGAACACCATCAAGGTGGATCCCATGAGGAGTCCAGGACTTAAAAACCCATTCTCACAACATGCTTTCAGGAGGAATCCTACCCATAAATAACCTATCAAAGTATTTTTCTCAATCCATTCACATGCATTATAAAAGTCTTTAATGGGAAGCACAACTTCAGGGGAAGACGTACCTTATGAAACACCTTCGACACAAAATTGCGAGGGCATTTTTTTAGGGGCACCATGAGCATCCGTCACCAAAGCTTAAACAACAACATCAAATGTTGAGCTTAAGTTGGTCGGAGCCATTATAAACCTAGTGAAAACTCCCACAATAAATGTGATATGACACACAGATACGCAGGATTAAAAAAAGTAGGACAAAATCCAAAACCCTAGTAGAGCTCAACATCCCAGACATAATTTTTAAAAATTATGCATGTACATATAGTAAATAAAATTGTTCTAAAATAAAAAATTAACTCTTAAATAAAATAGTTAAAAACTCATAATTCATAGTATTTTTTTAGATCTCTATAGTAGTAGATATTATAGATAAGTTGGATTATATATTAGATATGATATATGTATAGTAAATATTAAAATATTTTCTATATTGCATTCTCTTAAAATGTTTTCCCATAATAAGGTAAATTATAAAAATATAAGGTAAAATAGTAAAACACACATTATTAATTAATTTGAATATATCTTTTCATATATTAATTAATTAAACACATTTATAATATGTTATATATCCTTATTTATATTATAAAGCCAATACTTTATATGCATATTTATATTATAAGACATAATTTTATTTTATATTCTTAAAGGCACTTAATTCATTTCTTTGTAATTAATTACCTTTTAATCTAATACTTTATATGCATATTTATATTATAAGATATAATTTTATTTTATATTCTTAAAGGCATTTAATTCATTTCTTTGTAATTAATTACCTTTTAATCTAATATAATGCTTTCTTTTTCTTTCCTCCTTTTTAATGAAGATGTAAACATTAACAAATGTTCTCATTTAATTAAATAAATATATATTTTTATTTAATTATTTTATTAAATAAATAGATATTTAATTTATTTAAATTTTTAGATTGTACGAATCTATAACACCTTCTATAAATTGTAGTGTGTTTAGTAAACATTTTAATTTGACTGGTGGTGTTAGCACAACACATCCTTTGCTACCATAAGCAATGGGGGAAGATTGAACCTTGTGACCTTGTGCTTTATTACAGAAAGCTCTCGCCAATCAAGCCAGACACCCATCCCTTTAAATTTATTTAATTAATTTCTTAACCTCTTCCTCTATTATTTAAACTAAATATTTTCAATTATTTATTTAATTTATTAGCCCTTTCTTTCTTATAACTAAATGAATATTTAGTTATTTAATTATCATGTATTTCCACTCCTTTTTTTCTCTATTAATTAAATAGGTACTTATATTTATTTAATTAATTTGTTAACTTTTTCTTTCTTATCCTAGCCCTCTAACTTGTTCACATGGATCACAATATGAATTTATAGACATGCAACAAATGTCACATGTCTCTTAATTCACCTTATTATTATTATTATTATTATTATTATGTCCACATTTATTCAATTCAATGATATGTCATCCAAAGTCAACATCTCTACCTATCATTCACCCACCACTAAATCTCATCCCTTCATATAAACCAACCTTTTAATCTTATTCATTCCTATTCACCCTTATCTTGGTCATTCATATGTTAACCTCTTACTCTCAAGACTTTATTCTTTTAAGTCTTTTATAAAAGAATACATTTCCTCCTATTTAAGGCTAGTCACAATCATAATCACTTAATCAATATGATTTAAAGAACTCTTGTGATCATTGCTTGCTTGCAATCATATTGTTGTTATTTTTAGATCTTGCATACATCAATATCAATCAACCAAACTCCATTATTTTTATGCCATCTTATGCATGTGCTACATAGTTGAGAGAAATATCATCAATTTACAAGATCTTGAATGATATGTGAACAATGGAGTCAACAAAATCATAAATGTGATCGCATAGCTTTGTTTATTATTTTTTACATTTCAAGATTTCGAGTTTTAATTATTGTTTGTTGAATTAGTTTGTAGATCCAAGCTTGTGGTTGGGTTATTTAGAGTTTATGATAGGTTTCAAAATTCAACATGCATCATGGGACACGATCATGATCGATACCTCTCATTCTCGCCATGATTACATTATCTAGATTTTAAACTCTTAGTCAATTCCTCCAAGCTAATATATTTTATGGTCTTTGAGTTAATATATTGTTAAGTCCTATGAGCCAATTTTTTTAAGCCATTAAACGAATCTTGTTCATGTTCCTTGTGCCAATGTTTAGGTTCCCTAGCAACAAAGCACACTAGACTCATTATCATATCTTCTCTGTACCTCTTTATTTCATTATTTTCTCTCCAATGATTGTAATGTTCTAACATTGAACTATGGATCCTTCTTGCAATAGATATATTAGGAAATATTTTATAATATTGAGAGACATTCCACAATGGTAGTATGATATAGAGTCTAATGTTGTGATCATGTATATAAAATCAAAACACATTTGACATATATTTAAAAATTAGAAACCATCTAGAGTATAATTTTATCAACAAATTAAATATAAAAATTAAACATTTAAATATTAAACGATACAAATATGCATATTATTTGAATTTTTCTATGATAAAAAAAATACATACTTTAAATTAATTATTTTTATATAGTAAGAAATTTGTTATTTAGTTTTGAATATAAAGACTTCAAAATTTATGCATAAATATCATCAATTGTAAATGAAACATATGAAAATTAATGTATAAGTATATAATGCTTAGAGCACTTTGTAAAGTAATAATAAATAAAATAATAATGGATGATTCTTAATTAATCTATTAGGGATCAAAATTTATTTTCAAATATTAAACCATAAAGTATTTTTGATTTTGCCCTATAGAACTTTTATGGAATTGGTATTATGTATGTTGAATATTGAACCTATTGTAAACCTTAATAAACCCAACCGCACAAGTCTAAGATCTACAAACCTATCCAATAAACAATCAATAGAGCTACTAATCATGAAATGTAAAACATAATAAACAAAACTATACTATCGCATTCATGATTTGTTTACTCTATTATTCTTTTATCCTCCAAGATCTTGTAGATAATAGTAATTTACTCATCATTACGCACAAACAAAAGCTCTCATAAATGAATGGAGTGTGGTTGATTAATGTTGACATAAAAAGCAATAATGCAAGATGATAAAAAGATAGCAAGAATGGAGTGCGGTTGATTAATGTTGATATAAAAAACAATAATGCAAGATGATAACAAGATAGCAAGATCTGTTTTTTTTAAAAATGCCATTAGGCCAAATTAGAAGCCTCTAATAAATCAATGGCTGAGATTAAGATGTTAATTGATGAATGACCAAGATAAAAGGGTAGGTGGGATTTAATAGGATTAAAAAGATTGATTTAAATAAAAGGATGAGATTGAGTTTTAGGTGAGAGTTAGAGAGAAGTGTTGACTTTTGGTAAAACATCTTTAAGCTCAATGAATTTAGACATGTAAGAAAATAAAAGAGGAAAAGGTGAATGAAGAGATGTGTGACATTTGTCACATGACTATGAATTTAGATTATGATGCATGTGAACAATTTATAAGATTAGAATTAGAAACAAAATTAATAATGAACTAATTAAATTAATTAAAATATTTTTTAATTAATCAAAAATGAAATTAGAATAAGTAAATAAATAATAAATATGAAAGAAAAGCTAACAAATTAATTAAATAAATAAATAATTTTATCGAATAGTAAAAAATAATAAATTACTTATATGAATAGAAATATTTATTTAATTAATAAAAGTAATACTAAAATAATTAAATAAATAATAAATTTTATTTTAATTAAATAAAAATAATTTTTAAGTATTTACTAATACCGCTTTATTTTTCTCGTTATGAAGAAATTTAAGCATAATAGTTATGATTTTATATTAGTTATCTAAATAATTTTAATTATCTATATAAGAACATTAGAACATGGGTGTTAAGGAACCCTTCTTCTACATAGTTGGACCACATATTATTTTCTAACATGTTTATTTTATTGGAAGAAGAAATTCAAATTTACACGGAATGTATCAAGTTACAAAATACAAATAGCAAACAAATTGTTGGAAATCATTTGCAAATTTATTTAGGAGAAGAGCACGTACACCTTTACTTCATGCAATTATAGAGCCAAAATTATACATTGGATTTTGACATTTTTTTTGTTGGTTTTGTATGTGGGTTGACACCTTAAAAAAAAATTCTTGGCTAGAGATCATCAAGTGTCGAAGGGTGGGTCAAAAAGTGGGCATTTCAAAGTGTCGCTCGATACACCTTCAAAGATTTACTAATGAATGTTCACTCAAAATTGCAAGTACTTGTGACCAAATGTCTTAGTAATCGTATACAAATGTCCCAATAGCAATACACAATAAAAAAAAGCTAAAAAAGTTCGATTATTGATATATATGTTATTATTTTTATTAAAACTCCTTTAAAATTGATAATTAGAAGATTTGCATAGAATATACAGTTATTAGAACACATTCAATTGGTGGTGCTATGCTCTTCCCTAATACAATGGAAATAAATATTGAATCATTTGCTATATTTGTTGATTCATAAATATTGAATCATTTGCTATATTTGCTGATTCTCCTAGGATTTTCTAAATATATTATTATTTATTGGGTATTTAAAAAAAGGTTGCAAGAACAAAACAAAGAGTCTCGTCTCATTTAATGCTGGACGGCCATCCGACGGCGTGCCGTACTTGGAGTACAATTCCAGAGAAAGACCCACATAAATGGAACCGAAAAAACTCGGGTGCCGCTTTCCCACTTTGCCACTGCCCAACCCCGTAATCATCACCCGAATCGTCATACGCAAAGGCATTAACAATTGGGACCCTTTTTCCTTCTCCACCTGCACACCTCCTTGGTATTCGCGACCTTTTCTTATTCGTGGATCTGCCGCCGGAGTAGTGAAAGTTGTCGTGGCCCCTTCCCTTCTCCTTTCCCATTTATACCCAACATTACCCCTGCTTTTCTCCCACATACTTTTCTCGCCAGCACGCGCAGGACCAGGCACAGACCTCAAGTTCTATTCCCCCACCCCACTTCCCCCGGCTGTCTTTTCACAGAGGAGGTAACTAAAATTTCAAGCTCCTCCTTTTTCTCCTCCTCTATCTCTGCATACAAGACTCAGTAGCTTTTGTTTTGGGGATTGTAATACAGTTAGCTTGCGGTCATGTGCGCTGGCGGTGAAGTCATGGCGGCCAAGGGTGATTCGCAGGTTCAGATCGAGTCCGAGGAGACGGGTCTGAAAAGTTTGGATGAAAAAGTGGTGCAATCGGGCCCGTCTCTGAACCCATGTGCCCTGGAGTTCACTCCAACGCAGCCGATTTACGGGATTGCTTATCCAGTTATGCCGCCTGTTCCTCCACTACCAACATTCAATTTCCCCATTATAAGAGAATTCGTATCTCCGCCCATCACATACAACATTTACACTGCTCCCCATATTCAGATGAACTGCTTGATACCCATTGCACCGCCTCCTCCTCCTCCTCCTCCTCCTCTAGTATGGAGTTCACCAGAGATTCCTGTGATGTGCAGCCCTCTTCCAATTCCTTTCGTGAATACCCACTTCCCGTCCTCCAACATAATTTCTCAAGCTTCTCCTCCTTTCAAATCCGATTTAATGGTTGCTCCACAGGGCTCAGGAGGGCGGCAAGAGTACGAGTCTCGCAGCCTGCTTCTGAGCTTGGTACCTACTGAGCTCAGTGATCATCAGATTCAACAAGAATTAATGGCGTGGGGCCCTGTTAGAGCGCTGCACCTTGACGCCAAACATGACGGCATGGTGACTGTAGATTTTTATGATCTCAGGCATGCTAACCAGGCTCTTTCTGATATAAGGCAGCAGTGCACAATGCTTTCCAAAAGTCCGGAAACTGGATCGTTGCAACAATCGTCTTCTTCTTGCTGGGGATTCATGGAGGGGAGACCTATTTGGGCTGAATATGCAGAGCCCACTGCCGAAAACCAAGGCACGCTCGTCATCTTCAATTTGGATGCATCCATATCCGACGACGATATTATATCGATCTTTCAGCGCTATGGTATGTACCCAGATATCTTTTTGGTCAGTGATTAAATCCTCTGTAGGACTGTTAATTTTTTCTGGAATTAGGGTGTTTAAATTGAGTTATGCTCTTGGAAATGGATCCGTAAACGCTTAGAAATAGCTGAGTACCTCTGATTTGATCTGTTAAATGAGTACAGCCTGGAATTCTATAATTGTTTAGCGTATTCTTCTCCATTTTGAAAGTGATTACCTAAATGCAGGAGCTGTGAAAGAGGTGAGGGGGACGCCATTCAACAATCGAACTAAGTTTGTAGAATTCTTCGACACAAGGGACGCAGAGAGAGCTCGGAAAGAGCTCGACTGGAAGGAAATTGGCTCAGAACACGTAAAAATCCACTTCAGTCATTCGAGTGGCAGGATTCGCAGAGGCTCTGTTAATTTCATTTCTAATATCCCCCCTCGTCACCACCGGAGGCCACACACAGATAATACTGATTTCACCTGTGATAGAGGCAAGTATTTCTGGTTTTCATTTCCTTGTTGTTTTGATATAGTCCAGACGAGTGCTTAACAGATGAAGATTTTTAATTATTTGTCACTGAACAGGTGTTTTCGCCAGTGAAGAAATTCACAGTAGGAGCAACAGATCTGGATTTGTGAATGTAACGAAGAGAGGCCGAGCCCGTGAAAGTGCAAATGGAGGAGACGCCGCCTCGAACGGCAAGAGAGAGGAAAGCAGATCCCAATTTGCCTTTGATGAGACCCAAGCGAAATTGAATGGCGAAGAGGGCAGGACGACTGTCATGATAAAAAACATTCCTAACCAATACGAGTGAGTCGCTCAAAATCCCTTTACTTCGTTTTATTCTATGATGATCGTATTGCCGGTAAGTCTAGAAAGTGAGATTTTGTGTACTTTCTGTGCCCGACATCGCTATCAGTATGCAAGTGATATGTATTATCCAGCAGTCAAGAAGGGCAATCTTTAAATTTGTGAAAAGCGCCCCAGGCTGATGATTTGATTCTCCATTTTTGTAGCCACGGCATGCTCCTGAAAATGCTAGACAGCCACTGCATGTTGTGGAACCAATGCATCGTGAATGCAGATGAACCTCGTTCAGCCTATGACTTCGTGTACCTGCCTATAGATTTCAAGTACGATCAAGATTAAGCTTGCACCGTATCTTTTCAGAGTTGTTATTGTCAAATTAGTGGGTTACATAATGCTAATTTAGGTTTTTTTTAATGTAGAAACAAATGTAATCTGGGATACGCATTTGTAAATTTCACATCTGCTTCAGCGACATGGAAGCTTTACAAGGATTTCCATGGCCGCCATTGGGCTGTGTACAATTCCAAAAAGATATGCGAAATCACTTATGCGAGACTTCAGGTGCGGTTTTTTAGCCCTTGTCATGAACTTCTAATCTCCATTCTGGTTTCTTATCAGTAACACTGGATCTTTCCCTCAATGTCTCATGGGTATATTGTGTCTAACACAGTTTTTGGTGGTTTCATTACAGGGTCGAAGCTCACTGGAAGAACACTTCAAAAAATCGAGGTTTGAATGTGATACGGACGACTATTTGCCATTGGTGTTCGATCCTCCTCGCAATGGGGAGGTTGTTACGCTTGCCAAAGTAATTGCTGATCGTAGGCTATCTGAGAACAGCAGCAAGAAGGAGAAGCAATCTGAATATTGCGGACAAAACAAGAACAGATTTGTACCTGACAGCCGCCATTACTCCTATTTACATAACCCTAATTTCGATCACTGTTATCAATACAGAATGAGGCCTGGTTGCCACCATCGTAGCTATTGGCAAGGTCAAAATGATAACTTTAGCTATAACAAGCCTAAGATTGTTACCTATTACAGGCCAAAGAAAACAGCACCTGCTGTCGACTCTGACAGCCAAAAAACTGAATGTTGATGCCTCAAACAACTAAAGGTTGAATATTGTACAGAGTTTCAACGGAAGTAGGATGATAATCAGAGCTCAATTCATTTCAACACAAGTTTTCGTTTCAGCTGAATTCTATAGTAGTCGTAAATGTTAAGACTCTGTTAGACTGTGCAGTTCTTAATGATTCCAAGGCAGGAGTTGCCTCCTTATGCTGTCGTTTATTCAGTGCAAGTTCGAATCGCACTATCAGCTATAGACATTAATCAATGAAGAGAATTCATTATTTACTACGTGCTCTGGATTCTGTTGCGAATGAAATTTCCTTTTATAATCAGCCTACTTTAGGTTCAAGAAATTCCGATTAAAGGAGAGCATGAAAGATGATCATGGGTAGTTGATCATCTGCAACATCTTAATCTGTATAATTTGCGCAAAAAACTCGTTGATTCTTCTATCTTTCAATGTGTCTAGAGCATATAGATACTGTGTTGAGTTCTGACACAAGCTTCAGTTTTGTTTATGCTGCACGATCCTCATTAATCTTTTGATTAGAGCAGCTGCCATCTATTGAAAGATCAGTCCTTTCAGGATTTTGCACTTCATTGACAAGGCAGTGATACAAAGCACCTGCCTTCTATTCATAGCATTCTTTCTGTTGTTATATAGCCACTTTTCCTTGCACTTCACCACTGAGTCGGTCACCAATTTGTTAAACCACATAACATACATCCTCCTATTCATATCCCATACATAAATTGTCTCCATAAAAGAACCATGGATTTGAAGATTCTATACAGGTCCAACCATAATCTGCTCATGGTTTGAAGAAATTATCTGCTCGCATTTCTACCACTTTCACTGAGGATACCACTATAAGCACACGTTCAGGGTCTTCCACAAACTAGGCCTCAAGATCATCCTTTGCATCATAAAATCTGTCTTCTCATCTATCTATATTAGTTGACCCTTCACAGCTACTGTGTTTATCTGTATTAATATTCAGAACGATTAGATTTTCACAATCTATGAGATAATTATTATGCTGTTTCTGGATTCGATTGTTTAAGTTTTGTTTGTATCAATCTATTGTCAGAATGAAAATTCTCTCTTCATATTCTCTATTATCCTGTGATCTATTGTCGGAATGAAAATTTTCTCTTCATATTCTCTATTATCCTGATGATGGATCATACAGTGTGATCCAGAATATTGATGTAAGAAACTTACACAATTGAGTCCAAAAACAGCATACTAATTAAACATTTATATTTTTCAACAAATCATACATCCTTTCGAATCCAAAAACACCATACTAATTAAACATTTATATTTTTTAACAAATCATACATCCTTTCTATAAGGATGAAGACTGCATCATTCCTAGAAAAATATTCTTTTGCAGATGTCTTATGTTAACAAATCAGCCATTATGTTTTCATTGAAATCGACATTTCTGCTGTGAGTAGCTTGTTATGAAAACAGGATCCTAAAGTTCGTAGCCAGATCTCTCCTTTCTGTATCAACAAAGATACATTGTTTTGATTTCATTTCAAACTTTGTTCTTTTGTCCAATGCAATTTAAACGAAAGCTTCACAACCGAGCACCCGCAAGTGATTGTTAAAAATTTCAAAAAAAATAATTCGTTGTATGCTCTGTTGTGTAGTCAACTTTCATCCAAAAATATGTTTTCAATGTACTGTGTGCTAAGTATGGAAGCCTCCCGCTTTGAATACATCTTATCAAATGACTCGTGCAAAGCCATTTAATACTTCTGGATCATCACATGGAGGGACCCTTCCATCATCTCCATACCATTTGGGATTTAGAGCATAGGTTACCATATGAAGTGGGGTATTTACTACATTCCACCTCTGTGTCACAACAGGCCTAATATGTTGCTCATAAAAATCCAAAGTAGGATCTTTAGTTGCAATTATTTTCTTTATCCTCCCCAGCATATTATCAAATATCTCATATATCTCTCTAAGACTAGGAGAGTCTGTATCGGTATATCTAATAACATCTACGATGGATGAGACGATAGAGCAAAAATATTTACAAAATGCAAACAAAAATTAAAATCAGAAATTTAAATTTAACATGAAAATCACCAAGTATAATATTAACATTTATTTTTAATTTTTAAATAAGATCGACAACTTAATTGTGGATCACCAATTGTCTTCAAGGATCTTTTGCTTGACCGATCTTCCTTCAGGAGTTAGAATTAGACCATCGGGTCAACTTTAGATTCACCACCATCAATTGGAGAGCCTCATGCACCTCGAGCATTCTCTCCATCAAGATATAGTAAGTGGCATACCTATAATATATACAAGTATAAGACTCAATGTAATCTAAAAAGAGTTACTCATGTAACAATAATTAAAATAATTTAGTAATTTAATAAAATGAAGTAAACTAAACTATAATTCAAATTGGCATACCTTGTCTCAGTTAGTTTGTGGAACTCATTCTTTGAGAAGGACGACCCTGTTTGGGTACTGGAATACCATATCCTGGATATGGTCAATTCTGGAAGATGTTGCAATTCAGGAAGATGCTTATCCTCAAAATGAAATCCAGAATATGGGTTGACCCGTTTGGTTCACCCGAAAGATGACTGAGAAGACGCATAAGGAATTTTAATTCTTTATTTTTTAATTTCATTGAATATGGTGTGTATATGTGTGTATATACACACATGCACACGTGTGTATATATACATACATACATGTATGTATATATGCATGTGTATATGTGTATACATGTGTGCACATGTATACACATATACACGTGTATACACACACACACATACACGTGTGTTTATACACACACGTGTGTATATAGACATACAAGTGTGTATCCATGTATACATATATACACACACACATACACACGTGTGTCTACACATACACACATTTGTATATATATACACACATTATATGTGTATATACACATGTGCATGTATATACACATGTATATATACACATGTGCATGTATATACATGTGTGTACACACATCCTTATAGCAATATAATATACATCTTTATAGTCACGGATTCAACAAAATATTAAATTTGGTTTGTATATACACACATGTGTATTTATACACACGTATACACACACATGCATATATATACACACATGTATATATATACATCCTTATAGCAATATAATATACATCTTTATAGTCACGGATCCCACCAAATATTAAATTTGGTTTTCTAAAAATTGGAATTCCCATTCCACTTGTTTTGAAATTCCAATTCCACCCATTTTGGTGGAAGATGCAAATTCCCACTTTGGGGCAAAATTGGAATTTCGAAATTCCAATTTTTTGGATGGACACAAACATGAAATTATAATTTCTTGGAATTAGATAATGCTAATTCCAGTCTAATTCCAGGAAACAAACGGAAAAAGAGCAAGTGAAGTGTGGTGGTTGCAAATGAATATTTGAACCCTCTAGCTTCTGCCACCACTTTCTTCACCCAATCTATCTTCCCTATGTCTTTTAATGCATTGTTCAATGCATGAACACAACAAGGGGTCCAAAAGATGTGCTTGTAAGCACCTTCCACCATCAAACCATTTGATTTGCACACACTTGTTGAATCTGTGATCGCCTGTACTACATTAGCCAACCCAATCTTCTCTATGACATCTCTCAAAATGGTGAACTGGAACTCTACTTCCTTACACTTCCCTGAACAATCTATGAATTTCAGAAAATAAGAACCAACAGGGGATGTGACAATGATATTGATGAGTGGATGATGTCTAATATCGGTCCACCTATCCTCAAACAACACATTAATCTTGGAGTACTCTTTGTCTAGGATAGTATTTCTTAGCTTATGATCACCAGGGGGTATGAATGAGGGACCCATATTGGTTATATCTTTCACCATTTGTTTGAAATAAGTGGAATGGGACACATGAAATGGGATACCATTTGCAAAAAAGAATCTACCAATGGATGACTCTGTAATTTCCTTTGGTTGTGCATTAAACATACTTTCAACTGATCCCTTCTCACCACCACTCATCTTCCTTTTTCCTCTTGTCTCAATAGGGCTACAACTAGTACCAATGGTGGATGGCATAGGCGCTTAGATGACTGTGAGTGTGCACTTGCAATAGATAAAGAAGGTGATGACATTATCAAACCTTGTTTCCCCATTTCAGCCTCCAAGTGTAATCTTTAACACTCCATTCTCTCCTCATTAGTTAAACTAGGACAAGTTATAACCCCATGGCATGCGATACCCAAAAAGTGTGACTTTACCCTTGTATAGATGCCCCTAAAATCATCATTGCAAACATGACAATCCCACACCCTAGTCCCTCCTGCATTTTTATTTCTTTTCACCCTTAGGTGTAACATATTGGAGAAGAGGTTTTTTTTTGTTCAAAGGGCCCCTTTCATATTTGTTCCCCTTTCATATTTGTTCATGATTGTTGAAGGGCACTTAATCAAATCAGCTTGTTGTTGCCCACTACTAGCCTCAACACTATCATTTTGAGTTTGAGTTTGAATACCCACATGTTCTTCACCACTACTACTACCCTCACTGTTGCTCATTGTGGTTGTTTTTGATATTTTAGAATGAAATGAACTGAAAAAATAAAAAAAAATAAAAAAAATCAGACTATTTGAAGTTTAAGTTTTGATAATAAAAAATGAAAACTGGAGGCATGAGAGGAGGTTTACACTTACTTCTTGCAAGCTCTTGCTTCCTACAATGTTGAAATCACTTGCACAAATCCTTCCCGTTGTTGCTTCAAATGGAAAACTAAAACCCTTGCTGTTGTGTGAGAAAAAAAAAAAACATAATGAATTTTAAAATGTTCATTTGCAAACAATAAGCCACGATTTTGGACTTTTAGGGCAAACAACATGGAGGGGCCCACAAGACACCCAACCTAATGCCATGCGGGCTGGGCTTTTTATATTTTTTTCTCTTTTTTTTATTATTTTATGTCGAAGACGGACGGGGGACGGCTACGACGTCCGCAACCGTCCTCGGTACTTCCTCCCATCCCCATTTTTTGGGTGATGTCCCAAAGTTTTTAGGACGTCCCCCACTTTTTTTCTAGATTTCGAGGATGGGGTGGGGACGTCCCACAGCCGCCCCCTCGTCTCGGAAACGTCTCTGTTATGGAAACGAGGGGTTTTAGGCCGGGGACGCATCCCTGGGTAACACTGGTTCAAACTCTATGTTGGTAATTTCTTGTGGTGAAGACGTAACAATTTCTTTTAATAAAGGAAACATGTTAGCCTACATAGATGTCGGTATCTCTTCTTTTGAACCACATACCATCATCCTTTTCTAATTGTGCCCTACCAATTGAACTGCAACCTTTTAACAAAGTATAGCAATATTAGTTTTGTGTAGTGAATAGTATTAAATTGTAACAATTTCAATACCATTCTTTACATAAAACTGATCAAACTCTATGGAACATAATTCACCACTGTTATCCATTTCCAAACACTTAATTTTGTTATTGGTTTGGTTTTGAATAAATGAATTTTATTTTGATTTGGTTTTCAATAATTGTTTTGATATTCTTCAATTTCACAAATATTGCAATTTATGAACTTAACATATTAAACATAATCCTTTCTTATGCAATCATCTCTAAAAATAATGAATTAGACCCACCCATTGAAGTTACCTTAGTTGAACCAAAGACAATTGAATGCACTAGCTCCAATTGTAGTGTTTTACATTCCTTGGTAGGGAAGTTAATGCTCTTGTTTGTCATATGTACAATGCTTACATGTCAAATCTATTGAATCAACCTCAAAATATTATTCCTCTTGTGCAAATGTCAAGGCCTTGCTAATGTGATCAAAGCCTCTTGTGCCAAAGCTTCAAGTCATTGTTAGAAACTAAGTTACAACTCCCACTTCAGTGTGAATCTCTAGCACAGTGCTTGATTTGTTTCCTCTAGTAATTCTCAATGCACCTTTTGTCACTTTCTATCTATTAAATTTGAAAGTGACTTTACTGAGAATCTAATTGCATCTACTTGCTTTGATGAAATCAAATTGTTTTTGAGTTGAGGGACATATCTAACATCTCATAACAACCATATATTTCCATTTGTTAATTTCAACAAAATATTCCCTTTGTCAACATCATCACAAGATCTATTTTCACCAAGATAGACTTAAAAAAAATCACTACTTCGATATTTTTTTAAAATACTATTTACATGAAGTGGCATGAAATGAGTCTCCCGAATCCAACACCCAAAAATCTTTTGTAGATTCTACTATGCTTAGAATAAGAGCATGAACATCATCTTTGTATATTTTGGAAAAAACAATCTCAAAGACCTTGTGTCTTCTCTGTTGCAACATTGAACATGTTGTAGAGGGAAAGAATTACGATCGTCAGAACCCTCTTGTCCATTTTTACCATTGGCTTTGTGTATGTCAGTCTCTTCTGACCTTCTACTACACCAAATGGAGTGTGGACTACCTTGGAAACACTCTTAGGTAGATAGGATGAGTTAAGAGGCCATGAAATGAAGAATGAACTCATAGAGGTCCTACCAATTTTGACACCATGGAAGATTTCTTCACAAAACTCAAACTTGTAAAATTGCAATTAGAATAGTGTGGAATCAATAAGGATAGTAAGAAATTGATTTTTAACATTCTTTCTAAGTTGTAGTCCAAACTCTTTGGGTAAAAATATAAACCTGTGTCACACTTTTATAAAGGAAAATGTTAACAACACCAAAACTGTTCAACTTTAGTGACATAAAAGTGACATTTTTATTTAGATTTTGAAGATGATGTAATTTGATAAAATGTGCAAAACTTGATGAAGTTTAAGCCTATTGTTTTTTAAAATAAAATTGAAAAAGAATTGGTATGTTTTAAAAAAAAATAAAATTAAAGTCCATTTTTGAATTTCTAAAAAATACTCCAAATCAAGGGGTCTAACTCCCACCAAAAAATTATATGTAAATAATTATTTTTTCCTCTGATTTCAAAATATGTTTTCGATGACATGTACAGCGAGTGCAGAAAAAAGATTGGTTTTTGGTATATTTTCTCCATTATAACAATTCAAAGTCGAACAAGTACCCGAAACCGTAAGTTTTTGTCTCCCACCTTATTTCCCCTATCAAATATATACCAATGAAAAAATAAATTATATATTCTTGAAGATGAATCTCTCCTCTAGTTTTCCATACAATTTTTAAAATTTTTAAGATATGATTTACTATTTTTTTCTTCTTCTTTTGAATCAACATATTCTCCTTTGTTAATATACATACTTGCAATATTTTGTAATTTCAATATACTAGTTCTAATCAAATTACTATAAAAATTACATGACCATATTCTTAACTCCGAGCTCTACAAAAGGGTATTTTTAGTTTTTCCAGTAAGTGGAGTTTTGATGAAAAAATCAAATGCAAAAGTTAACAGTTCTGCAATTCTGTAATTTTTGGTGATTTGGCTATCACATAGGATGACTTGGCCAAGTATGATTCGGTCGAATCCTACATGGCCAAAAATGTGTTGGTGTTGGTTGACTCGCAAGCAGCCGCGTGGGCGACCGCTCGCTTTATCCTCATATATAAGGGGTTTTGTTTTTTGAATTTTAAAACCAAAAAATCAAAGTTATTCAAGCTCAAGGATTATGAAAGCATTTTTTTCTCAAAGGAGTATTTAAACGATTTTTGGAAAGCGAATTTGAATACTTTGTGCAATGGGGAATAAAAGGAATAGAACAAGAAAGTATTATCGAATAAGGGATGACAAAATGAAAGTTCATACAAAATGTAATTAAGAGCAACCTGTTGATGTTCACGAAGAACCTGTTGATGTTTAAGAAGATGTAACTCAAGTAGGGGAACAAATTGGTAGTAGTCAAGGTAGAAATATTTCAATTGACAAGAAAAATTTGATGAAGATAAATGAAGATTATCTTTTCAATCAAATTTCTTTTGAACACATGGTAACTGAAAGCACAATTAAGTTGCATTGCAAAAACATGTGGGAGGAATATTTTGAAAATAAATGTGGTTGGAAGAGCAATATTATTTGCCAAGTTATTCAGGAAAAGAGAAATGACTCACATTTTGGAGTTGCTGGGTGTTGATAATAAGAAAAGCTCTGGAGGTTATGTAAAAGGAACAATAGTTGAAAATTTGCAAGATGCATTGAACGTTATTAATAGCACAAGTCGAGGAGCTGATTTAAGTGTTGCACGTAGAGCATTGATGACTACAATTTCTATTAAGAGGTTGTCACATAGAAGACAAGTTCAGAAAATTTATGAATTATTAAATGTATCTAGAAGAACTACTCAGATATATTAGGAGGAGATATAATTTAGATAAAAATATTTAAAAGGATTGGGTAAATATTTGTAGACTTCCTTGAAAAGAAATAATGTCTGAAGATGTAAAAATACAGGTCGTTGAATATTGGACCACCCACTCTTGTGTTTCTTCCAATAGAAGGGACACTATATATATGAAAGATCAATAGATCAATATGAAAATTCAATATCCAAAATATTTTGTAGATACAACACAAAGTGAACTATTTGAAGTATTCAAACAAGAATTTTTAGATGTGAAAATATGTCAAAGAATGTTTGAGAGGTTGTGCCCTTTCTTTGTACGCATAAATAAGGTACGTGAAACTTGTTGCTGTTGAAATTATGTTGAGTTTCATCTATACTTGCAATCATATAAAAAAATTATGATAGTACTTAATCCAAATAATGTTATCCTTGGAAGTACGACACACTTTGTGAAGTCTATTTTATGTGATAAATTAGAAGATTCAGATGAGTTCATGTACAGTGTATAAAAAAGTTGATTGTGAAGATTTGCAAAAATTTCCATTGAAAACTGAGAATATTGATGTTTTGACACCAGTTTTTTGGAAGAGATTTGAATATGATACATACCGAACTAAGATAGGAGATGAATCCAAAAAATGTTGCATTGAAAGAGAATAAATTTCCCTACCTTGAGTTTATAACTAGATTCTGTAGTATCATTTATCCACATATCCAACATTGTCATGGTGCACGATGGAAAGCTAAACAATTTTGTGATTCCAAAAATTGTGTTCCACCTGGTTGTATTCATTCAATTGTATATTTATCCGAGAATTATACATTTGCCCCTCAATCACAGATTCAAGCTCAATATTATCATTCTGACCAAGTTGCAATATTTGTGCAAAAGAGCTATATACACACAATTTGAAATGGATGGTGTAGAAACTGCTGATCCAAATGAACACATTATCAACAAGGAGGTTCATTTCTATATCAGCGATGATAAGGTTCATGATAGGAGCTATCTAACACATTGTTTTTCAATGTTTTTTGAAGATCTTGTGAAACACGGGATAGATGCTTCACAACACTGGATTTGGTTTGATGGTTATGCAGGTAAGTACATATTTCAATCAATTTTCATTCTTATTTAAGATATTATTTACTTTTAATTGAATTGTAGTATATATATAAATTCTTGATTTATATGTTTTTATATTTGATTCAATTTGATTTTTTATTAAATGATTACATACATGTGTATAACTATATTCCAGGATAATTTAAGTTTGCAAAAGGCTTTAATTGACTATCCATGCAACATTTTAGACACAACGTTAAATTTTTTTGGAACTTCTTTGAAAGTGTACATGAGAAAGGAGAGCACAATGGAGCAGGATCATGTGTCAAGTAGTTACAAATGATGTTCAATGTTTATATCTATTTCCTAATTTAATTTGCAAATAAGTACACACACACATATATATGAAGCTTATATATATTGTTCTTTGAATTACCTAGATTGTATTGGATTCTTTTAACCTTGATTGAATTGAATTGATTATGGATTTCAATTGTGATTAGGGAGAAGATAAGATGCTCCTTCCTTATTCCCAAATGCACAAATGGAAGATCCAAGTTGATCAACCCAAGAGAAGGGTTAATACACAAATGAATCAACTATTTGGAAAGGAGAATAACAAAGGAAATACCTTAAATTCTGTTAATTATATATATAGAAATGATGTAAAACAATAATTGAAAAGATCTGAGAAATGCACTAACCTTGAAATATTGCAGATCAAAGAATGTTGTTTTCTGAGGTCTGTAGATTGTTTCTGGAAAAACTGACAGTTGATACCGAACGGAAACACAGAGACGAACAAAACCCAGAAATAATTTTTCGTTTTAATGTCGTCTTATGAAAAAGGTCGACCTTGACCCACAAATGTCAACCCTGACCCAATAATGTCGACCCTGACCTGCACAGATCTGAAAGTGACTTTGTTCGCGGATCCTGAAAGTTTGCCGAAAAGGGTATCCA
>MU223334.1:607864-625284 GCA_018584345.1 Thuja plicata | reverse complement strand
GAAAAATGCTTCCTTTTATATGAAAATAGGGCACAATCTTCCAAGGAGGCCTACATAGGATAATTAAATTCTAATTAAACCCATTCCCCTAGGAAAGGACCTATATTAAATATAATTTAGGAATCAATGCTTCGAAACCCGAAACAGCTGACCCGGAAGTGGGAAAACTAAATTTTTGATGAGCCCCGACAGCCGACAAGATTCCAGATTTGAAAGGGGGACCCAGGTCAGGGTCGAGGTCGACCCTGACCCAAGGGGTCAGAACCCTTGAAAAATATGCCAGGTGGGGTAAGAGGTTCCCGGAGAGGCCCAATCAGGATCCTGAACCAACACAGAAGCATGAGATGATGCAGAAACAGGATGATGATATGGTAGAGTTCAAAAATGTCCCCTAAGAAGGGCTAAACACTCTTAACATGGAAGTGCTTCCATTTTAAGATGATATATATATATATATATATATATATATATATATATATAGTTTCTCCATTTACTTTAAGCTAATAGCTCTTTTATGTAGGTAATAACATAGATAATTCAAAAAAAATTGTTGAATGGTGCCAAAATTATTTTTCTAGTCATGACAGAACACACAACAAACCTTATTTTTGGGAAGTGAAAGGTCAAATATCTTGTTCAGATTATTTTAAATTTTCATCAGGTACATTTCACTTTTATCATAATTGTTGATCTAAAAATGTGCAAATTTTATTTCATATTTGTAACAGATATTGATCGATCTAATCCTTACAATTGACAAACAATTGTTAGTATTATAAATTTATATCAAGTGATGACTACAAGAAACAACACATCTCCATTGATTCAAGTAAGATAAAAATCATGCTTTTGTGTTGAGAACAATGCAAATAGTCAATGTGAGAATATTGCAAATAGATATGTTTCACAATGAGAAATGAAATAGATAATGATAATGTCTCCTTATGAATATGATGACAATGAAATAGACATTCATGATCCTATATATTTAGCTAATTATGAATGTGTTTCTGATTTAGTTATTACAGGTTTTTTTTATCGGTTTTAGTTATTATAGGTTTGTGTGCACGCATCTTCTTTTATTTAATTTTAATTTATCACAAGTGATGTTCATATTTTATCTTATTTTTAATATTAATTTATGAGATCCATGTGTATAGGTGATATTTTTAATTGTGGTTGTGGATCTTGATAATACAGAAGGTGTAGACTATTATCTACTAAGATGCATGAAAGAAAAATATAAATTTTCAAAAGTAACTGTGGATGGTGATGGACAGTCATATCCAACTGGTTCAATTGTTATTGAAGGCACCTATTATAAGAAAATAAAGATAGAAAAAAATGATGTTCAATTTATTGATTACATGCCTGAACAAAAATCTCTACATTATAGTCACTTGATTATAGCGATATAGCTACAATTTGAGACATTGCCAAAAAAGGGCGTAACAACCAAAAGTGGAGGTTGCCTATTGAAGAACATGAAATTTTTTTGGAGATAATAAAAGATAGAGAGGATCCAAACTAAATGTATTAGGAACTTTAGGCTAAACTTATTTTTGTAGCTTGTACTTTCATATTTGAGCTAGAGTTTGAACTCATATAATTTGAGTTAGATAGGACTGTATATATATATATATATATATATATATATATATATATATATATATATATATATATTTGGACCATCTTAAAGTAAAGATGATTTTAATATTGGATATAGTTATTTATTTTGACATGGTTCAATGATTTTGATAAATAGTTATGCATTCTTGGTTCAATGGTTTTGATATATAGTTACAAATGCTTTTATGTATGCTTTGATGGTTAAAATGTTCTGATACATAGTTATAAATGCTTTTATGTATGTTGTTATGTATTCTTTGATGGTTCAATGGTTTTGATATATTCTTATAAATGCTTTTATGTATGTCCCTTTAAGACATAGTAACTTTAGATGCTTAAGACATCCCCCTAATACATCGTAACTTTAGATCCCCTTATATGCCATTAGTTTAGATACATTGCTTATATGTCATTAATTTGATAAATTACTTATATATCATTAGTTTGATAAATTTCTTATATGTCATTAATTTAGATAAATTTCTTATACGTCGTTAGTTAGATAATTTGTTTATATGCCATTAGTTTAGATAAATTGCTTATATTCCAATAGTTTAAATACACCTTATATCCATATTTATATTGTCTAGTTTACTAATAAAAAATTAATAATTTTGGTTTAAATTTGATTGACTAAAAATAATAAGAAATAAGTACATTTAATATATTTATTTAACAAAGGTGAAATAAATTTGGGAACCAACTCAATTATTGACATTAAGTTCTACATATTTATTGCTTGTATAAAGTTAACTTGCATAAATTGAAGCTTGTATGACATTAGTTAAGATAATTCCATACATTTACACATAATAAAAAATGATCCTAACTTGATCCTAACTCATATAAAATCTTCATACATGTACACACAAACAAACATCATAAATTGAAAACGTGTACACACAAACATGTATCCTAGAACTTTATCACTTGATCAGCTAACTTGATCCTAACAAATATAATTTCATCATGTACACACAAAAAAACATCATAAATAATCTAACTGAAATCTAACACATGAAATAATCATTACATAACACATGAAATGACCCTGAAATAAACACATTACACCTGAAATATCTGAAAATAAACATGTAACACATGAAATGTCTATAATGTTTAAAATATGTCTACAAAAGTCTAGAAATGTGTGAAATGTCCATAATGTAAAGATATTTCCACAATGTATATAAATGTCTACAATGTCTAAATATGTCTACAAATGTATGGAATAACAAGAGAACATCTAACAATATCTCTAACTTGAGCCCTAACGTGATCCTTGATCAGATCCACCACCTACTCGAGGGGCCTCTATTGTACACAAATCCTATGTTAAAAATTACAGTACACATGTGTACATGTACAATTATTAAATTTATATATTTAAAAGAAAAAATTAAAAAAACACATGTTTAAATATACATAAATTTACCTGTGTATCCTAATGAATAGGATCACCAGGTGCCTACAAATCTCCATAGGTCGCGACCGTCATAATATCCTATAATATATTAAATTCAAAAAATATGTACACAATTAATTTACTTGAAAAATATATAGCAAGCTATCTATACAATTAAATCAAAATTAAAATTTGGTTTCTTACCTTATTTCTCTCCTCGAATGCATGCACGATGTCGGATATCTTAGAAGAGTGTAATGAAACTACATCTAGATCAATACCCTCATCCATAAGCAGAGATAAAAAAATCTCTCTTTCAAATTCCTACTGTATGAGGTGTAGGATCGACTGGTGGCTGCCATGGAGGAGGTGTAGGATCAACTGATGTCTATTGCAGAGGAGCTATAGACGTATCAAAATATCCTCTTACCTCGAAGTACCAGGCTCTGCATCTCTAGCTCCATGACAGCTACCAGTGGAGGGTCTCCCAAGTAAGCATCTAATGAAGCTTGGAATCTCCTCGGGAGTGACCCCATGTAATATCAAAATAAAGGGCCATTCAATTTGATCACATGCCTTAGAAAAATCAATTTTGACAAAAATGACATTCTTCTTAGAGTGACGAGCTCACTCCATTCCTTCCTAAACAAAAATAATATTGTTGAGAATGAACCTCGATTTGATAAAACCAACATCTTAAAGACACACAATTTGAGTGAGAAGATGAAAAATATTTAGTGCAAGAGCTTTGACAATGATCTTGTAATAAATATTGAGCAAGGTTATCGGTTGCCAGTTGCAGATATCCTCCAGATCTCTAGCTTTAGGTATGAATTTAATGTTCCCTTTATTAATTATCTAGCTCAAAGATTGAGAGTGAAAACCTTCTAGGTAGACCTTATGAGGATCGAAACCAACATGAGGCCAAAGGCCTTTGTAGAATTCAAAAGGAAAGCCATCACAACCAAGTTCTTTGTCATCTTCCATGGAGGAAACAACTTCTTTAAGATTCTCAAGGGTTAACATTTTATCGCAAAACACCTTCTGAGAATCTAAAAGCTAAGAAAGGACGACTGCAAGGAAACCCCACAAGGCTTTTTATCTAGTAGGGAAGCTTCCTTGCATAGTGAACACCTTCTCATAATGTCTGACAAAAGATTGAAGAATTTATGACAACTTAAAGAGCACCAAGTGACCTTTAATTTGTTTGATACTAGAAGAGGAATGATGAGCTCTAAGAGTCAGGAAAAATTCTTCAGAAGCCTGATCACCCACTTTGAGCCAATGAAGTCTAACCTTAATTTGAGCTTCTTTGGAAGCATGATGATCAACAATCTTATTTTGATGGCAGAGATGAGCAACTCAGACCTGTAAGTTAGGGCAGAAAGGGCTCATAGCCAAAGCTTCAGAGGAAACACATAGATCTTTAGTGGTCACATCATAGGATCGCTGGTGGTACATGACCAACTACCTACCATAAATGTAAAGAAATTGTGCAATGTGAAGAATGACATCATTCCACCACCTAATCTAGCCAGTTGGATGTGTGGGCTTGGGTTCAAGATTTCAAACCTGTTGAATGTGGGCCATTGTGGGTTGATGATTTAGTAATGACATTAAAAAAGAGTTACATTTTAGAGGGACACATATGAGTTGTTTGTCATTTAATGTTGAGCTTGATTGGATAGTGGTTTGACAAGGTGAACTCAAAAAGAGGTAAAACTGACAAATCTTCATTTTCTACAAAAGAGAAAAAAAGATTGAGTTGAGATGATGACATGATAAAGCCTTTTAAAAGTTTTCTTGGGACCAACTCTAAAATTACACCAGGTATGCCAGACACAATGAGAATGATGGTGATTAACACTAGGGCTGAAAAGGCCTAATTTATTGCACACGTTAAACCATGCCTCACATTCTCCAACTGTCCATAAAAAAGGTAGAATACCTTCCTTCTCAGAAGCCGCCTCAACCATATTAAAATTCCCACACATAACCCAAGTTGTAAGTGACAATGAATCAACTATTCATCACCACAACTAAGATCTTTCAATAGCATCATTGGTAGCATAAACATTAATGTGTTAGTAATAATTGGGGGGGGGGTGTGAATCAGTGGCCTCAAAAATATTCCAATAATCAACCCTTAAAACTTAGTACCACAATATTAAGCCTCTAGTTATCTTCAATCCTATAAGATGAATGCCTGCAAATACTTTTATCAAATTACTAGTGCTCGGAATGCTTTGTAAAACCTTCTACTCTATGTTTACCGAATAGCAGTTTGTTAATTTACCGAAAGACAGTAAATTATCTAGAGTATACCGATCAATCTAGTTAAGTGTAATGCAAAACACTAAAGTAATGACTCATAAACACATTGACACATGGATTTTTAACGTGGAAACCCTGTTAAGGGAAAAACCACTTGGGACTGGTAACCCAAGATTTTCACTCTTCTGAAGTGAGCTCGGTGAAGAGCCAACCCTGTTAAAGGTTACAATCACACTGTTAGGTGTGACCTTGTTAGAGGATTTAAAAGTTTAGTCTATCACTTGATATCAGGCATCTCTATGCTACCATACTTGATCAAACACTCACTTGGCCTATCAATTAGTATTTGACATCTCATGATATCTTCATGATCAAACTTTTTGATACTCCTTGGGATGTATCTCAATATAGAAAGGATATTTAAATCCCGCTCAGTTAAGAGACTTTCTGAATCAATGGTTAAACTGAAACAATATGATCTGTTCACATATACAACTTATACTTGCAGATTTTTAGATCTATTGTAATCTCACAAAACTATTCTGATCAATATAACTCTGTTTATACCTTTTCTCCACTTTGATTCTACTTGGTGATGTTGTGCTCTATTGCTCGGTGTTTGCAAAAAACTTTAGCTCTTTCCTCAGCTTGTTGATTAGGACTGTATGAAGTTACTCTTCATCAGTTTCTCTTCAGCATCATCTTTTTTGCATTCACGCACCACAATTTGAAATGAATTGAGTTGTCTCTTTATAGACATGATATCACCATTGTTAGGTTCTTGATTTTCTTGATCTTGGTGTGATCCATAATTCTCGCCAATTAGATTTAAAGCAAAAATCCTATTTTATCTCACTGAGATCTTCTCGCCAACTGGACAAAACAACTTTAAATCATTTACTTATCTCTGGCTTTATCTTGTCGATGAGAAGAAGGATAACTACTAGTTAACTTTATATTTAGCTCTGCCAACTAGATATTTTGTCGTTTCTGAACTCAAGTTAATTTTGGTGTTTAACTCTTTGATAGCGTCGGTCAACACTCCAGTTCTCCTCGGGCTTCTCCGTCAATTTACACTATGTTTCTGGCCATCGGGTATGCTTGTGATTCTGCTCGTCGATAATGCTCGTCAGTGTTCTTTCTCTAGCATCACTGTGAATTGACTTTTGGTGATCTCTATCCATCGGGTTTCACTGACCAACGATGTTTGTAGTCACATTGTTAATACTTGTCTTTTATGCATTACAGAAAGCATAATATTTTTCTCTTTGATTCTCTGAAGTCTTTGAAACTTTGATTATAAACGATTAGATTATATCAAGTTGACATCAATGACAATACAATCCATTAACTGATTTAATTTCTTGCATTATCCTTCTGCATTTCGGTGATCAACTTAACATCTTCAAACATTCAATCAGTTACATGTCATCAATCTCTCCCTTTGGCATTGACGGCAACATACTACATTATCATACTATACTATTACTAATACAATATGAAATAGACAGTTTCATCAAGCTTTCCTAATGTAACTATTACAAATCTCTAGCTCTCGGTAAGCTCAAAAATAGCTTAGATTTGTTTCATGCAGAGTGGTTTTCTTCAATATTCAATCCATTCAATGGATAGATGTATTATCTAATATATCTGTTTTGATATGTATTCTGCCTTGACTATTCCTCTTCTTGATAATCTCTTTTTCCTTTGACAACAATCTTTCTCTTTGTCTGAACTCTCTCCCTTAGATGAATATTTATGTGTAACCAATTTATCTCCCTTAGAATATTGATTAACTCTTCCTTTCTTCTGATTCTCACAAACGTCTCTTCATGGTTAATGATATAATTTGCCCCTTTATCATATCTCTCCTTTATGTGTTATGGAATCATCTCTCCTTTTGATAATGAGATCGTCTCTCCCTTTGTATGATAAAGAAAATCTCCCTGATGATAATTCTCCCTTATGATAATGACTCTCCCTGATGATAATGAGATAATTCTCTCCCTTTGACAACAATGCCAAACAAAAATACTTCTCTTTATTTTATCTTCTATATCATGTTCCATCCCTTTGTTAATCCCTAAATTTTGTTGATGATTAGTGACCTACTCTTAGTCATTTACTTAGGCAGTTTTAGTTGGTTATAACTGTGGTTGAGCTAAAACTATTCAAGGCCGAGCAACATTGCCGAGTAGGAATACAGGTTTCCAAGTTACATCATGCCGAGCTGAGTAGAATACTTAAGTGCCGAGTGACAGAGATGTTAAGTGCCGAGCAGAATAGTTTTTGGATACATGTCAGGATTGATTCAAACTTTGAGGTAAAATGTTTAGGCCAACTTGTATGAGCTTTGGGCCGACATATGTACACATTTAATATTTATCTACGAAGTTATTTACGCATTTAATTGTTTTATCCTATGCATGACATGGAGCCAATCAGAAAATTGGAATGCCTTGGAGACATAAATATTAGATCTTGATCGTTGATCTAGATCTTGCCAACAAATCTGTAAAGACATATAAGATTGCTTCTAACCCTATTATTAAAAAGAGGGACATATACAAAGAGAAAAAGGGTTGTGTGTTCATGAGAGATGAACAGCGAGTTATTTTGAGAAGAAGCCTAGATCAAGCAGAATGACAGAGCAGTGAATAGTAGAGTAAAGACATATCAGATTGTGAGATCACAAAAGGTATTGGAAAGAGAAGCTCCGTCATTAACATCTGAGTGCATAATGAAGGATCACTACTTAAAACATTCTAACAGGTGTATCAGGTGAAATCTCTTAACAGAGTGGTTCTAACAGACCTACTTTAAATCTCTTAGCCGAGTGCTTACTTTACTGTAAGTTGAAATCCTTTCACAAGGTAGATTGTAATGATCTTTAGTTCTTAACTGAACATACCTTTAACCATGTAGATTGTATTTTGTAGTCAAACTCTTCTAGCCCTAATAGGAACACTTTATTGCTGTAGTAGTGAATATTTTGTGGGTGTCATCCCCACCCCAGTTTTACCTATTTGGGTTGCTGGGTTACCAAAATTCTATGTTATGGGTTATATGTTTCATGTTGTGGATGATATCTGATGTTAGGATAATTCATATATGTATGAATGTGGATCAATTTATTTTAAGTGATTAAGTTTTAAGATCTGATTCACGCGCCTCTCAGTATCTTTCTTTCCCAATATTGTACTTCCAACAATTGGTATCAGAGCTACCGTTCTTCTATAAAAGATTTTAATCAGCTTGTGAGTACAGATCTTGAGATGGATGTTTACAATTTGGGTAAAGTCATTAAGAATCAGAAGATCGAGATTCATCTAGCATTACATCAGCTTGAGATAGAAAGATAGGAATTGAAGAAATCATTGACAGCTAGGAGAGATTTGGCCAAACAAATGAATGATACTCATTATCAGGAAGATGACATTGCAAATCTATTTCAGAATGGAGATTCTACTGAGAGCGATGCAGAAGTTGTAGATCTACTGGAAAAGAACAATGTACCGTGTGAAGAAGTTAGGGACTTGAAAAGAGAACAAGAAATGTAGACAGTAAGACTATGTGAAGTAGTGGAACAAAAGAAGAAAGATGAAGATGACAAAGAAATGGAAGAAGAAGATAAAAGAGTGATAACTGTCAGACTTGATGAAAAGACACATGATGTGAAAATGATGACAATTAATCAGGTTGACATGGCAAATCAATTGCTACTTGCAAATCAGGAGATTAGTAGGAAAGATATGGAAATGATGAATATGAGATCTGAGAACAATCAATTGAAAGATGATTTGAGATCTGAGAAGGAACTGAATGAAAGGTTGAATAAACCTAATGAATCTTTGACTCACTTTGAGAATCTGATGGAAGCATCAAGAAGACCAAATGATTCTTCTGGATTAGGTCACACTGAACCAAAGATATCTACTGAGAAAGGAGAATCATCTAAGAATGGTGAAAGGAGGAATGCAAAGACAAAGAACAACAAACTTGTTTGCCGCCACTGTGGAAAACTAGGTCATACAACAAACATTTTCCAAAGCAAGAAAGGTAAGTCCAATACTAAACCTAAGTTCAATGGTTATTGTTTTAATTGCAAGAAGTTTGGACATAAAGCACATGAATGTTGGGCTGAAGCAAGTGATGCACCTCCCAAACCAAGATTCAATGGTTATTGTTACAAGTGTCATAAATATGGTCATAAAGCACAAGATTGCAGATCCAATGCTAAACATCAATGGACATCTAAGACACAAGCAAAAAGCACCTAGGAAAGGCAACACTTACAATTGGGATTATAACACAAGGTAGAGTTGTCATTACTATGAAGAATATGGACATGCACCTGAAGATTGCTTAAAGATACATTTCAGAGGAAAATCTAAGAGTTGGATGAATGGAAGCCTAGTTTGCTTTAGTTGTTTGAAGATTGGTCACACTAAGAGAGAGTGTAGGACAAGAGTACTTGATCCTACTATTGAGGAAATAAGAGCACAGATGAACCAAACATGGGTAAGGAAAACAGAGCCGAGTAACAGTGAAACTACTGAAGCCGAGGTCACCCAATCCAATGGATTAGGTGATCACATCATCTCTAACTGAGCAAGAGAGGTATGTAAGGAACTGCATTTAAATTTCAAATCTTACATCAGTTCCTAATATGTAAATGTGCCAAAGTTCATATTTGCATATGTTGAGATGCACCAAGACATGTTTGTGACAAATGCCGAGAAGAGTTAACTGCACTATAGGTGCTGAGTTGGTTAGCCGAGTAAGTTTTGTGATGGCTGAGTATGGTAAGCCAACTGGTATGCAAGTTGTGTTAATCGGCCAATGACAGCTGGTTTGCACTAACCTAATGAGCAGAACATTTATTGCTTACCTACCTTGACCTTTCAAGTCTATATAAGGACGAACAATTTATTCTTCATTTTTACCTTGCAATTTTTAGTATTCACAAAGTGATTGAAGAAGTTGCAAAATTGATCTTAGTGAATTTTGTATCGAAGATCTCACCAGCGTGCCGTCAGCAACCCTAAGTTGAACAGTGCAAAGTGCTACTTGTTGAGGTACCCTATTTTTCATTTTCAAACCCTAATTTTAGAGATTATGGCTGCAAGTTCTTCCACACTAGTCAAAGGTATGGAGGAGGAGCTGAAGCAAATTAAGCTAGTAAGAAGTGACGCATGTGCACCTCCTAACTTTTGAGCCATTCCCGAAAGCACAATTTTAGGTGATCTAAACGGAGCCCTCTCATCTATTCCACCAAAGGTACTTATGATCTACAATGTTAGATCTTGTTACATGGTTAAGATTGGTGAAGTAGGTTATAGTGAATTGAGGAAATCCTACAACAAGTTGTGCAATAATGGAGTTCTAAAGGAAGAATTCAAGCATTTAGGCGACAAAGGGTTAACTCGTGCCCTAGATTTTCCACCAGTCTTCAAGGATGAATGGATCAAGGTTGTTCTAAGCCGAGTTCATAATATGCATATGTGGCTGGACAATGGACCAGTTAGGATCACTAAAGATATTATTCATCGAGTAACTGGATATCCTATTATCAGCAGAAAATGAATGATGAGAGATCAAAGTAAAGAAGAAATAACAGCTAACACAGGAGCTGTCTGGAATAATAGAGGTATGACTATCTCTACAATTGAATATTTAGAACTTGAATTTGGAGTGAGAATGATTGCACATAAGTTCTATCAGTCGAGCCAACTAGATAGTGTTCCCTGCACAACTATGGACCAAGCATGGAAGATAGTTAAGAAGAATCACACCTATGACCTTGCCGAGCTACAGTTGACACAACTAGCCGAGAACCTACTATCGATCAGAAAAGCTAAGAGCTCTTCATGTAAGTTTGGTTCTTTACTAGTTTTCATATTATTATATGTACAAAAGTCATTTCCTACACTAGGAAATATTGTTTGGAAGAAGGATAGACCTAACTGTGCAGATTAGTGAATGTATTCAACAATTAGGCAATAATTTCAATAGTATTATGGGAAACTACTTTGTGGAATCCAAAAAGAGAATGAGGTTGAGATCTAGAATTCCTAGTTCACTTGTGGAAAAGCACTATGAGGAGATATGTTTTCTAGTTGACACAGATTACACTTACATTCAGACTGTGACACCTAGGGTATCATGGCTAGAGCCATTTCCCTATGAAGTTAACATTGATGAAACATCAACAACTATCACAACACTCCTAGCAGAGGAGATTGATACAAAAGCAAAGAGATTTGGAAATTATGATGAAGCTAAGGCAAAGATATCTATGAATCTAAAGGCAGGATCCATGGAGAGAAAGAGGAAAAAGATTGTAAAGAATCTGAAGAAAATGGTTGGATTTTTGAGTGATGAGGAGCTAGAGGATGCACCTCTAGGCATATCTACTAGACAAGGAGAAGATATATCTGAAGAAGAAGAAGAAAGAATAAGTGAATCTGAGGAAGAGATTTCTGTTAAAGCAAAAGGAAAGAAACCAGCAGTAGCCAAGGTAACTAAGCCGAGCCAAGCAAAACCTAAAGTTACCCCTCCCATTGCCAATCATCCAAGGACAAGGGCATTTGCTGCCACATCTCTAGTAGTGAAAACAAAAGTATATGCAAAGAAGGTTGGAGAGAGTAGTTCTAGATCAAAGACTAAATTTTCAACAAAGGCTGTGTTGAGCCTACAAGTAAAGAGACCAAGAAGGAAACTACATTTGGATCCAAAAAGTGATGAAGAAAATACTGAAACTGATGAAACCAGCAACATACCAACAACACCATTCAAAAGACCCATTGATATTAATGATGTATGTGAGAATTTGAGGAATTCTACAGGGTTATTTGGATTAGTTTATCAAGTATGAGAAATTGAAGGTAGAGGATAAGCATAAAGTTCAGGAAGCTCTACTAGATATGGTGAGCAATTTCAAGTTAACTCCTATACAGATAGGAAACAATGTGCCAAGTGAACTATATGAGTTTCTATCTAGAAAATGGGAATTTGCACTTACTACGGAGAGACATATTAGAAAAGGTACATTAGCTAAGGTTATCCCTGAGCTGACTAAGAAACAAAGAGCTAAATTTATTGAGGAATACAAGCATAAATTTCAATCTAAACTCAGAGGATATACTATTTTGAAAACTGATATTGAAAGTATAGTACAATAGAGTACAAGGATATGGAAGGAAATCTTTGGATTGATAGCTCCACAAAAGGAGAAAAATGATGAAGGGACATCTAGACAGAAGGATAAAGAAGTGGAAACCACCCCTGCACCACAAAAAACAAAAGAACAAATTGCCACTAAGCCTGAAAAGACTGGAGCAGGACCAAAAGAACAAACAAATACAGTAAACACTTGATTTGATAGTAGACAGTCCAATTGACATCACAATTGATGACTCTAGTAATTTGGATGCCGAGGGTCGGGATGAGCTGAGAGATACAACTATAGAATTGCCTATTAAGGCTACTAAGGCTGAAGGAGAGAAGATTATAGAGAAACCTGAAGATAGAGTTGAACAAAAGGAAGCAGAGAAGGAGAAGATAGATGAACAAGAGGTAAATATACAAAATTCACCTATTTTAGAGGTTGTGAAAACAATTTTAGATAGTGGAGAGGAGATGAGGGATACTAACAACGAGCCTAAGGAACAAGAGACAGTGCAAGTGTTGGTTGATTTACCACACTCTGTATCATCCACTCCCACTGGACCTAAAATAGGAGGTATGCCTGATCAACAAACAATTTTGATTGAATTGAAAGATGTAATGGTGACTACTACTGAAACAGGAAAAGGTATTGTAGAAACGAAGCCGAGTAGTAGCTCACCTGAATTTAAGAGGAGGAAAGTTATGAGGAAGAAGTCTCTGATTCTTGATGTCACATTAGATGAAACCTTCTGGGTAAATATATCTATAAGGGGCTACCTCCATTCTGCACCCCTCCAACCACATGCCTACTACATCAATAACACCTTTGCCAATTGTAAAGTTGAAAATCCTGAACTCCGTAGGGGTCAAAGTCCCCTTCTTGTGTGGCACAAAATGCTCATTGTCTGTTAACAATATCTGCCATATAAACTCCATTTCAGCCACCCTTGCTGGTACATAGTAGGATAAGAGATGAGGTGGGTGAATACACCCATATACCCTGATGATTGTATAATTTTCTTCCAAGAAGAAATCTCCCCAATTATGCTTTCCTTCACACTTATCTGTGTAGTCACATGGCCTCAGTAGTTGCATAATCTTTAGTGGGACTCTTATTCTGCTAATGCGTAGACTTTGTACTATTGGATATATAATCCAATTCTGAAAATCACAATAACCACAGTCCTTGGACGTGTAATTCCAAACCCTCACCCAAAATTGGATAGGATTTGGTCCTTCTTGGTAAAACCTTTGTGGGGCCAAATTATCCACATCCATGATTAGAAAATTGAAATGCAACAGGAGATGCATAAGGATGGAGTAATGAAAGAACTTGGGCTCCTTCTCCTTTGGGTCTTTCATCTTCTTCTGAGTGGCAATGAAACCCTCATGCATCTCATCAATGATATGCTGAATGTAATCATAACTAGTATTAGAGTGGACCTCTTGTAGATCCAGCACCATCATTAGAATGCCCGCATTGATCTTCTCTGCTTCACCATCTATCCCTAGCACTCTACATAGGGCATAGGCAACATACTTGATGTAGAAGTGTAAATCCTTGTAATAATATGGGCTGGTCCCAGACATAGGATCTAAATACTTCCTCACTTATTTCAACATATGTTTCTGCAACTGGCCTCTAGCAATTCAAGGCTTCAAACTATATCTCTGTGCCTGCTTTGTCATGTCAATTCTAGTAGACATAGTGCTATATAAGCCAAAGGCTTGCATGAATGAATTTCTATTAAGTATCAACAAGGCAGTGCCATCATTCCTTTTGATTTTTTTGGAAAAAACATCATAATGACTAGCCAGGTCTAGGAACAAGTCTACATCTACGTAGACATTAGGAACAATTAATCTAGCTAAACCACAGGTCCAAGGGTTTGAAACTGGAATAGCTTTATCATAATTCTTATAAAAATAATTGAAAAGTGAAAAACCTGTTGTTCCTGGAGTGTCAGCATCTCGTATATCTCAATAATCATCAATGAGCACATTGGCATTTGCTTTTTTGTTCTGAGTTGAGCCAGGAAGCAATCTGAGGAACTCATCAGAATAATTAGTTTTTCCCTTGGCCTCTTCTTCTACCTTCTCACTTCCACCGCTGGTCGAAGCTACACTGACCGCTCTGCTCATGTTTACCATGCCTGAATCTCCTTTTCTTTACCGATATTGAAACAAATCTATCTCTGAGATTCACCGACTGCCCTGTGCACAATTCTCTGGAAATAATGAGCTTTAAGCAACAGAAAACCTTGCAATCTTCTAAATTTTCTCTCTGTCAGAATACTTAGCTCTTCTCTTTTTGGAATTCTGAAAGCAAGATGAATGCAAATGAATACACAATCAACTCCTTATAGTAACCGTTCGAAGTACACAGCTCATGATTTTGAGAACATCAATTCTGTCTGTAACTCAACATACTACGAACTTGATTGAAAACCTAGCTGTAGTTCCATGAGCGTGACAGGAAATCAAATTCATAAAACTGAATCCTTAGAAAAACCTTACAAAATTCAAATGAGCTGACATGTCTTCCTGGGATTGGCTAACTGTCATACATCTCAGCTACCCTTTTCTGCACAGTAATCAAAATCTAAGCCTGTGATTGGTCGATGAGTGATTCACACTGTCATATCTGATACTGCCGCCTTTTCTTAAAATTTGGTATCAAGCGACCATGCGAATGCATATAATTTCTCTATCGCTGACCCTAGTTCTTAACCCGTGATTTCTTTGGAGTCATAGCTACTACACAACTTTCCTTACTTTTGTTAACCTCAATTTTCATTTGGCAATCACGCGACAATGAAGAAATCAAAGTCGCCAATGGTTAACACTAACTCACATTCTTTTTAGAGACTATGCGACTAACTATCACTTTTATCTCTCACGGTTATCTTTCAGTCGCCAAATGTCTTCTTTCATTCGCCAGACTGTGTGACTGTGCTTAGTCGCCCGATCGCAAAATGCAAATGTTAAGTGCCAAAACTTCTTGAGACAACGTGACAGGTACTATGCCCTTTACTTTATCTGACGACTTCGCGACATACCCTAAGCCACTGAGTCAGGATGACTTTTCCTTTTGGGCTCTTTTATTCTCAGATTTGTGACCATTGTAGGATCTTTTAATGACTTCATCCGACGGCTTTCACCTAATCGCAAAGAAATCCATTATACCTTTAAAATCTTCTGAGACTTTGCGACAAACAAAAGCCCGTAGTGAGTCTCGTAGTCACTGAATGAGTTTTTATCTTTTGGCGATCATGCAATAAGTCTTTGAAGTCCACTTACCTTCTGACACATGTCTCATCGCATATTGAAAGCTGAGTCATCTTCTAGATCTGGCGACAACCCGACTGTGCTTTATCCAAACCGCATATGGTTAGTCGCAAGGTCTCAAAAACTTTAACTTAACTGGCATCTTTTCTGGAGACTGTGTGACTAAAGCTTTGCACATCATAATTAACCTCAGACCCATTTAGCGATTGTGTGACATAAAGAGATTGTGATGTCTCAGAATAAACCCTTAGCTGCTGAAAATTTCTTGCGACCTTATGACCTGTCTATGGGCCCCTTCATATATTCCTGGCCTGGTCACTAATCCCGCAACTACGCGATACAAACTAAATCATGAAGTTTGGGAATGCCAAAGGAATATTCTAAATTTGAATGAGACTACACGACACAAGCTAATCGCCAAGTCTGGGAGAAAAAGGGAATATGGCCTTCAGGTTATGTGACTAAGTGATCAGAATATAACACATGACTTAAGTGAAGCAAAAAGGTAACTGCGAAACATAAGCGAAAAATACCTTAGGGTTTATTTTCAATTTGGAACTATGAACAAGACCTAGGGTTTCAAGGTTTTTGCACATTCTCACAGGTTCAGACTTGAAAACCTAAAAACCTCGATAGGAAAAAAAAGGCATAAGGACTGAGAGACTTCTGTTTTAAACACAGAATCAGAGAGGGAAGACCACAAAGCTTAGGGAAACAAGCCAAAACCTGGAATACAACCAATAGTGGCTCTGATGAGGATTGGCTAAATAGTGTTTATGACAAAGAACCACAAAATCTCTGGTTGCAGACCACCACAAAAATGGAGCAGAACACCAAAATAGAAAGGGAAATATTTACAGAACTTACAAACAGGGAAAAGAAAGACCTACATATGATACAAATTTACTTGTGCACTACTTTGATTCTTACTTAAAGAAAGGCTTCAAAAATTGCCCATGCACAGGCAACTCAAAACTTTCTCCCTCCATATTTTTCAACAAATATGAGTCTTTGCCAAAATGTTCTGAGATTATATAAGGTCCTAGCCATAAAGACTCAAATTTTTTGTGCTAACCTCTGTCCTCTACCCTTGCATTCCATTGGAGAACTAAGTCACCGGCCTGAAACTTTCTGTTAGTAGCCCTTTTGTCAAATAAATACTTCATTTTTTGTTGTAACCTTATGTTCTCTCTCTGACTATCTCTCCTTGTTTCATTTAATTCTATCAGCTATATCATCCTGTCTTGCATTGGGTTAGAGACATCTAAATGTTCTTATTTTATGAATTGGTAAACAGGTAGTAAATTGTTCATTGTCAACCTTGCTTGTAAACCATATACCAATTCAAAAGGAGACTTACCAGTTGCCTTCTTGAGTGTTATCCTATCAGCCCAAAGAGCTAATTTTAGCTTTGTATGCCATGTTTTTTTTTTCCAGAGTCCTTTTCAATATCTTTAATATGCTTTTGTTTCTAGACTCAGCTTGTCCATTAGCCTGTGGGTGATATGGGGATGAGTATGATATTGTAATCCCATATCTTTCACAGAAACTTGTCATTTCTTCTGATCTGAAACTCATAGCATTATCCATTACTAACTTACTAGGCACACCAAACCTGGTTAAAATGTTATCCATGAGAAACTCAGTAACCACC
>MU223334.1:583540-600834 GCA_018584345.1 Thuja plicata | reverse complement strand
TTCACCTACATTCTCCTTTTGCAATAACTGTCCTCTTCATCTTCAATAGTGAGGCGCCAAGTAGTCACCCTTACTCATCGTCCAAGATTTCTTCTTCAACTGCTGGCTTCTTTCTCTTGGGTGTGGTCATCAACTCCCATGCTTTCACTTCATCATCTGATGGCCACTTGAATTCTTGAGTACTTTGTATCTGTTCTTTTTTCCTGTCCCATCTTGCATCAGTGATGTTCTTTACATCTACTAGAAACTTGTTGATGTCAGTTTCTGCCTTGAAAGCTTCATCTAATATCTTATTGAATCCATCTATGTCCACATCTGTCTCCAAAATAAATGCCTCATCACTAGGCATTTTGCTGTCAAATTCATTCCTCCAGGCATCTAAGGCCTTTACTTGGTCATCATCTCCCCTTAAGGAAGGAACAAATTTATTGAAGTCATCAGAAAATGGGCTTAATTTTACCTCAATTTGATTCAATTTGCCCTTAAAGAATGAGAGAGCAATATTAATCCTTTTGATCTCATCTTCAACTTCTGCCACTATTTCTGGCAAATCTGATCTTAGGGCTTGCAAAGATGCTAGCTTTTCAAAAAATTGTACCCTAGTAGACCATTTAGTAAAATAGGGGTTTAAGATAGCCAGATGCCCCATCACCTCTGTATGCAAAGCTGGCAACTTATTATAGGCATTGAGTACAACATCAGTCTTATCTTTCAGAATTTCAATTCTATGTTGTAACACACCTCTTAATGCTCTTAAAGCAATTGCATTTCCTTTCTCTCCCTCAACCTTTTCCTCAACCACCTCTTCAGACTTTGTCTTGTCCTCAATTCACAGGGGCTGTGGTTCATAGGCACATACATCACCTTAGTATTTTCTTCCAACTCTTTCATTAATCTTTTTATCACTTGATCTTGGTGGTGTACTTGTATCTGACATAATTCTCTATCTTTTGCCAATGCACTTATCTCTTCTAACAATGTGCTACACTTATCAGACAATTGTTTAGTTTTGTCCTCATTTAAGTGAGCCCAGTGTGTCATGATTTGGGATATTTTCAAATCCCCTGTATTCTGGATTGTCCACACCATCTGACTACCCACCATATTCTCCTGGATGTTCACCACTTGGGGCTTTTGATCCTTTGGGCACAGGCTCCACATTGCAAAGGCCTGAGACTTTGGGCTATACCCAAATCCTTTTATCACATCTCCCATTTGAACTTCACTAGCCATTTTGAGATCTGGCTATTTTCTAGTTTGGTCAATGATGAAGGCAGATTCCAAATCCCAGCCCTCAACCAACAATATGCCACTACCTAGCACCAATTTCCTGGCCTCCTCAGGTGAAATATCTTCACCTTCAGGATCATAAGACTGCAAAGCTACCAAAGCCTCATTTGTTATGGTCTCCTTACCATCAACCATCAATTGAGCTCTTATCTGCTCTTTCTTGTACCATCTCAGGAAGTCTTTAAACTCCTCAGTTTTGACAAAGTTGTCATCATTCAAAAATTCTTGCTGATGGATTAGCCTTTCATCAACACAGGCCTTAAGAGGCAATTCAACATTATCCTCCAAATCAGGCTATTGCTTCTTGCCTTCCCTAATTGCTTTCCTCAGGTTATGATCATATAACCTATTGCCAGGTACTAGGGCTTTAGCCTTATCCCTTTTCTTATTTCGCCCTTCAATTGAAGGTTGACCTATTTCTAATTTCTGCCTCTTAGCAGTAGGCTCTTCTACATCATCAGGTTGTGTCACCATTGTCAAATCAACAATGTGGCCCTCTATTCCCTGCAACTATGGTACTTCAACAACATTTTGCTGTGGTGGAGCATACCTAGTAGGACGTGCATAATCACTGTCACTACTACTATCATATTCAGACTCTGAGTGATCAAGCCCCTGGACACCTTTTTTGTCAAGAACAGTCTCAAGCTATTCAGTAAGCACATAATAGTTGTCTATCATGGCCTTAATCTTGTCAAAATATGGGAGATCAAGGTAAAAACCCCCAAAATCCGTCCCATTTCTCTTTATTTGTATTTCAAGATTTAAGAGCTCTTGAATCCTCAGTCTTCTTGTCTGAATGTCATCCTCATCCAAGATGTTTCTTGTTGCATCTTCCTCTATGCATTCACAGTGAACATTGGTATTAGGGATTGTAGGAGTATACAATTTTCTCATCCCTACCATGAAACCTTCTGGGTCAATATATCTATAAGGGGCTACCCCCATTCTGCACCCCTCCAACCACTAGCCTACTGCATCAATAACACCTTTGCCAATTGTAAAGTTGAAAATCCTGAACTGCCTAGGGGTCAAAGTCCCCTTCTTGTGTGGTGCAAAATGCTCATTGTCTGTTAACAATAGTTTCCATATAAACTCCATTGTAGCCACCCTTTCTGGTACATAGTAGGGTAAGAGATGAGGTGGGTGAATACACCCATATACCCTAATGATTGTATAATTTTCTTTCAAGAAGAAATCTCCCCAATTATGCTTTCCTTCCCACTTATCTGTGTAGTCACATGGCCTCAGTAGTTGCATAATCTTCAGTGGGACTCTTGTTCTGCTAATGCCTAGACTTTGTACTATTGGATATACAATCCAATTCTGAAAAGCACAATAATCACAATCCTTGGACGTGTAATTCCAAACCCTCACCCAAAATTGGATAGGATTTGGTCCTTCTTGGTAAAACCTTTGTGGGGCCAAATTATCCACATCCATGATTAGAAAATTGAAATGCAATAGGAGATGCATAAGGATGGAGTAATGAAAGAACTTGGGCTCCTTCTCCTTTGGGTCTTTCATCTTCTTCTGAGTGGCAATGAAACCCTCATGCATCTCATCAATGATATGCTGAATGTAATCATAACTAGTATTAGAGTGGACCTCTTGTAGATCCATCACCATCATCAGAATGCCCGCATTGATCTTCTCTGCTTCACCATCTATCCCTAGCACTTTACATAGGGCATAGGCAACATACTTGATGTAGAAGTGTAAATCCTTGTAATAATATGGGCTGGTCCCAGACATAGGATCTAAATACTTCCTCACTTCTTTCAACATATGTTTCTGCAACTGGCCTCTAGCAATTCCAGGCTTCAAACTATATCTATGTGCCTGCTTTGTCATGTCAATTCTGGTAGACATAGTGCTATATAAGCCAAAGGCTTGCATGAATGAATTTTTGTTCAGTATCAACAAGGCAATGCCATCATTCCTTTTGATTATTTTGGACAAAACATCATAATGACTGTCTAGGTCTAGGAACAAGTCTACATCTACGTAGACATCAGGAATAATTAATCTAGCTAAACCACAGGTCCAAGGGTTTGAAACTGGAATAGCTTTATCATAATTCTTATAAAAGTAATTAAAAAGTGAAAAACTTGTTGTTCTTGGAGTGTCAGCATCTCGTATATCTCGATAATCATCAATGAGCACATTGGCATTTTCTCTTTTGTTCTGAGTTGAGCTAGGAAGAAATCTGAGGAACTCATCAGAATAATTAGTTTTTCCCTTGGCCTCTTCTTCTACCTTCTCACTTCCACCGCTGGTCGAAGCTACACTGACCGCTCTGCTCATGTTTACCGTGCCCGAATCTCCTTTTCTTTACCGATATTGAAACAAATCTATCTCTGAGATTCATCGACTGCCCTGTGTACAATTCTCTAGAAATAATGAGCTTTAAGCAACAGAAAACCCTACAATCTTCTAAATTTTCTCTCTGTCAGAATACTTAGCTCTTCTCATTTTGGAATTCTGAAAGCAAGATGAATGCAAATTAATACATAAACAACTGCTTATAGTAACCGTTCGAAGTACACAGCTCATGATTTTGAGAACATCAATTCTGTCTTTAATTCAACATACTACGAACTTGATTGAAAACCTAGCCGTAGTTCCATGAGCGTGACAGGAAATCAAATTCATAAAACTGAATCCTTGGAAAAACCTTACAAAATTCAAATGAGCTGACATGTCTTCCTGGGATTGGCTAATTTTCATACATCTCAGCTACCCCTTTCTGCACAGTAATCAAAATCTAAGCCTGTGATTGGTCGATGAGTGAATCACACTATCATATCTGATACTGTCGCCTTTTCTTAAAATTTGGTATCAAGCGACCATGCGACTGCATATAATTTCTTTGTCACTGACCCCAGTTCTTAACTTGTGATTTTTCTGGAGACATAGCGACTACACAACTTTCCTTACTTTCGTTAACCTTAGTTTTCATTTGGCAATCATGCGACAATGAAGAAATCAAAGTCGCCAATGGTTAACACTAACTCACATTCTTTTTCGGAAACTATGCGACTAACTGTCACTTTTATCTCTCACGGTTATCTTTCAGTTGCCAAATATCTTCTTTCCTTCACCAAACTGCGTGACTGCCCTTAGTCGCCCGATCGCAAAATGCAAATGTTAAGTGCCAAAACTTCTTGAGACAATGCGACAGGTACTATGCCCTTTACTTTATCTAATGACTTCGTGACATACCCTTAGCCGCTGAGTCGGGATGACTTTTCCTTTTGGGTTCTTTTATTCTCAGACTTTGTGACCACCGTAGGATCTTTTAATGACTTCATCTGACGGCTGTCGCCTAATCGCCAAGAAATCCATTATACCTTTAAAATCTTCTGAGACTTTGTGACAAACAAAAGCCCTTAGTGAGTCTCATAGTCACTGAATGATTTTTTACCTTTTGGCGATCATGCGATAAGTCTTTGAAGTCCACTTACCTTTTGACACATGTCTCATCGCATATTGAAAGCTGAGTCATCTCCTAGATCTGGCGACAACCCAACTGTGCTTTATCCAAACTGCATATGGTTAGTCACAGGGTCTCAGAAACTTTAACATAACTAGCATCTTTTCTGGAGACTGTGCGACTAAAGCTTTGCACATCATACTTAACCTCAGACCCATTTAGTGATTGCGCGACATAAAGAGATCGCAATGTCTCAGAATAAACCCTTAGCTGCTGAAAATTTCTTGCGACCTTACAACCTGTCTATGGGCCCCTTCATATACTGCTGGCCTATTCACTGATCCCGCGACTACGCGATACAAACTAAATCATGAAGTCTGGGAATGCCAAAGGAATATTCTAAAGTTGAATGAGACTACACGACATAAGCTAATCGCCAAGTTTGGGAGAAAAAGGGAATATGCCCTTCGGGTTATGCGACTAAGCGATCAGAATATAACACATGACTTAAGTGAAGCAAAAAGTTAACTGTGAAACATAAGCGAAAAGACCTTAGGGTTTATTTTCAATTTGGAACTACGAACAAGACCTAGGGTTTCAAGGTTTTTGCACATTCTCACAGGTTCAGACTTGAAAACTTGAAAACCTTGACAGGAAAAAGGCATAAGGACTGAGATACTTTTGTTTTAAAAACAGAATCAGAGAGGGAAGACCACAAAGCTTATGGAAACAAGCCAAAACCTGGAATACAACCAACACATGAAAGATGAATAGTGAGTTATTTTGACAAGAAGCCTAGATCAAGCAGAATGACAGAGAAGTGAACAGAAGAGTAAAGACATATCAGATTGTGAGATCATAGAAGGTATTGGAAAGAGAAGATCCGTCATCAACATCTAAGTGCATAACGAAGGATCAGTACTTGAAAAATTCTAACAAGTGTATTAGGTGAAATCTCTTAACAGAGTGGTTCTAACAGACCTACTTTAAATCTCTTAGCCGAGTGCTTACTTTACTGTAAGTTGAAATCCTTTCACAAGGTAGATTGTAATGATCTTTAGTTCTTAACTGAACAAACCTTTAACCTGGTAGATTGCATTTTGTAGTCAAACTCTTGTAGCCCTAACAGGAAAACTTAATTGCTGCAACAGTGAAGATTTTGTGGGTGTCATCTCCACCCAAGTTTTACCTATTTGGGTTTCTGGGTTACAAAAATTCTGTGTTATGGGTTATATATTTCATGTTGTGGATGCTATCTGATGTTAGGATAAATTCATATATGTATGAATTTGGATCAATTTGTTTTAATTGATTAAGTTTTAAGATCTGATTCACCCCTCCTCACAGTATCTTACTTTCCCAATATTGTACTTCCAACACCCTTTACATAATATATTCCTTGAATTTCCTTATCCATCAGAAATACAATGTCTCTGGTTTTCAATGTAGATATGTACCTTGCTTTGTACAGATATATCCTTTGTTGTTCATCTCAGTGTTTGCATCAACATGACTAATCTTTAGATTTGGTATAAGCTTATGCAACCTCCTAGTCAGATTACTTACCGATAGACAAGGGTTGGACCCCTAGTCTCTGTCTCATGTACTCAAATGTATCCCTCGATAAGGGCTTGGTGAATATATCAGCTAACTGTTCCTTTGATTAGAACATTTTCCAGTGTCACTTCTTTTTCTTGCACTTGTTCTCTTAGATAGTGATACTTGATAGCAATATGCTTAGTCTTAGCATGCATGACTGGATTCTTAGAAATGTTTATTGCACTGGTATTATCACAATAGATAATTACTGGTTCAAGGATCTTCATATGCATACCTTCCAACAATTGTTTGAAATATTGCAGTAGCAGCCACATACTCTGCTTCTACAGTTGATTGAGAGATGCATCCTTGCTTCTTGCTTATCCATGTGACAATTCTGTCACCCATGAAGAATGTTCCTCCAGTTGTGCTCTTTCGGTCATCAATGTTTCTAGCCCAGTCAACATATGTATAGAATTGTAACTCAAAATTTCTTTCTCTTTTGTACCATAATCCATAGTCCTCGGTGTTCTTTAGATATCTTAGAATTCTTTTGACAACAGTCATATGTGATTCTTTGGGATTAGCAGAGAATCTTGCAACTATACCCACTGCATGTGCTATATCTAGTTTGGTGTGAACAACATACATCTATTTTCCAATCATTGATCTATATAAGGTCTGATTTACCTCATTTATCATGTCTTCTTGTGTCAACTTGCATCCAGTAGCCATGGGTGTTCCAACTGGTTTTGAATCTTCCATCTTGAATATCTTCAGCACTTCCTTGATGTATTTGGACTGAGTGATGTATATGCCTGCATCTTGTTGAAGAACCTGTAGACCAAGAAATAATTTGATCTCCCCAAACATAGACATTTCAAATTCCTTTCTCATTTCATTAGCAAAGGATTTTCATAACAATTCATTTCCCCCAAATAAGATATCATCAACAAAAATTTCAGCAATCAGAATATTACCATTGGTATCTTCTTTTAAGTATATTTTCTTATTTTCACTTGTTCTAACAAATTTTATGCTAATGAGATATGAGTGAAGTCTTTCATACAAGGCTCTCGGTGCTTGTTTCAATCTATACAAGACTTTATGTAGTCTACAAACCATGTTTCTCTTGTCTGGATCAACAAACCCTTCTGGTTGTTCAATATATACCTCTTCTTCAAGTATTCCATTTAGGAATGCAGATTTGACATCCATTTGGTATACCTTGAATCCTTTAAATGCAGCATAAGCAAGTAAGATTCTAACTCCTTCTATTCTAGCAACGGGTGCAAAGGTTTCACCATAATCAATACCTTATTCTTGTGCATATCCCTTGCGTACTAATCTTGTTTTGTTTCTAGTGGCTTCTCCATTCTCATTCATCTGGTTTCTGAATATCCATTCGGTACCGATGAAATTATTATCATCTGGTCTCGGTACTAGTGTCCATGTATTGTTCTTCTCAATCTGTTCTATCTCCTCATTCATAGCACTGACCCATTCTTCATTCTCAAGTGCATTGTTAACAGATTTAGGCTCAAAATTACAAAGTAAACATCTGGTGTTAAGTGACTTACTTCTTGTTCTTGTTCCATCCTTCTTGTCTCCTATGATTTGATTTTGTGGATGATGTCTTTTGACATACTTGGCAAGTTTCGGTTCAGCTCTGTGTTCATCATTCTGATTATCTTCTTCACCTTCATTTTCATCTCCATTGTTTGGAACATCATCTTGAGGATTATATTGATCATCAGTAATTACAGCCTGATGCTCGAGTGCAATGTTTTGATGCTCGGGAGCTACACACTATTGCACGGGTAGAGTGTCAGGTTCTGTATAAACAAACCTTTTGTAGTCTTCTGGTTCCTTTTTTCTTTCTTTATCATTCTTTTTTGCAAATTCATCTATTTTCACATTTGCACTTTCAATGATTTTGTTAGATGACTTGTTAAGACATTTATAAGCCTTGATTTTGGTTGAATACCCTAGGAAGATACCTTCTTCACTTTTGTAGTCAAGTTTTCCATTTCTATCATCCTTAAATATATAACATTGACTACCAAAGATTATGAAGTAACTTACATTGGGTGTGTGACCATACCAAAGCTCATAGAGTGTCTTCTTTATGTCCTTCTTCAATTGTACTTTGTTTAGTGTATAGACAATAGTGCTGACATCATCCCTCCAGAATGTTTGAGTGATGCTTTTCTCAATCATCAATGTTCTTGCACAGTCAACAATTGATCTGTTTCTCCTCTCAGCAATCCATTTTGCTGTGGTGTCCTTGGTGCAGAAACTTGTCTTTTAATTCCATGCTTATTGCAATAGTCAGTGAATTCATTTAAAGTAAATTCCCCTCCTCTATCTGACCTTAAGCATTTCAATTTTTTTTCTACCATTGCTTTATACCATTTAGACATACTAAATGCTTCTGATTTATCTTTTAAAAACATGACTGTCATCATTCTAGAAAAATCATCAACAAAGAGAATAAAATACCTATCTCCATAGTAGCTCTTTGTTCTCATGGGTCCACATAGATATGTATGGAATAATTTTAGAATTGCAATAGATGTATGGGTTTTACTCTTGAAACTAGACTTTTCCATTTTACCTTTTTGACAATTCTTGCACATGATATGCTCGGGTTTAGTCATTGTCAGTAAGCCTCTGACATTACTTTTGTTACTTATCTTTATCATGTTGTCAAAGTTCACATGATACAATATTTTGTGCCACAACCACATGTCTTCATTTCTAGCCATTAAACAAGTGGTGTTAGTGTCATCAAGATAGAAAAGGTTACCTTTTGTCTGCTCACCGGTACCAATCAATCTTCCTGATCCATTGTAGATATTTTCCTTCTTATTTTCAAATGCTACTCTGTGACCTGAATTGTTCAACTGAGAAACACTTAACAAATTTTAATTCAGTCCTTTAACCCATTAAGTATTCTCACATTTTATCAGTTTATTCAACATTATGGTTCCTTTACCTTCAATTGGACAAGGTGTATCATTTCCCATTCTTATTGAACCACCATTATAGTATTCAAAAGTCTCAAAATTTTTTTTATCACCGGTCATATGATGAGTGCAGCCACTATCTATGATCCAAACATTATTTTTACTAACTTTAGATATGAGTGCAGTTTCTACATACCTTTCTTCATCTTCATCTTAATCATCCTTCATGGCTACAAATACTATCTCGATATCTTCTTCTGATTCGGTGTCGATGTCATTAGCTCTGTTCTCAGCTAGGTAACAAGATTTCTTCCCTTTGTCCTTATAGTCTCGGGTATCTCTCTTGTCAGATTGTCAGTTGCTCCAGTAATCTCTATTTTCACTTTTATCAAACTTCTTCTCATATGATCTGTCATTTCCTCTGTCATCTTTTCTTCGGTTTGGGCATCTTGCAGCAAAGTTTCCAACCTCTTTACAATTGAAACATACAAGTGGTAATTTACCTTTGTATCTACCTTTGCCTCTCTACAATCTTCTTGCCATTAGTGCTTCAATCCCATCAAGTCCTTGATCCTCATTATCACCGTCACTATCATTTCTAACAACATGTCTATGACTTGAGTTACTTGTCTTTAGAGAATATTTGAATGCAGATTCTATAGATGGTAAGACACTATTATCAAAGTTATTCATCTCAAATGAAATTAGTCTACCAATCAGACTATCTAGAGTAACTATATTGTTTGCTACTGCTCTCATTTCTTGAATACCAGAAACTCTAATAACATAAACAGGCAATAAGGTTCTTAAGAGTTTTCTTACCACTGTCTCTTCTTCAAGTACACCTCCAACTCCTCAGATAGCATTTACTACCTCTTTGAGTCTGCAGCTATACTGAGTAATGTTTTCTCCTTCTTTCATCCCTTGGTCATCAAACCTCCCTCTTAGGCTTTCTGTCTTTTCTTGTAGTACATTGGAATCTCCTCCATGTACAAGATTCAACTTATCCCACATTTGCTTTGTAGAGGACCAGGTTTTGACATCTTCAAACTCAACATCAGAGAGTGATGATGCAAGTCCTATCATCATGCAATTATGCTCATGCTTGACTCTTAATTGTTCAAGAGTATGAGATCCTATAGGCAACACATATTCAGTATCTAAGTATTGAACAATATCATTTTCAATACCTGATAAGTGGAGTCTTATTCTGCTTTGCCATGATGCAAAGTTGTCTTTATTCAACTTGGGCACATCTCGTCTGTTCATCTTGTGATCTTTTGCTTGAGTTGTTAAACTCCCTTTCTAAGCACACAAGCTCTGATACCAATTGTTAGTAATAACTGAGGGGGGGGTGAATCAGTGGCCTAAAAAATATTCCAATAATAAACCCTTAAAAATTAGTACCACAATATTAAGCCTCTAGTTATCTTCAGTCCTATAAGATGAATGCCTCCAAATACTTTTATCAAATTACTACTGCTCGAAATGTTTTGTAAAACCTTCTGCTGTATGTTTACCGAATAACAGTCTATTAATTTACCAAAAGACAGTAAATTATCTAGAGTATACCGATTAATCCAGGTAAGTTAAGTGTAATGAAAAATACTAAAGTAATGACTCATAAACACATTGACACAGATTTTTAACGTGGAAACCTTGTTAAGGGAAAAACCACTTGGGACCGGTAACCCAAAATTTTCACTCTTCTAAAGTGAGCTCGGTGAAGAGCCAACCCCGTTAAAGGTTACAAACACACAGTTAGGTGTGACCTTGTTAAAGGATTTAAAATTTTAGTCTGTCACTTGATATCAGGCATCTCTATGCTACCATCTTTGATCAAACACTCACTTGGCCTGTCAATTGGTATCTGGAATCTCATGCTATCTTCGTGATCAAAATTTTTGATACTCCTTGGGATGTATCTCAATGTAGAAAGGATATTTAAAGGATTTAAAAGTTTAGTCTGTCACTTGATATCGGGCATCTCTATGCTACCATCTTTGATCAAACACTCACTTGGCCTGTCAATTGGTATCTGGAATCTCATGCTATCTTCATGATCAAAATTTTTGATACTCCTTGGGATGTATCTCAATATAGAAAGGATATTTAAATCCTGCCCGGTTAATAGACTTTTTGAATCAATGGTTAAACTGAAATAGTATGATATGTTCACATATACAAATTATACTTGTAGATTTTCAGATCTATTGTAATCTCACAAAACTATTCTGATCAATATAACTCTGTTTATACCTTTTCTCCACTTTGATTATGATTAGTGATGTTGTGCTCTATTGCTCAGTGTCTGTAGAAAACTTTAGCTCTTTCCCCAGCTTGTTGATCAAGACTGTATAAAGTTGCTCTTCATCAGTTTCTCTTCAACATCCTCTTTTTGTTCATTCACCCACCATAATTTGTAATAAATTGATTTGTCTCTTTATAGACATGATATCACCATTGTTAGGTTCTTGATTTTCTTGATCTTGGCGTGATCCACAATTCTCGCCAATTAGATTTAAAGAAAAACGCTTGTTTTATCTCGCTGAGATCTTCTTGCCAAATGGAGAAAATAAATTTAAATCATTTACTTATCTCTGGCTTTATCTTGTCGATGAGAACAAGGATAACTACTAGTTAACTTTATATTTAGCTCTACCAGCTAGATATTTTATCGTTTCTAAACTCAATTTAATTTTGGTGTTTAACTCTTTGATAGCATCGGTCAACACTCTAGTTCTCCTCAGGCTTCTCCGTTGGTTTACACTATGTTTCTGGCCGTCGGGTATGCTTGTGATTCTGATCATCGGTAATGATCATCAGTGTTCTTTCTTGGGCATCACTGTGACTTGACTTTCGGTGATCTCTATCCGTCGGGTTTCACTGACCGTCGGTGTTTGTAGTCACATTGTGAATACTTGTCTTGTATGCATTACAGAAAGCATAATATTTTTCTCTTTGATTCTTTGAAGTCTTTGACACTTTGATTATAATCGATTAGATTATATCAAGTTGACATCAATGACAATATAATACATTAGCTGATTTAATGTCTTGCATTATCCTTCTGCATTTCGGTGATCAACTTAACATCTTCAAACATTCAATCAGTTACATGTCATCATAATGATCCCAAAAGAATGATTGTTGACTGACATGAGTACCCTGACTACTCTTTGAATGAGATCTGACCCATGATCAATAATGGAAGAATATAATCGATGGGAAATGAGGTTAACAACTCCTCCTCGACCAAATTCATGCAACATTTAACATGAAAGCTATAATTTTATCTTCTTGAAGACAAAAAACATTAGTACAAGGATATCTTTAGCAAGTATCCCTTACATAATACTTCATGGAGAGGTCAGTTAGATCTCATACATTCCATGTGATGTAATTCATGAGCCAAGCACTTGCATGCCATCTTCATCCCCAAGAGAGGAGAAGCTATTCTGCAAGAAGTTTGAACCTGGTCAAAAAATAGGGTAAGATTCCCCTGGAATCACCCAACATTTTTCTGGACCTCCACCAAAATCCTCCTTCTCAGGAGGGGTGTGAGAGAAGCATAAAGAAGAGGGCTAAGTAGAAACCACCGAAGCAGCCTAAGGAGTGTAGAACGAGAACCACTCTCAACCAAGGTTTTCCCCTAAGCCTCAAGGTTTGAAACCCCAGAATCAGAAAGTTGTGTCTTTATTTACATCTTAGGCTGGGCGGGTTCTTATACTTGTGGTTGTGATGCATATGCATTAGAATGCTTCAGGGAAAAATCCATGGTATGTTTGCCTTTGCAAACCACCGTAGTCCATCCTTCATCTATTTTAGCACCCTCATAAGATCGAGGAGGGGTTGTTTCCTTTTGTTGGGACTTCATCTTGGGAGCAACAAGAGGGCAATCCTTAATCTTTTGCTAAGAGGATTGACACTAATAGTAGGTGTTGGGTAGATTAATAAACCACTCGTTGAGAGAAACATTGACTACCAACCTAAATATCAATGGTTTCTTTGAGGTCACGAGAAAAATTGATTTCAACACAAACCCTTTTTGGGGGATGACCATGAAAAGGAAGTTAGGTTCAATGCAAACCACCCTGCCAAGGGTTTGGGTAGTAGTTTGTAGGAACGACCAACATGAGAAAGGTAGACCTGGAAACACTATCTAAACAAGGACTTTAAGCTTTTTCTTGTCGGTGACAATAAAGTCTCGTGACCATGGTTGGAAAATCAACAAGGAGGTCCGAACAAACCAGGGCCCATTTTTGAGGACACCCTCAACATGGGAGGAGTTGGAAAAGCGAAACAAAAAGAAACCCTTGGTGAGATTCTGGATGCCATCAAGTCGTACCCAATGAGGGGCCCATGCTTTGGCAACCCAATCACACAACATGCTTTTAGGTGGAACCCTCACCACAAAACATCCTATCAAAGTATTTTTTTCAAGCCAGTCACAAGCACTATCAAAATCTTGCAAAGGCAAAACAAGATCAAGAGTACTAGAGGTTGTACCTCATGAAACACCTTCAAAACAAGTTTGCGAGGTCATTTGTTTGGAGGTGTCATTATCACCCATTGCCAAAATTCCATTGTCAACATTAATTGTTATAAAACCTAAAATGTCATAGTAAATACGATATGGCAGAGCAAGACGCAAGATTCACACAAAAGTACGACACCTTTTATATATTTGTTTGAATCTCTTTATATTTAAAAAGTAAATGTTTATCTTAAATATTTTTTCCATTTTTCATTTATAATAGTGTATATTAAGTGATATTTAGATTTGATTCACAATATCTAAATTAAATTGAAATTAAAATTAAAAATTAAACTATTTCATTACAAGATTACACTACAAATATGTTTCTAAACAAATTTTAATTATTGTATATATACTTTATAATTATAATTTATACAATTTTTTTGAATTTATCTTATTTTATGAAAATCATATATTTATTTTAAATTATTTTATTATAATTTAATAACATTTAATCATAACTTTTATTATATAAATTTTATTAATAATTATTTTTTTAAAAATCAGTTATAATTAATATCACATAAAAATAACATTGTCTTATTTTTTTTTGGCAAAAGGCATACACTTAAATATTATATTATTATATGAAAATAGAGTACTACATAGATGACCCATGAAAATAAAGTACTACATAAATGACCTAAATTTGAAAATAGGACAAATTAGAGAACCAATAGTCAAAAAAAGATTGTAACTATATTGATTTTTTAATTAAATTAAGATTATTATTTTATTTTTTTTAAATTACTTTTCCATTATACTTAATAATCTACTTTAGTGAAATAACAAATATATTTAATAAATAATAATAATTCTAAACTATAATAATTTAAAATTATAACAAATTTTTTGTATTACAATCACTTCTATTTCATCAAACAATTATTATATTGTTGATTGTGTGCAAATCAAACATTTCAGATTAAAGAGCACAGTAAAGAAAAACAAACAATAGGGGAAAAGACCCACTAGCTGCCCAGGGTAACTTCACGCACCTACAACTCCTCCAAAAGTACCATTTCAAAACGCTCGCTCGATACCTGTTATGTTCTTCACCAATAGTTGTTTACTCAAAAATGCCAGTACTTGTGGCCAAATGTCCTAGTAGTCGTTACAAAATGTCCCAACAGTGGTGCACCAACAAAAAAAGCTAAAAAATGATCGCTTATTAGTACATGTGTAATTGGTTATGTTATCATGTTTTGGACTCTTTAATATTAGTAATTGAGGGATCAAAGGGAACGGTTATTAGACCCCTAACAGTTACTTGATTATTCCCCTACATCACTTTAAATTATTATATTATTAGTTCCTCCATTGGCAGGTAAACTATTGCATTCATTTAGTTTTGAAATGCAATTAATCTGACCAATCAGATTTCAAGATTTTTTAAGTCTATTTCTGTTTTGTAAAGTTTGATAATTTCAACATATTTAAAGAATCTAAATAATGCTATTTATTTATAATTCTATTGGCTGTGAACAAAAAAGGCAATGAGAAAATTCACATTTTAAAAGCTTAATTAAAAGAAAATTAAAAAAGCACATGGTAGTCATTTATTGCAACATTAAAAAACATGTAATGTCATTTGTACTAAATGTACATTATAAATGTATTACTCATTATTGGAGCTATCAATATTTGTCATCTTTTTGAAATTAAACTATATAATATAATGATATACTTTATATTCAACTACTTTAAGCATTTAAGATTTTAAAATTCTTAAATATCTTTTGTACTTAACTATAGTTTTTAAAAACGATTAATTTTAATTATTTATTTTAAATTTTTAACTCTTTATGGTTAGAATAAATGTTTAATATAATTTATAAAATAATTTATTTTGATCATTTTTCTTTTGTCCTATTTACTATTTTGCTATGTTATATTATTAAAATAATAAATATAAGATATTAATAGTTAAATATATATTTATATTTTTAATAATAATTTATTTATTTTGTCAGGAGCTATTTACTATTTTGTTGTGTTATATTATTAAAATAATAAATAACTGGCCATATTTCTCATCATTAAATAATACTATTTTTTCTAAAGTATACATATGAAAATTTGAAGTTACAAAATCATCAAAATTATTTTTCTTTTCACCCCATTCAATATATTAAACAAATATGTTGGTTGCAAAATCAAAATAATTATTATATTATAATTAAAAATATATATTATTATCCATAAGTGTACATTATACAAATTTATACAAGACAACATTATATTTTTCTTGTGTAAATTGTTAAGCATTAAAGTTATTTTTTATATAGGAATAGAAGATCATATTTTCATTTATAATATCGAATGTACAACTTCAAAATTGAGAACAAAACTATCCCATCATATTATATCATCTATTATAATGTTTTAGCTAAATACATTTATTGTTTTAAAAAAAATAAATTATTTACATTTATTCTATTTTTATAATAATTAAAATTTTATAATAAATTCTCAATGTTCATGTTATGTTGTTTGTCTTAAACTTATGAGAAAATGATTTGATTAATATTCTTATTTAAAAATTTATTTTTTGTTTTCCTTTTCATTTTAGTATTTCAATTCTTGCATCTCGTCAAGATTTCTATCCTTACAAATTTGTTCATACTCAAAATCACAACTCTATAATTCTAGAGTAAGTATTCAAACTCTAGACTTGGAGATTTGCATAAAACTGAAAAGTAAGTGTGCATCTTTTGACTTCTGAATTTCTACAAAATTGATTTGGTGCTTTTGGATTCCTTTTTGGAGTAAGATAGCTTGGAAAATATAATTAATTATGAAGATAATAAACTTTTGTTCAACATACTATTCAAATATTCAATTTACATTATTTTCTTTTGGTGCCAAAATATGTCTTCTTATTTCTTCATGATTAGTGTCACACAATTTGTCCACACTATCTTAAACACATTCTCATTTCACCATATCTTACCCATAAAAACATTATACAATAGGCAGGAACTTTGATGCTTGTCTCTTGTTACTTAACATTATCAAATTTTCACAATCCATTTAAATCAATTATTTGCTTCTGGATTTGATTGTGTAATTGTTTTTAGCATCAACTTTTAGGATCACACTTCCTAATCCATCATCAGAATGAGAGAGAAACTTTGATGCTAAAAACAATCAAATCCAGAAGCAAACAAGAGACGCAAGCGTCAAAGTTCCTGCCTATTGTGAAATATTTTTAGGGGTAAGATATGGTGAAATGAGAATGTGTTTAAAGTAGTGTGGACAAATTGTGTGACACTAATCATGTAGAAATAAGAAGACATATTTTGGCACCAAAAGAAAACAATGTAAATTAAATATTTGAATAGTATGTTGAACAAAAGTTCATTATCTTTGTAATTAATTGTAACTTATGAAAGAAGTTATGGGGAAATCATAAATAATGTGAATTGAAAAAGGATCATTTGTGTGCGAAGGGAGGTTTTAAATTTTCTAAGCTACCTTACTCCAAAAAGGAATCCAAAAACACCAAATCAATTTTGTA
>MU223334.1:559469-583011 GCA_018584345.1 Thuja plicata | reverse complement strand
AACATATTTGTTTGATATATTGAATGGGGTGAAAAGAAAAATAATTTTGATGATTTTGTAACTTCAAATTTTCATATGTATACTTTAGAAAAAATAGTATTATTTAATGATGAGAAATATGACCAGCTATTTATTATTTTAATAATATAACATAACAAAATAGTAAATAGAACAAAAGAAATAAATTATTATTAAAAATATAAATATATATTTAACTATTAATATCTTATATTTATTATTTTAATAATATAACATAGCAAAATAATAAATAGGACTAAAAAATATGATCAAAATAGAGTTAAAATTTTTAATTGTTTAAAATAAACAATTAAAATTAATTGTTTTTAAAAACTATAATTAAATACAAAAGATATTTAAAAATTTTAAAATATTAAATGCTAAAAGTAGTTGAATATAAAGTATATCATTATATTATATAATTTAATTTCAAAAAATGACAAATATTGATAGCTCCAATAATGATAATACATTTATAAATGACATGACATGTTCTTTAATGCTGCAATAAATACTACCATGTGGTTTTTAAATTTTCTTTTAATAAAGTTTTTAAAATATAATTTTTCTCATTGCCTTTTTTGTTTGCCTTTTTTGTTCACAACCAATAGAATTATAAATAAATAGCATTATTTAGATTTTTTAAATATGTTGAAACTATCAAACTTTACATAAATAGATTTAAAAAAATCTTGAAATTTAATTAATTAAATTAATTGATTTCAAAACTAAATGATTGCAATAGTTACTGGCTATAAGAACTAATAATAAATTATTATTTTTTTCAATTGCAAACAAACCCAAATTTACATTCTATGTTCGCCAGTCCAAATGCTATATTTTATCCATATAATTTGAACATGATCCATCTCTTCGTTGAGAAGCAAAGCCAAACTCAGCCGAGACACAGTTCTGATCCCACTACAAGAGTTGTTCCTTTCTATATTTTGCCTGGACTGCATTTCCAATAGGAAGGCATTTACACACGCCTACGACTGCAAATGCATTAATGAACCTCAAATCTCAACGGCCCTCATGCTCAGGATGGTATAATATAATAAGCGGTGCGATTCCCGAGGAAAGATAGAGGCTTGCAATCGGCTGATACGATTGATGCGCCGCCGTGTAAATATTTCATTCACGGTCAAGCGTGACAATCCCGACGTTAAAATGTGATGCAAATCAAATTCCGTTGAAGTAGACGTCCCAAACAGATCATCCATTTAAAAAGCCTGCATAAATAAAACAAAGTTCCAAATTTAGGTGTACGCGCCACGACGATCATACGTGCGTCCATACAGCGTGGTAGACAAATAATAAATTAATATTATCGTCAGTCGCGTTTTTGTCATGTCAGGGCATTAAGCCTCATTAATGGAGGATTCAAGTTGGGGGGTTTTAAAGCAGCGACGACGGCGGAAGATACAAATAGGATTTTTTTTTGTAGCTTCATTTATTACCTGAGATATATGTGATCAAAGGGCTGCGTGCTTGCTCTTCCTTACTCATTTCATTCTTCCCCACTTGCCCCCTGCCAAATTAATGCCCATTTCTCAATTACATTTACTGTCGCAGGCAAGGACGTATTGCTAGACACGGCATTGGGGAATGGTATACTACTCCTCATACCTAATCTCACAATTCCTAAGTTCTATTAACATTGTGATTTTTACCTTTTTCTGATTTAAAGAGTTCATTGCTATGGTTTGGAAGTGGTCATTTTGAAATATCTCATAGTTTAGAAGTGGATATATATATATATATATATATTCTTGGGGAGATGATTTACTAGGAGTGCCTTCCAATAGTTGTGATAGTACTTGTTGATTTAACACCAATATTTTTGACAAATTCATAGTTGTAGTTTTAAAGTTGTTATTATTGATAATGACAACTCATAATTGAATGAAATGTATCTATTGATTCTAAAAAGCAATGAATCATGTGATGGTAAATCAATGCACCATTAAAACGTGAATTAGTGTACAAGTTATCACTCTCACTTTTTTTTGGGCTACTTTGGACACCTTAGCAAAATTATGCCCATCTGGAATCATATTTGATAATGTGGTCTTGAAACCTTAGTTATAAGCAATGAATTTGTCAATTAAGTTGCTGTAAAATATTAAGAATGATTTGAAATTTTCACTTAAGATTTTGAAAAGTGCAAAATTAGGGTGCTCATCTTCCTCTCCCCTCTTGCCCACTTAACTATTTGCTTTGACCCCCACAAAATTTATACAACTTATCTGATATTTATGCACAATGACACACTAATCGTACATTATGGGTACCAATAAAGCTTCATAATTCCTCTAATTAGTAATTTTTTCTTAACTATTAGGTATATAATTAGATGGCTATTGACCCGCTAAATAATTTTTTTTATGGATTTTTAGTTAGAACATTCCAATGAACAATTATTGGAACATGGACATTGATTGGGCCCTTCCATTAACCGTGATTATTGACAAGACAACAAATTACCTACAATAATTGCATAACCTATAATCCATTTCACATTTGGTTGTACAACAAATACAATTCCTCCTTCCAATCTTTAACTAGAAATAGAGTGTGGTGGTATAGTTAGTTGGAAAGCTACTTGACCCACATGATCAAGACTAGGTACATTTAATATGTATTGATTAGACATATTTTTATTGATTGATTTAAGAGATCATATTTTATAAGCATATAAGAAAAGTTCTTTTGATGTCTTTTTAAACATTAATAATTCTTAAATTTTAGAAAAGAGAAAAGGAGATGAAAATTGGTTAGAAATTATAAAGAATAATTCAACATTGCATAAAGGGTGAATTAATATTGTAATTTCCACCCAAACTAATGGACTCAATCTAAGACAAAACAAAACTATTGTATAATAAATATAAGTTTCAAAGATAGAGATACTATTTATGAAGATAATATCAATTAGATCTAAAATATCCATCAAGGTACACATTATTCAATTATAGAGCTATCCTTATCCATACAATTTAATTGCTTAATGTAGTAGTTGCAATAATCTAATTTGTTAGTCATAGTGTCACTCATTAAATCTATATTATTTTTTCCTTATATAATTATGTTAGAAAATGGTGTCTCAACCTTACATTTTTTTATGTTCAATTATAATATTTTTTCTATGCATTCACTATTTCGTCTTTTGTATATTTTGTCTTCATGTAAAAGAGTCGATGCCCCATTAGAAGGTAACATGTACTTTGTCTTTAGTGTGTATTGTTGTCACATGAGGAGATAGGTGTCACAAATTGAGATGGCATAAATTAGTCACGTGTTAGCATGATGGTGTGTGTAAGGTCATCATGATGCGAGTCACATATGACACATTTTTATGACTTGTAAGAACTTGTATGAGGGAGGTTACATTAGATTCTTTACCAACATAATGACCAGTTTGGACACTTGCTATGGAGTATCTTTTACTTCTTGAATGAGGACAAATTGGGGCACCCAAGTTTGGGTGGTTAAATATGATACATTATCACAATGACATGTTGTAAGGAATATTCCTAAAAAAGTATTCTAGAGGATTTTTTGTTTACCAAGGATGACATTGAAATTTGATGTCTTGGTTTGGACACTATACCTCATATGATATTGCAAATGATTTCCCAAATCATTCAAGGCTTATAAATTGTACTTCATCCATAAAGGTGTTTTTTCCCAACACTTTAACCAAAGGGTACTTGTGGAAGACAAATGAGAATTAAAAAAATACATTTATGAATTTGACAAAAAAGGCCCATGTCTCCAAGTATATGTGGACATTTTCCAAACGAGTTGTCTATGTAGGAACAAAATGCACCTTTGACTATATTTATTAATAAATTTAAAATCAAAATACAACGATTTTTTAAATTTCAATTAATTTAAAAAAATACGATCAAAGATGCATTATTATCTTGCATATGCATCACCATTTTTTAAAAGGAGTAAATTTGAGGGTGTGACTCAAACAAAGTGGTTGTACAAGGAATGAGAGAGGTCAACTACACTTAATCAAGATGTGTGTGTGTGTGTGTGTGTGTGTGAGAGAGAGAGAGAGAGAGAGAGAGAGAGAGAGAGAGAGAGAGAGAGAGAGAGAGAGAGAGAGAGAGAGAGAGAGAGAGAGAGAGAGAGAGAGAGCGCAATATGGAGGACATAAAATGTGTAAAGAAAAAGAGGGGTAAGGATAGGGACATGTAAATAATAAAAAACAATTATTTGAATTATGGGTTAGAATCTAGGGGTGATAGAGAAAATTAGTTTGGACATAAATAGGGATGATCAAATATTAATTAAAAATAAAAATATTATTGAATTTATAGAAGTAAAAAAATAGGTTGAATTAAAGAGAAAATTGATTAAATGTAATGATCAATTTTAGGTGTCTACACATGGCATATGGATTATGCTCCTTCACGCCTTACATTTGATACTAAATATAATTATATATTCTAATTTTTAATTTATTAATTATGTTAACAAGTCATTCTACACCTAAACATATGCAAATGCAATATGATACACATTATCATTCTCATAATACCCCCACATAATACCTCTTTGGGATTTGGTATGCTCTAAAAAAATCATAAATAAATCTTAGAGGACATCATAGAACATACAATTGTTCCATCTACTCTTACCCCAGCTTATCTTCACTTTTATGACCAATCCTTAGAAAATAATGCATGAATCTCCTTTGTTCTTCATGAGTTGTCATCTCCACATGTGTTTCATAATTATGTACCACTATATAATGTGTCAAGGTATTGAGATATCAAACATGCACTATATGGGGCAATATATATAAAATGAATATATATAAAGAATTCTCTTGTTGCCACCTGAAGTAATCAATCTAATCTCTCATAGTTTTAGGTAACCATTAAAGGATTTTATAATGTTATACAAGAATCATTTGGTTATATTACTTCAATTATATATTGAAAGTGGTCGATGATTATTGGATGAATATTTATTATGTATGATTATTTTGATTTTCTTCTCATGATGGATGTTGTCAAATTAAATTAAATTAAATTATAGACATTTTTATGTGCACCTTGTTGGTGTCAACATGTGTTTCATAATTGGAATAAAACATATTAAATTAATAAGAAATTGAATTAAAATAAGAAACATTTTTAGAAGTAAAAAGGGAAGCAACAATGGAAACCAAATCAGAAGCAAAACTTGGCGTTATCTAGGAAGCAAAAATAGAAGCAATTCAGGTAGCAAATAAAAGAGTAATAATGGAAGCAATTTTAGAAGAAACAAAATATGCAATAATAGAATCTATATTAGAAGCAATAAAATATTTTATAATGGAATCAAAACTAGAAGCAACACAAGAAGCAAAATTGGGAGCCATATTAGAAGAAAAACTGGGAGCACAAAATGGAAACAAAAAAGGATCCAAACTCAAAGCAAGAAGTGGCTTTAAAGTGGAAACAATAAAAGAAGTAAAACTGGAAACAAAAAATGGTGTTATAATGGAAGCAAAACTGAAAGAAACACAAGAATAAAAATAGGAAGCAAGCCTTGAAGACAAACTAAAAGCAATAAACGATGTTATAATGGAAGAAAAACTGGAAGCAAACCCCGAAGTAAAACAAGAAGAAACAAGCGGTGTTATAATTGAAGAAAAGCAGGAAGAAACATAGGAAGTGAAAGAGGAAGAAAAAGTGGAAGAAAATCGACAAGCCTAAGTAGAAGCCAAAGTAGAAGAAAAATGGGAAGCCAAAACTGAAGAAAAACTAGAAGCAAAATGAGAAGTCAACACAGAATAAAAACTAGAAGCAAAATGGGAAGCCAAAGAAGAAGCAGAAGAGAAGTAAAACAAAAGCAAAATTTGAAGACAAAATAAAAGCAACGAAGGATGTTATAATATAAGTAAAACTGGAAGCATAATAAGAAGCAAAACTGGATGTTAGGAATGGGAACACTGAGAGGGGGGGGTGAATCACTATTCAGCAATTTATAATTATTCAGCTACTTAAAACTTAGCCCAATTAAATAGATAACAGAATTGATAAGCAAGCATATAAAACTTAACACATAACACAAGATATATTTACGGGGAAACCTTGGCCAGAGGAAAACCCCGGTGGGAATTAGTACCCACAAAAGATTGCACTAGTCTTATGAACTTGTGAGAGTTCCTTTGCCCTGTTAGGAGTAGTCATTACAATGCTGAGTACAATGACTCTGTTAGGAGTCTTTACAAACCCTGTTAAAGGTGGATGACACACTTCCAGAGCTCACTTCTCAATAAGAGGAAGGCTACTACCTCCTGGAAACAAATACTCTCAATATCTCTAAAGTGAACTGCTGCTATGACATTGTTGTCTGATCAGTTCTGTTTGTGCGCTGATGTTCTAACCTCTTATAGAGCTCTATATCATACTGATTGAATACATACTGCTCTTCTGTATATCTCTTCTACTCTTATATTCATTCAACAACTTCCTCTTATAAAATTGCATGTCAAGTATATATACATGCCTTAATAGACGTGACCAAAACTAAGACTAAGTCGGCCTCAAAACAACATACACAATGCTTAAAAAATTAATTGGCTCAAGTTTTTTTACATGAATGATAATTAAATGATTACAAACATATTACACTAGGCGCATAGCCATTACAAAATAATTTATTACACGCTAATCAAAATCTATGGTCGGCTCCATGCTCTGTTTGTTGAACTGCTAGAGGCACTTAGACTTGTTGTAACTTCTCTGTACTGTCATATCTGAACATGCATGTTTAGACTAAGCATAAAAACATATCAAAAGGCTTATGTCCAAAGGTGCATACCATAACTCAATCGTACGCACGTGCACTGGTGCTTTGATCAATGGTATGGTGCTTTGATCAACGGTATATCTCTTTCTGCTTTGTCTTCTATACTTAGCCGAATTTTGATATTCAAAGTTTATGAGCTGACTGTCAAAACTCCATATGACTTTGTTACCATCATGAAAACAAAAAAATAGTCATATAATCATAGTAAATTCAACTTTCCAACAATCTCCCCCTTTGTCATTAATGGAAACAAAGGAATGTGGCTAGGTTACTAAACTTTGACTTGACACAAAAACTGTAATTATACTTGTATAATTTCCTCAAACTATTCATTATATCTTTATCTATATACACTATACTTCCTTTATATACTATACTCCCCCTTTGACATTAATGAAAAAGGTGTCAAAAAGGAAAATTCTCTAAGTACTTACTCAGAGTACACATCTGGATATGCAATCTGAAGGTTTTTGACTTCTTGCTACCAAAACACCTAGAGTGCATCTACAGCCTAAAGATGGGCACATAGTCCATAGGTGATTTTCTCCATCTTTACCAGATCCGTGCAGGGGCCTTGATCATATGTAGCAATGGTGGTATCAATATGCCTAATATTCAGATTCAGTATGTCTAAGGAGGGCACAAGTGCATTTCTTAGCTGTTTTTGCGTTGTCCTTATCTTTCCAATTTCCATCTTCTCTTTCTCTATCTTGTCTAACTGCCCTTGATAAATGTTGTTGCAAACATTGATGGCTTGAGAAGGGTCTTCGACTGATTTACTTACTGCTGCAATCAAGTTTTCTGCTTCCTCAATCTTCTGGTTGTATTCTGAAGTGAGTTTGTTTTTGTCCATACAATTTTCTATCAACTTTCTACCTTTAGCTGCTAACTCTTTCAAAATTGCTTGACCAATCTTTAGTAAATTAAGATCTAATGAGAAATTATTTATTAGCTCATCCAACCTTTTCTTATTATACTTGTCTTCTGCAATTTTTTTCGCTGAGTCTAATAGACTTGTAAAGTTTTCTTTAAAGCTTGATAGAATACTATTGACATCATCAACTGATTGAATATTTGCAAATTTCTTGTCTGCTGGCACTAAGTTATTCAAAATGTTGACTGATTCAAGAAAGAGAGTATTTATCATTACTTGCTTCTCTTTTTCTTTCTCAATAGCCAATACACTTATTTTGATAAGATCTTCTTCTCCCCATGCATCTAGGCTTGTTGTATTAGGGGTTAAACTTGACAACAATGATATTGATGGCTTGGAAGGAGTAAATATTGCATTCTGACTCACATCCATATATTCACTTTTCATTGGGATCTCAACAAAGGGTGGGTTATTAGGTTCATCCTCTTCATTTTGACTCTTATCTGTTGTATCTTTAGTTGGGACTTCTTCTTGTTGCAACAATTGTTTATCACTGCACAAAATTTCAGCTTCTTTAGTGCTCACGAAGGCTTCTTCAAACTTCTCCAAATCATTATCTGATGCTGACATGGTTATTTCTACATCATTTATCATAATAGTTTCATCTATGTCTTTAACTATATCAGGGGGTGTTGAATCTTTGGACGCAGCATCATGTGGACTTGTACTAGGCACATTAGGAATCTCTAATTCTTTTTCATGCATGGAGGGAAAAAAAGTAGCTTTGTTTGTAGGCGTCGTTGAGGGATACATGTGTCTGTCCAAAAACACTTGCTCGAATGCTTTCTCAATCTCCTTTCCAACTAACTCATACTCTTTATTCATAATGTGTAGAGTTCTTGTCTTAGATCTCAGATGAGGTTTTACCAAATCTAACAGTATCAATTTCTCATCATGTGAACAAACAGTAAGAAGATTATCTAATGTTTCTTCTCTAATTCTCATATCCTCTTCTAAGGCTTGTCTCTTCAATGTTTCAAGTATGATCCATACTTTGTCTGGAATGACTGTCTTAAGTTCCAAAACTGACCTTTTGAACTTAATCATATGAGTGATAATCATAGAGTGTATTTCAGTTTTATCAATTTCTTGATACTTGTCATAGAGTTTTGCAAGTGAATCTAATCTTCCTTCATCAACAATTCTATATCTCAATACTTCCAAACTGGGTCTGAATCCTAACTCAGGAGGTGCTTGAGTATTGTTTTCTTTGCTTCGAGTTGTCCTTGATGATGGGTGGTTAGAGAAGATTTGCTTCTTTCTCCTGGTCGACTTGCTTGGCACAGAGGGCAAATAGGACTCCAGATCAATTGGGGTTGAGGGCGTAGAGGTGTTGTCTCCAGATTTATTCCTTTTTATCCTCTGAATGTCATTAGATTTTCAGTCTTGACTTCTTCAGGTGTATTCTCAAGTTCCTTAGCAATTTTTTCTTCCCTTGCTTTGTCTATGTCATCTTGTGTGACACCATGTATTTTCAAAATATTGGAGGTGATCCTTGATGCTTTCCTCTTATTCTCTACACTGTACAGGACTGAATCAACTAGATTTGTCTTTTCTTTGTATGTGCCCCATCTAGGCTGATTTGGATCTTTAGGTGCAGATAGAAGAACCTATGCATATCCTTCCAGAATGTGTTCATCTACCTAATATCCAAGTGGATGAATCCATTTTGTTCTAGGATCAACTGCTTCCATAAATGTAGAATCTGTTTCCACCATAAAGCATATGGTATCCCTGTATTTGTCAACTATGTTCTCAAGTATTTTGAACATTTTCTCCATCTTAATTTGAATATCTTGATCTCCATATCCACATTATCCTTAAGAGTGTTGTCAGATATAGCTTTCAATGAAATTTGAGGCAATGTAGGTTTGCTTCTATCAAGGTAAAGGTTAGAAACCTTACCAACAATGTGAAGGTACATGTATATGATTAAGGAACCAAATCTGAATATTTTTCTTTTGTCATGTTTTATAGCTCTAATGTTTTCTATTAACTGTGCGCGCAATATCTCACAAAGGTTATAGTGAGTGTTGTCTTTTACTATCCTTATGGCTGCCAGAATTGTACCTGCAGATACACTATTTAGTCTACTTGCATGCTGAAATTTGTATCCAAGGATCATAGAAAAGAGTTTAATGTCCTCTTCTTCTATGGGATCAAGAGTCATACTGCACCTATCACTTCTCGACTTACATGCCTGCTCAACCTGCTTCTTGACATCTTTACCCGTGTGAAGGAGGGGACCATCTTTAAGGAATCCACTCATCCCATGGATGAGATCAGCTATAATTTGAATAGGGACTTTACCAATCCAAAATAAATCATCATGAATTCTACTAAGTATAATCTTGACCCATTCTGATTCATAAAACTCACGCGCATTCGCAAATTTGATAATAGGGTTTCTAGAGAGATGTGAGAACTCGTCCTTGAATGAAGGATCAGGGTTCATCATAGATGCCATGAGTGACATTATGTTTTTTTCACCTATAGACTCCTTCTTACAGTAAATGTAAGCACAAATATCTTCTACATGCAAGGCTCGTAACGGAGTCTTGGAAAATGCCCCTTCAACATCATCTAACACTGACTTGAATGGATGCTTCCTAAACACACATCTCTTCTTTTTAGTGATGTCAGAGACTATAGGAGCTTCCATTACTCACTTTTTGATTTCTAAATAGGGTTCCAAGGAAATTCTGAAATGACGTGTCGAACTAGGGTACCGCTACAACTTCAATTCCCTTTGTTGATTAAATAACAACAATCCTTCAATGCTCATATGCTCAAATCTTCTGTGCTCTCCAAATGCTCGATCACAAAAGTAGAAGTGAAGATAATCAATAATTTGTGACTTATAAATTATATTTCTACAATTAATTATCACTTCCGTAACACAGATTATACTGTGAATTTTGAACTTGGTTCCTGCTGTAGTTGAAGCTGTGTGCTCTTGCATACTACTTCAACTATAAAACAGTGCATAAAACCATATGCGCATACTCAGAGGTGAGTATACCATCCACGTAGGGGTCCAGAGCTAATCTAGCTCCCCCTATGATCATTTTTCCCAAATCATTTGTAGAACAATCTTTCAAATATTTTCTTAGTTTCTTGATGAGTATTTGAGAGCCATTGGCTTTCAATTTTAGTTCTTCATTTTATTTTTCAGATCTGTCCAGATCTTCAAGAGTTGCTTCAAGTTCTACAAATGTTTTACTTTTGTTGAATCCATGATCTCCTAAAGTGGTTAAAATTCTCTCAAAGGACCAAAGCACTGATACCAATTGTTAGGAATGGGAACACTGAGAGGGAGGGGGGTGAATCAGTGTTCAACAATTTATAATTATTCAGCTACTTAAAACTTAGCCCAATAAAATAGATTATAGAATTGATAAGCAAGCATATAAACCATAACACATAACACAAGATATGTTTACAGGGAAACCTTGGCAAGAGGAAAACCCTGGTGGGAATTAGTACCCACAAAAGATTGCACTAGCCTTATGAACTTGTTAGACTTCCTTTGCCCTGTTAGGAGCAGTCATTACAATGCTGAGTAAAATTAATCTATTAGGAGTCTTTACAAACCCTATTAAAGGTGGATAGCACACTGCCAGAGCTCACTGCTCAATAAGAGGAAGGCTACAACCTCCTGGAAACAGATGCTCACAATATCTGAAAAGTGAACTGCTGCTATGACACTGTTGTCTGATCAGTTTCATTTGCACGCTGATGCTATAACCTCTTATAGAGCTTTATATCATACTAATTGAATACATAATACTCTTTTGTATATCTCTTCTACTCTTTTATTCATTCAACAACTTCCTCTTATAAAATTGCATGTCAAGTATATATACATGCCTTAATAGATGCGACCGAAACTAAGACTAAGTTGGCCTTAAAAAAACATACACAATGCTTCCAAATTAATTGGCTCAAGCATGTTTACATAAATGATAATTAAATGATTACAAACATATTACAATAGGTGCATAGCCATTACAAAATAATTTATGACACGCTAATAAAAAACTATAGTCGGCTCCATGCTTTGTTCGCTGAACTGCTAGAGGCACTTAGACTTGTTGCAACTTCTCCATACTGTCATATCTGAACATACGTGTTTAGAATAAGCATAAAAAAATATCAAAAGGATTATTTCCAAAGGCGCATACCATAACTCGATCGTACGCATGTGCGCTGGTGCTCTGATCAATGATATATCTCTGTCTGCTTTGTCTTCTATACTTAGCCGAATTTTGATCTTCAAAGTTTATGAGCTGATTGTCAAAAATCCATATGACTTTGTTGCCATAATGACAACACAAAACTAGTCATATAATCATAGTAAAGTCAACTTTCCAACACTGGAAGCATGATTAAAAGAAAAATCTAGAAGCAACAAAGGAGAAAAAGTGGAAGCCAGACATGGTGCAATTTATGACATCATATCTGGTGCAATTGCCCGAGTCCTTTTCTAGCACCATTTTTAGTGCAGACACAACTGCAACACAAAATTCAATTTCGGAAATGGCTCCGCCTGTGGTATTAATTGCAGTTCTCAATACAACACCAAAGAGTGGAAGCATTTGGGTGTCAAATTTTACATTGTCACATAGCCTTAAATTGCCGTGATAATAACACTAAAAATAGACGCCATTTTTATGCTAATTTCCTGATCTTTTGTAGTGAGGGAGCATTTCTACTGAATATGACAACACCTCCTTCATAATCTTCAAATTTCATAAACTTATTTTTATCACCAGTCATGTGATGTGAGCATCCACTATCAATGACTCGTTCACTTCTTTTATCAACATGCAAAACCAAAGCTTTCTCTTCATTAGGATTATCTTCTTTAATAACAATAAACATAATTTATTCTTCTTCTCCAAACTCATCATCAGTCAAACCCTCTTTAGCATAAAAGAATTTATATCCCTTATATTGAAATTTCTTAGATCTGAACTTAGGCTCCTTAGAAGATTTATAGGACATGTCTAGATGCAATATGACCAATCTTATTATAATTAAAGCATTTCAAAGACAACTTTCCTTCATACTTACCAGAACCCTTAGGTAGTGTTTTCGCAATCAAGGCTTTAAATTCATCAATATTCCTTTCCTCTTCCATGATCTCTTCTCATTTCTTAGCATAGTGTTTGCAGTTTTCTTTTGAAGAACTATCTCCCTTGTCATACTTAGTCATAGTATCTTTAAATATAGTTTCAAGCTTCAGAAGTTCCTTACCAAGTGTAGTCATCTCATAGGAACAAAGTCTACCTACTAAAGCTTCTCTTGAAATATTTCTTATAGTCGTCAATTCCTCAATTGATGCAACCTTATCACTGTAACACACGGGTAAAGATCTCAAAATTTTGTCTACAACTTAATCATCGGTCATGATACCACCAAAACATTTGATTTGACAAACCAAATCATTTAATCTCTACAAATAGGCTGAAGCAGTTTCTCCTTCACTCATCTCCATATCCTCTTACTTTTCTTTCAATCCCTGCAACATAGCTTTCTTAACATACTTGTCACATTCATAGGTAGTTTCTAATCTTGTCCATACCTCATGTGCAATCCTCAATCCATAGACGTAAGAATATTGTAAATCAGACAAGGCACCGATCAAGGATTCCCTTGTTAACATGTTCTCGTTAAATTTATTCCTTTCATTAGTAGTAGCCCAAGATAATTCATTAGGAATGGTGTAAGGCTTCTCAGGAATCTCTTAGTATTCATCTCTTGTCCCCATGCATATCAGGTAGGTAGTCATCTAACCCTTCCAGATCAGGTAGTTTCTTCCATCAAACTTTGGGATCTCTTTCCTTATATTTTCCATGACGGATCTCCTTCAAGCGATCAAGATTCTTCAAAAGAAATTAACTCTGATACCAATTGCTATGCCCAAAAGGAGACAATCACAACTAAGAGGAGGGGGGGGTGAATAAGTTGTACACACTTATAAAATTTATCTCACTTAAACCACTTACATATATGAAAGATAGACAATAATGTAATATCCACAACACATAACACATAACATGAAGATTTGTTCACGAGGAAACCCGATTAAGGGAAAAACCAGGTGGGAGTCAAACCCACTAGATAATTGTACTTTGTTAGAAGTAATTCTGAATTAAGAGAAAATGAATAAAAAAAGGGAATGCATGTGCATTTACAGGCTCATTTCTTAGAGAACACTTCTCATAATAAAATGATCTGGCCCTCAGTTGGGTTCACTGATCAATTCAGATAACAATTCATAGGGGTGGACAGATATCCAATAAGTAAATTGACTTATAACATATTCATTTCCAATACATTTCTAGTGAATTAAAATGTCTTCCATAATTGTAGTATACAAATATATTTTCATATAGACCACACCCACACACACATCGTAATCACATAATGATTTACCATTATATACATATTCATCAACAAGGTTTGTTAGGACCTATACACAAGAATGATACAAATATTTTTCTCAAACTACAAGGTGATCCAAATCACGTTGGCCAAGACCTATATAGGATCCAAAACAATATCCTCAAACATGCAACAACTTCGCCAAAACCATGTGAATAATGACAACATGTTACTCCACCAACTTGGCTAAGACTTAAATAGAGAAACACCAACACACTAGAAAATCACCACATGTGATCACATCTAATCAATGTGATCTATAAACAAGGTCATAACACGATCCACGAATACCAGCAAGTAACAAGAAAAACTTCTTGATTCTTATCAACATATCGAACTCATACTCCAAACTTATTCCTACACTGAATACAAGAAACTCTAAATACAAAACTTTGTCTCATTAAAAAGATAAATTTTTGAACTATGTATAATGAACAACAACAATTGAGAAACCATCAATAAATACAAAATACATCACCCACTTCACAACACTTGAAACACCAAAACTGATCCTCACTGAAGAAATAACTCGGCCTATGTCACAATAGGAACACTAAAATGCAGTCACTTGATAGATCAATCATATCTTCTTCAAACTGTCACCCAAAATTCTGCGAACCTCTATAGACAAACTACATACACATATGAACAATAGCTCATGATCTCAACCCATGATATTCAACATAGCACCAGAACAACCAAAATATTTCTCACTAGACATACTAAACACACTGTCTGCAACAAAAATTATTATGTTGACATCAATGAAATGCTCAACAATATTCCAACAAGGAGAGTCTGGAATCAATGTGGAAATCATAAATACTAAAATGGGGATAAATTGAGAACCTAATTATAGGTGTTTTTTTTTAGGATAATACATTTATTCTCAACTTTAGCGGTAGAATGAGTTCACCTCATGGTCATGGTAAAGTAGAAGAAAGAGAGAGAAATATGAAGATCATGAGAAAAATTCAAAGAGATAAAATATCGCTAAGTTTAAGGACACAAGACCCCAAACCAAGGATCTTAAGTTGTACAACCACGTACAAGGACAAAAAAAAAATCCTAAAGCTTACTAAGATCCTAATTTGACTAGTTGAAGAGACCTCAGTAAAGATAATGTTTCAACCACTAGCATCACACTCACAAAGCTATTACAAAAGCACAAGTGGTCACATAAAAAGAGAAAGACCACACATCAAAGATAAGACACAACTTCATGATCCAATCAAATATAAAAGTGAATTATTCTATGGAATCATGGAGAAGAGGAAAAGACAATCATGGATGGCATAGACTAGCCATTGGTGTTGTGCTAGGTGAACATGAAAGAGAAAGAAGAGAAAAGAGGGGGAAATAGCCTAGAAAATTGTATTATGCTAGTTCTACCCATCAAAAATAATTTAAAGAGGGAGTTTATGGTAGAGCACATGATATTCAACTCATAAAAGTCTATGGAAATGATAGGTTTAATGGTCTAGAAAATGGTGTTATGCTAGTCAACCCATAAAAGTGATAGGTTAAATAGTCTATAAAATTGTGTTATGTTAGTCAACCAATCCTTAAAATGTATGCAAAGGAGAGGTCAAATGGGATAGCTAGTTGTGTTTTTCTAGTTCAACCAATCCTAAGGATAACCAAGTAAATCATTATACCCAAGGAAATCCTCCAAACATGTATAAAGGAGAGTGATTTGTCCCTAGCAAATTGTATTACGCTAGTGTACTCTACCTGAAATGCTTAAAGTAAATAGAATATTTATAAAAAGGACACCATATATGCCCCCCCTTAAGATGGAAAAAGAGGACTATTTTGACATCTTAAGGAAAAGAGAAACAAGGACAAGGAAATATTAATACCAAAAAGGTATCCTTAAGAAACACCTAGTCCAAGCCAAAGAGGTCACAATTCCTATGATTTCATAGAAGGGATGAATCAAAAGATATACCATGAAACAAGTGTAAAGGGATCCTTTTGAAGGGTGTGATTTAGAACAAGAAGAGAAGAATTCACACCTTCCCCATTTCTAGGTAAAAGGGATTCAAAAAGAATAATAACACATGTTGAGCCCCCAAGGTAAGGGATTTGTTTACCATGGATACTCAATTACAAACAATTAAGAGGTTGTAATCAAGGATATATACCTCTTGTATAAGAGACAATCCTAATGTAAACAAAAAATTCTATGTAAGATTGGACGTCATATGATAATAAAAAATGCCACTTAATCAAGGGTAAAATGGATCCTCAGAAAGGATAAGATGTTGACATACTACACTTTCCCACCAAGTGTGGAGACAATGATAAGGATAAAAGAGACTATTATGTTACTTGCAAAGTATGATCGCACTTGAAATTGTACCACGATGAATGGAAATGAGCCCCCAATGGAGAATCTAACAATGTCACATAGTGTGGAGCAACATAATATAAACTTAAATGTTATTCAAAGTAATCATAATTAAAAATTAACTCATTGTGAGAGGTTATATGAATGATATCATAATCAATGAGTTTTTTTAATTTTGTAATGTAAATCTTGACATCCATTAGTAGAGTGATCATGATATCAATGAAACATGAAAGAAGGAAGATTCATAAGGTTGAGACTATGCTTATTCTTTCATTTAGGTTGAGTAATCAACTTATCATGAATAAGGTGAGTCAAAATGATTTCTTGATTAAAGCTAGGTATAGAAAAGATGTTAGATGATAAAGGAAGGGATGTTGACAGAGGAGGAGGTTTGAGACCAAAGGCTTCCATAGGTTTCCCATGAATCTCATTCTTTGTTGCATACATCCTAAACTATATTTTAGATTATGAGTTGAATTGATGTAACCCACCTAGGCTTGATCTCTACCCTATTCTTCTCTAGGGTAATCTTAGGCCAACTCACTAACCTAGTAGGGTTCTATGCTCAATTATACTCTCCTTAGGTATCTTCACACAAGATCCTAACCTTTCACCTAGTGTACACTAATTGCACTGATAAAAAATGCTCCATTCTGCAACACAAACTAACTAGGTCTTTCCTAGTCTCAGGCTCCAAGAATTTCCTCAATTCCTCTTAGGAGTTAGCTCCATGGAAGGATAGGTCATCAAGACCTCCAATGGTTCCATTTGAACACTTTCATACACCATTCACAAACATATAATAATCGAGTGCTTCAAAGTGCACCTTTCTCACCCCAAACAGTGCTACAAGCCAATTAGGCCTTTTTCTAGCCTTTTTGAAGATAACTTGAAATTTTCCCACACAAGCCTCCAAAATGTTTTAGGATTAAAACACCCTTTATCAAGCACTTTGATATTTTTAATATCTCCAATCCTCAATTTGTCCGTACAACCCTTCCTACAATCATGCCTAAAAATCAGGGTTTTAGGGCTTATTGACAGTCTGAACAAAGGAGTGTTCTTTCAACACACCAAACCACTCCTCCAACCTTCTCCTTAGAATTTTGGTTCTTTCACACTTTTATCTATCCCTCCATGAGATTTTGTTGAAGCCACCAACGCATTCAACCCTCCTTGCAACATTTGCAATGTTTCTCAGTCCCTAGCCATGCACAACAGGCTCGCCTAGGGCATCATTGCAAAAATAGAAAAATACTTTCTTGGGACCCTCCTTCTATAAAAATAATGTACATGGAGTCTTCTCACCCATGCCAAGAGCCCATACATAATCTACGGTGGAAAGTTGAGTTAAGACTCCATTTGTCCAACCTGCCTGGTTCAGACCAGCGACAGGGCAAAACACAAAGAATTTAACTAAACCAATACAAACACTTCAACTTAACAAAAGAACTCCACACAGAATCTTAAAATAACCTACCCTACATTAATTAGTGGCTATAGAATGAGATCTAATCCATTTAACTACTACAATCAAGAAAACTCACTAAAATTGCTCTGAAAATGCACACACAGAAAATATTGTATCTTCAAAATGTTCACCAACATTACTTACAGGTTGAGGAAGGCCTCTTATACTTGTCCCCATCCCTAATCCGATGGTTTTAGATAGTTACAATAACCATCTCATCAAAAATGCTCTTCTTGCATAATTGTTGTCAATGTTGTTAATGACAACATTGACAATTTTGACAACTTTCCACAATTTTAGGAAATCCACTCTAAACTTTGTTCTAAGACCATGAACACATAATAATAGACTTAGGTAGACCATTCCTACCTCTCTTAGGTCCTAAAACACTTTCTTTCTAAATTTCACCCCTATGTGCTTGATTCACACCATTGCCACGACATTGGCAATTAGGGTCCAATTTGGCACTTGTCTCCTAAAAGACCAAAAAAACTTAAAAAGACCTTCCCTAAAGACCTAAAACACACCTTAGGACACCTCTAGTCCTATTATTCAACTAGTGGTTTGTCTTGAACCACTACAAGCCAAAAGAACTCTAGAAGCCCTAGGTCACCAAAGAGCCTTACCTAGGTGCTCCTGCACCATACTCCCCCACAAAGGGAAAGTCAAGTCACTCCTGTAGACAATAAAGAGTCAGGAATTCCCAGCTTCTTGAAGTCAAAATTTTCAATCCATGAAGCCTCTTATTCAGGTCTATATTTCCACTTGATAAGGTGTTCCATATACACCTTGTGTCTAGTTGTCTTTGCACTCTTGAATGCAAAACTCCCTCAGCTATAAATTATTGTTTGGTAGACACTACATTAGGGTCTACATCACTCTAAACTCCTTGAATATTTTGACTAATCTTAGTCAATGGACCTTTAAACTAAACTAGGTCCTACACATTGAAAGTAGCAGAGATATTCAAATCAGAAGGTAAGTCTATCTTGTAGGCATTAGCCCCATATTTAGCTAGGACTTTGCAAGGTCCTATTCTCTTCATCTGAAACTTAGTAGGGACTCCCTTCTACATTCTTGACTTGTTCAAATGAACCATAAAATAGTCTCCTACTTGAAATTGGATATCTTTCCTCTTCTCATCCACTTTTCCCTTCAACTTTTGCTGACTATCATGTATAGTTTTCTTGACCTACTCTTGGATCTCCTTCATAGTGTGGGTGAAGTCCTCAGCATGCCCACTATTGTACTCCCTTCCACCAAGATCCCTAAGCTCACAAACTCCCCTAGGATGCATCCCATAAACTATTTCAAATGGGCTTCTCCCTGTCATACTGTTCCTATTGTCATTATAGGCATACTCTGCCCGAGGTATGACTACATCCCATGTCTGACCATATTCTTTGGTTAGGAACCTCAATAGGTTACCCAACACCCTCTTGACCACCTCCATTTGACCATCAATCTGAGGATGGTATGCTGATCCAAAAGATAAGTTTGTACCCAATCTATTCCATAATGTTTTCCAAAAATGGCTCATGAACTTAACATCCCTATCAAATACAATACTTAAGGGTAGTCCATGAATCCTAACAACTTCTTTAAAGAACAGATAAGCTATGTGACTAGCATCACTAGTTGTCTTGCATGGAATGAAATGCCCCATCTTGCTAAATCTATTAACTACTACATATATACTATCATAGCCTTGCTTAGTCTTTGGTAGACCCACTATGAAGTCCATGCTCACACACTCCCAAGGTCTATTTGGGACAGGTAAGGGTTGATACAAGCTTGCATTGCTGCTACCTCCCTTTTCCTTCATGCATACTACACACTATTCCACATATTTAGTGACATCTTTTATCAACTTAGGCTAATGATAAAACCTTTGTACTAACTCCAAGGACTTGTTTACACAAAAGTGTCCACTCATAGATCCATTATGCTTTTCTTGTATGAGATTTATCCTCTTAGAACCCCTTGGCACACATAACTGGTTTCCTCTGAATATCAGTCCATTCTGCAATGTGAACTCAGAGAACTTTCTATGGAAGTGGTTCTAAAAATCATGGCACACTTGATATGCCTCACCAAAATTTTCATATGCTTGATAGAGGTCCTTAAAAATCTCTATTCCTATACTGTTCAACTGAACTTCTTGGACTGTCAAGAGTCTCCTACTCAGTGCATCAGCAACTTTATTCAACTGACCCTTCTTATGCTTGATGGTAAAACACTACAAATTCCTTAGGTAAAAGTTAGTGTCTCCACTTTATTAATGACCGCAATAGAGCATATAATTCTAGGTCATAAGAAGAGTATTTCTTCTTAGCTTCATTTAGTTTCTCACTAAAGAAGGCCACTGGTCTTACGTCTTGACTTAACACACCTCCTACTGCTATGCCACTTGCGTCACATTCAATAGTAAATAACTTATCAAAACTAGGCAATTTTAGGATAGGTTGTGTAGCTACTTTCCTTTTCAACATCTCAAATGACTTTCCAGCTTCTAAGTTCTACCTAAAATTAGCCTTACTTCCACCCTTAATAGTTTCCAACAATGGTGCACATATACCACTAAAATTCCTAATGAACTTCCTATAAAATTGAGCTAGGCCATGGAAACTCCTTACCTCTGTTGCTGATGTAGGTGGTGGCCAATTCAGTATAGTTGACATCTTGTCTTGGTCCATCTTCAAGGATCCCTTGGATACCACAAATCCCAATTAGACAAGCTCTTTCTTGAGAAACTCACACTTCTCCAAATGAATGGCTAGTTTCTCTTCATGCAACTTCTTCAACACTAACTCAACATGCTTGATGTGGTCTTCCTTTGTTCTGTTATAGATCAATATGTCATCAAGATAGACCACCACAAACTTACCTGTGAAGTCCTTAAGCACTTCATTCACGAGCCTCATGAATGTGCTAGGAGCATTGGTGAGGCCAAATGGCATCACAAGCCATTAATACAACCCATTAGTTGTTTTGAATGCCATCTTCCACTCATCTCCCTCCTTAACCCTTATCTGATGGTAACCACTTTTCAAATCCAAATTGGTAAATTACATTGCCCCTCCAAGACAATCCATAAGATCTTCTATCACAGGTATTGGAAACCTGTATTTCATGGTGATTCTGTTAATTGCCCTTGAATCAGTACATAGTCTCCATTTTCCACCTTTCTTTGATGCTAACACCACATGGGCTGATACTCTTTTTAATCAATCCTTGGTCCAATAATTCTTGGACTTGTCGAGCTACCTCTAAATTCTAATCAAGGGTTAGCTTATAAGCTGCTTTATTAGGTAATGAGGCACTAGGTATGAAGTCAATTTGATGACTAATCACCCTCTTAGGAGGCAAAGTTGCAGGAGTCCCATCACTGACTATATCATTGTATCTGTCAAGTAGAGTCTAAATCTCTTTGGGTACTATCTCCTTAACTATCTTCTCTTTGTCCTTGGGCTTTAACAAAATGGCATACCCTGTACTTGCCTCTTCCTTGATGTCTTTTACAAACTCCTTTCCACAGCAGAATAACACAGTAGGAGTCTTAGACTGTGGATCTTCATCCTCTAGTAAAGACTGTATTTTAAATGTCTTTCCATTCTTCTTAAAGGATATGGAATTTTCCTTTCCATGATACACTACCTCTCTATCATATTGCCAGGGTCCTCCTAACAACAAGTGGCAAGCATCCATTGGTAGGATGTCACAAAGTAATTTATCCTTGTAGCCTGCTATAGAGAACTCTACCCATGTTTTCTCATTTACTAACACACTCTGTCCCTTATTATTCCAAGTCACCTTGTAAGGGTTCACATGGGGTATCTTGGTTAATTTCAGCTTAGTAACTACCTCCTCTGATATTATATTATCAGTAGATCTAGAGTCTACTATCACCTTGCAGACTTTTCCAAGGATCTTACATATGATCCGAAACAATGCCCTCCTTTTCTTAGGCTCATCCTTCACTGGATGCCTGATTAATACCCTTCTAAACATCAGATTCTCACCCATCTTAGAGTCTATATGATCAACATTAGGTGCCTTGACACTAGAAGTGTCTTCTTGAACATAAGCTACCCTCTTGTCACTATTAGATGCAGTAGGCTTATCAGGACACCTATATGCTGGATGACTAGTCTGTCCATAATTGTAGCACTTCATATTTGCAAAATAGGTGTTTCTTCTACCTCCTCTTCCCCTACTGGATCCACTCTGATTAACTCTACCTCTGCCATAACCACCTCTCGGTGTGGATTCATTGGTGTGCTCCATCAATCTTCTTTCACCTTGGATTCTTTGTTCACTGCCCCTGCCTTGGTAACCTCTTCTCTGTCCTCTTTGGTCTCTCCCTCTGCCTCTACCCTTTATATTAGAGTCACTCTTATTTATATTCTTCTCTTCAACCTTGAGCGCTAGCTGTTGACATGTCTGAACAGTAGTGGGGGTCCACAAGCTAATCTCTTCTTGGATGTTCCACTTCAACCCACCTAGATACCTAGCCACTCTGATTGGCTCTTCTTCTTTTTTATTTGACCTAAGATAGAGTCTTTGAAATTCCTCTGTATAGGAGGCTACATCCATACCTTTCTACTTCAATCCTTGTCTCCTTCTATGGAGTTGGATCTCATAGTCTTCTGGTAAAAAGTTCTCTTTCATCTTAGTTACCATTGCTTGCCAATTTGCTATAGGTTGCTTCCCAAGTCTGACTCTTTCATCCTGCAGGTACTTCCACCATGTTAGGGCTGATCCCCTAAGCCTTGACTTAGCCACCTTAACCTTTTGTGCATCTGTTATGTCTTCAAACTCGAATTGATTCTCCATCCCTTCAATCCAATCCAACACTGTTTCAATCTCCATTTTCCCACTAAACAAATGGATGCCTTCTAAGGATTTTCCACCCAATGCCTTGATGGCTTTCAAGAATGGTTCCTGCTCCATCATAGGGTCTTGTTTAGGGATAATATCATCCTCTTCAACCTTATGCTTCCCTCTATCACTCGTTTCACCTTCTCTACCTTGGTCTTGTTAGTTCTTTTTCTTGTAGAATCAATTATAATAGCAATACATGCTAGACTCTCTAATACCCAATTTAGATTCTCACAGGGAAAAAGGCTAATTAACAAGGATGAAAATACTTCTACACTTTGGGCTCCACATACCCAGGCGGGTGCACCTTTGGCAGAGTATTATCTTTCAGTAATGTTAACAGTGGATTAAGGATTTGTGATCCTTCTTCTTTTTATGCCACCAGGCTTAGGAAGGATAACCTACTGATTCACTCTTTAAGGAATCACTAAAGTGAATTGTACTAAATACAATTACCTAGACATGTATTTGAGATAACAAAAACTATAAAGATTGATTAAAATTGGATTGATGATAACAACCACTTGTCAGCATTTTGGCCAGTGCCTAATCATGGGTCATAGAGTCAGAACAAAACATACATACATCAAGGATAATTAATGGAAATACAAAT
>MU223334.1:548507-559387 GCA_018584345.1 Thuja plicata | reverse complement strand
ATACTCAAAATGCCTTACAAATTGAACATACAAGAACTAAGAGAAAATGAAAAAAGACATCATTGGTATCAAAATGGAGATTCCATTGTATTTTATTAATGTAAGCTTGATATCAGTACATTCAAAATACTCAAAACCAAAATTCAGACACAATTCAGAAGTCTGCCTTGTAGTTTTATTTTTACCATCCTTATTACAATATTACAACTTGCTACTTATAGAGAACTTTAGTCATCTTGGAATCCTTTTGGAAAATAAGGATGCAACAAGCTATGGATGACTAGGCTAGAGGATAAAATACAGTTTATAGATGAGACAAAATTTCAGGCGGATGGGATAACAAATCTTTGTTATAAGCCATGTAATCCTTTGTCCTATGATCGCCTGAATGCTTGAATTTGTTTTGAGGTAGCTGGGTCCTTTTCATCTGGAATTTGTCCTCTTGCTGATGCAGAGCCCCCAATATCTAATTTTCTCAAACTGCTCAACATCTTTGGTGTTTGCTGTCACTCTTATATTTACTGTCTCATGCTACTGGGGTGACTATACCATACTTGTTAACCCATGTGGTGAACACCTCATCATTTGCCCAACTAGAATTGAGGACCTCATCCTTTTGGCTATTGAATTCTTCCCAATCAACATTGGCTTTCTCAATTTTCGCCTCCCAGGATTCAAAAAATGCCTTGGCTTTATTTAAAATGTCAATAGTTAACACAAACTAGCCAGTATTTCCCAATGTAAAAATACTTTTTGTTCTGCTGGTTAGTGTTTCATTCAGTTGTCTTAGCCATAGGGCTTCATTTTTTATGTTCCCATCTTCTTTGAACATGTTGGGAAACATGTCATATCTATCCCTGGAGAACTCTTCTCTCAAATTTTTTACCCTCATGATGACCATGTTCATCTTGGTGTCCAAGTTAACCATCAATTTGAGACACTTGTGGGTGCTTGTCGGGATGATACCAATATTGTTCTGATCCTTTGAAAGAGAGTATAAATATTTGACATGGGCAATCTTCCCCTTCCAGTTATCTACTATCAGATCCCACTATTCCTTTCCCTCATCATGATTACTCAAGATGCTAGCAATCTTTTTTCCTATCAAATAGAGGTTAGAAAGGTTGACCTCACTAGAACACCTCTTGAGGTTGGAAAATATTTGGTCAGAATGCTTTTGTTTCACCAATTCCTCAGCCTCTTTGTATGCATGGAAGTCTTCAAGATCCCTTTTGCCCTCTTCTTCTAGCCTTGATCTTTCATTGATCAACCTATTTTTCTCAGCCTCTTGTTTTTCTCTTTTGGCATCAATGGCTTCTTGGGTAGTGGGACTCAAAGGTGTAGGGGATGGGGGATAGGTCACAAATGGACTAGAGGAAGAGGGTTGGTGTGGTTCCTGAGCAATTACCCCCTAGGGCATTAATTAGATCTTTTGCTTACCCTCGAATACTGCTATTTTGTTATCCTTCAACAAGGATTTGACCTTTTCCTCATTGTAGGCTTTGAGTAAAAATTCATATTTCTAATTCAAATTGTCATAAGCCTCCTTTTCTTTCTTAGCTACCCTCAGGCTCAAACTAGCTATTTGAATAACAAGATTCACTACTTCAGTTCCTGAAGTATCAGCAATCCTCTTCACAATTAGGCTTCCTGTGTCCTCAATCTCATCACCTTCCTTAATTATCCTCTTGTCCCTTTTCTTCAATGACCAAATTTCCAGGGCTGCATGGGCTTCACTAAACTAGGCACCAATTGATGTCCCAGTAGTGCTCATAGGCTTTGCTTGCTTCCTGACAGCATCAAAAACCACCGCATCTGCTAAATCCCATTGAGGCAGTATGAGAACTCCCTGCTTCTTAATCATTTCTCTACCCTCTTCAGGGGTGACCTTATCAAATTTGGATACCATTTCCTGTTTGACTTCTTTCTCTATGTCTTCCTTAGCAGAGTTGGGCTGGGCTTCTTGTATCTTTTGGCACTTATGATTGAATTCATCAATATGGCATCTCCATAAGAATTGAATGAATGCCCTAGTTTTAATGAAATTGTCATCTGACAAGAATTCATCACTGGCTTTCTTGGTTATAGGATCTAACTCCCTACCTGTAAACTCTGCCACTGTGAGGTTAGTTGCTGTATGTTTAGGTGCCTCTGACATCCCTTCTTGTAGCTCTTGAGTAGTGACAACAACTTCACTAGCATTCCTCAATTGTACCAATTGCTCAGCAATGGCTTGGTCATCATATTGCATGGGGGATTGGGAAGGAGATTACAATTCACCCTCTTGTTGTTTTGCTTCCACCCTTTTCCTTTTGGGAGAGGGCACTTCTTGAATATTAACACTTGCTGGCCTCTTTCCTTTATCCTGAGGAGGTTTGTCAACTTTAGGTGCGACAGTAGTGTATCCTCTCCTTTTATATACTACATAATCCCCTAGTGGGACTATTCTTCCCTCTGGGAATTTGTTCAAGACAACAAGATCCTTCTCTGGTTCATTTTCCATTAACCTCTACTTCTTCTCATTTAGGGTCTATATGATCCCCTCAAATAAATTCATTAGGGAGTCAATCTTATAAGACCATGGGAAAAATTCCTTTAAAGGATCATAAGACTTGTCAAAATTGCGTACAAAGTCCAAAGACTTCTTGTACGCCATCCATTTATCCTTCCTGACCTCCTGGACACCTAGGTCAAAAATGTTTCTGATAATATCCTTAGGGTAGTTGAACTGATGTTCTAATGCCAAGAATTTATTCCTTTTTCTGAACATACCCATGATAAAGTCTTCATTATCTGCACACATGGATACAGACATGGCTAGATGATAAGGTTCAAAATATTTATCAAAGTGTGTCCATCCACCTTTGGTTATGATGAGATGATGGGCTCTGGTGAGGGTAGGGAAAATGTTTCCCTTCATCTTTTCAGTCAGGGCTTCTTCCCGTAGCCCACCCAATTGCCTTATGATCTCTATTATTCCAATCTTGAGAGGGACTCTGTAGGGCAACACATAAGGGGTTCCCCTGAATCCATAAACCATAATCACTATAGCAAAAGGGTACAAAATTAAATCCCCCCAATTGTGAGCAATTTTCAATTCTGGGGCATATTCCATAGGCCTCAAAAGCCTCATCATCTCAATGTGGACCCTAGCATTTTGATTGCACAACAGTGACTTGAGTCTAGTTGAAAAAACCCTATCAAAATAAACATAACTAGCACTCTTCCTATCCCATGACAGATCAACACTCCACATCTAAACAGACAATTCTTCATCACCTAGGAACTTAGTCAATTCCCTTTCCTCCTCAAAGAAGTCTGCATTATTGAACAAGAACATATGCATCATGAGGGAATACCATCCCATTGGTTTGTGTATGTTACTATCATGAATTCCTGCCAGACCCTCATGCATTTCCTGGGCAATATAAGATGCAAAATCAATTACTACTGACAGGTGGGGATGCAGAATCTGAATGACCATTAGCATTATGTGGATAGGAATCGTTACATCTTCATCTACCCCCAAAACTTGGCATAGAGCACTGTACATTTTTCTGGCCTTGCCATTAAAGAGATCCAACTTCAAAGGTTCTGGGGTCCTAGGCCCTACTACAACCAAGTCTCCTATTTTATTAAATTATCCCTTCAATGCCTCATCCCTATAATACTCCCTATGAGTCTGATATACTTCTTTAAGGGCCCGTTTGGTAGCAGGCATTGGACCGGAATTGGCATTATCTAATTCTGGATAATGCCAAATTCCATGTTTGGGTCCTTGGAAAAAATGGAATTGGAATTCCAAAATTCTCATTTTGCCCCCAAAATGAGAATATCATCTTCCACCTACATAGGTGGAATTGGAATTTCGAATTCCAATTCCAATTTTTACAAAAGCAAATTTAATATTTCGTGGGATCTGTGACTATAAAGATGTATATTATATTGCTATAAGGATGTGTACATATACATGTGTGTATATACACATGTATGTATATACACATGTGTGTATATATACAAACATATATATGTGTGTATATATACATACATGTATGTGTGTATATGTGTGCATATACACATGTATGTATGTGTGTATATACACACATGTGTATATGTGTGTATATATACACATGTTTGTATGTGTGTATATATATACACATGTGTGTATATGTGTATACATGGATACACACTTGTATGTGTATATGTATAGTGTGTATATATACACACATGTATGTGTATATACACACATGTGTATATGTATGTATATATACATAAATATGTGTATATGTGTATACACACATGTGTATATGTGTATACACACATGTGTGTATGTGTGTGTATATATACATGTGTGTATATGTATACATGGATACACACTTGTATGTGTATATACACACACACATGTATGTGTGTGTATACACACATGTGTGTGTATGTGTGTATACATGTGTATATATAAACACACCATATTCAAAGAAATTAAAAAATAAAGAATTAAAATTCCTTGTGCATCTTCTCATTCATCTTCCGGGTGAACCAAACGGGTAAGACCGTATTCTGGATTTCATTTTGAGGATAAGCATCTTCCTGAATATGCAGCATCTTCCTGAATTGACCATATCTAGGATATGGTATTCCAGCACCCAAACGGGCCCTAAAGTACTCAAAATCAATATCATCCATATGTACTGAGGTGTTAGTCAGCTTGAAGATCCTTCTGATTTCATCAGTTGATACAGTTAATAGCACATTTCCCTAGGTATCCCTAACAACCCTAGCCACCTTGTCATAAGTATTTGCAATCAAAGTGAACAAATCAATGTACATAAACACACCAGGTGCTATCAGTTTTCCTACGTCTAATTCCCAAATGTTACAGTCTGGGGTAGGGGCATTCCTTTGGCTATAAGCTGTTATGAACAGAGTAAGACCATCAAAACTAGTTTTAACATCTTTTGCCCATCTACCAGAATCATATAACCCATCTCTAATTTTGAAACGGGGATGTGGTGGAACTATCCTTTTAATTTGAGTGGCATCTCCTGTGGATAATGGCAGTTGCTGTAACAAATCCTACCTAACGTTTCTCTTCTGATAATCAATTTCTCCAGAAATCTCAACTCTAGGGGCCATTCTGAATCTAGGGCTTTTTTTAATATTAGATTTAAATTTTGAGACAAAAGTCCTAAAAACCTTTCTGAACTGCAAATCCCACTAACAACCTGAATATTGGTGAATCAGAAAAGCTTACACATTCTGCACAGTAGTTGCGTGAAGCTAATTATCTCTGCAATCCCATTTTTGCTCAAATGACTTTGATGAATTATTGTGACTGCAAGTCGACTTAATCAATTTTACAGCCTCAATCAAATCAGTCTTTTGAATTGAATTCGAATGGAGTGGCCACATGTTCTGTAATCAATTCACAAGCTTCAATTTTGTAGCTTAACAACTCTCTGCAACACATTTTAACAACTTTGAATTTGAGTCGTAGATTCTGGACATCATTTTCTGCATCTGACGGCTATCTTATTTTCTGACGGCTATCTTATTCTCCCAAAAACTACTGTTTACCCAAGACACGTGTCAACACCGCTTAATCGCTTACTCACTAGATGTCGAGCACTTTTCTTTTAAGCAATTAAGCGGACCGTTAGATGTAAAAAAACTTAACTACCATTTAAACTCTTTCCAACTCTGAGTATCCAGGTCCACCAGCTGCTAGGTGTCATCACCGCTTAATGGCTTAACCGATAGATGTCATGCATCTTGGGTATAAGCCATTAAGCCCACCGTTAGATCTTTCTGAGCTTTAGCAACCTTTATGCTATCTGCGACCAGACCCACATTATTTCCTGGACACGTGTCGCTACTGCTTAATGGCTTACTCATTAGATGTCGCGCACTTTTCTTTTAAGCCATTAAGCAAGCCGTCAGATTTTTTCAAACTTGCCCATTGTTTAACTTTGAACCTTTATGACTTTTCGGCCCCACCAAGGACATGCATCTTCACCGCTTAATGGCTTAACCGATAGATTTCATTTACTTTTTTACTAAGCCATTAAGCGGGCCATTCGATCAAAACCAACTTGCTCACCACATAAGATAATGACGTAAAAGGGATTTTTTCAGCGGCATGACTTAGGAAATATTAAAGCAGTTAGGATAACATAATCTTTTTAAAAAGAAACCCATTTAACGTGAACACATGACTTGAGGTAACTTAAGTGACCAAAAAAGTAACATGAAAATAGAATCCTCCAAGACACTTAGGGTTTTTTAGACATTTTCCACCATTTTCAACTAGGTTAAGGGTAAGAACAAACTTTATAGAGGAAAAAGAATAATTTTAACCCTGATTTCAAAGCCTTGGACATCACCAATGACAAGAGACCCTAAGAAATTTACAAGGCACATTTCAAACAAGAAATAGCACCAACAGGTCTCTTGCATCCACTACTTCTTGTAGTTTTAGCTTCATCTCTGCTAGGGCCTCTTCAAGGATTATTTTCCTCTCCTTTTTCTCATCCATGTCCCTAGACAACGCTACATTTTTTACCATGTCTGTGGAGCCACAAGATTCCACCTCTGACATATACAATCCCAAATCTTTTGGGGCTCTGATACCACTCTAATGTAACCCACCTAGACTTGCTCTCTACCCTATTCTTCTCTAGGGTCTTCTTAGGAAAACTCACTCACCTAGTAGGGTTCTATGCTCAACCCTACTCTCCTTAGGTATCTTCACACAAGATCCTAACCTTTCACCTAGTGTACACCAATTGCACTAATAAAAAATGCTCCATTCTGCAACACAAACTAACTAGGTCTTTCCTAGTCTCAGTCTCCAATAATTGCCTCAATTCCTCTTAGGACTTAGCTCCATGGAAGGGTAGGTCATCAAGACTTCCAATGTTTCCATTTTAACCCCTACATACACCATTCACAAACATATAACAATCGAGTGCTTCAAAGTGCACCTTTCTCACCCCAAATAGGGCTACAAGCCAATTAGGCCTTTTTCTATCCTTTTTGAAGATAACTTGAAATTTTCCCACACAAGCCTCCAAAAGGGTTTAGGATTCAAACACCCTTTATCAACTTCTTTGAGATTTTTAAGTTCTCCAATCCTCAAGTTGTCTGTACAACCCTTCCTACAATCATGCCTAAAAATCAAGGTTTTAGGGCTTATTGATAGTCTGAACAAAAGAGTGTTCTTTCAACACACCAAACCACTCCTCCAACCTTCTACTTTTAATTAGGGGTCTTTCACACTTTTCTCTATCCCTCCATGAGCTTTGTTTGAAGCCACCAATGCATTCAACCCTCCTTACAGTATTTGCAATGTTCCTCAGTCCCTAGCCATGCACAATAGGCTCGCCTAGGGCATCATTGCAAAAATAGAAAAAATGATTTCTTGGGCCCCTCCTTCTGTAAAAATAATGTACATGGAATCTCCTAACCCATTCCAAGAGCTCGTATATAATCTACGATGGCAAGTTGAGTTAAGACTCCATTTTTCCAACCTGCCTGGTTCAGACTAGTGACAGGGCAAAAAAGAAAAGAATTTAACTAAACCAATACAAACACTTCAACTTAACAAAATAAATCCACAAAAATCTTAAAATAACCTACCCTACATTAATCAGTGGCTATAGACTGAGATCAAATCTATTTAACAACTACAATCAAGAAAACTCACTAAAATTACTCTGAAAATGCACACACAGAAAATATTGTATCTTCAAAATGTTCACCAACCTTGCTTATAGGTTGAGGAAGGCCTCTTATACTTTTCCCCATGCCTAATCCGATGGTTTCAAATAGTTACAATAACCATTTCATCAAAAATTCTCTTCTTGCATAATTGTTGTCAATGTTGTCAATGTTGTCAATGACAACATTGACAATTTTGACAACTTTCCACAATTTTAGGAAATCCCCTCTAAACTTTGTTCTAAGACCATGAACACATCATAATAAACTTAGGTAGACCATGCCTACCTCTCTTAGGTCCTAAAATAGTTTCTTTCTAAATTTCACCCGTATGTGCTTGATTCACACCATTGCCACAACATTGGCAATAAGGGTCCAATTTGGCACTTGTCTCCTAAAAGACCAAAAAAACTTGAAAATACCTTCTCTAAAGACCTAACACACACCTTAGGACACCTTTAGTCCTATTATTCAACTAGTGGTTTGGATAGAACCACTACAAGCCAAAAGAACTCTAGAAGCCCTAGGTCACCAAAGAGCCTTACCTAGGTGCTCCTGCACCATGAATTTTTAGGAGAATTGGGTTAAACAAATGATACAAAAGGCCCTTTAAAGAGTCATGTGTTAAAATTGGGAACCTTGAATTCACCCAAAAAATATGGCGTAAATTATAATGACCCCCAATTATCTTCTAAGAGGGAACTTAGAGGAGTATAAGTATCTCTAGAAGGATAAGATATGTTTAGTTCAAATGTTGTAGGAATGGATGAAGAATTAGATTCATTTCATAAGCAACTTTGTGATTTATCATGAGTGACAAGGGTATACATGATATTTTTATAGATGAACTTCACTTTGTGATGAATTATTGAGGGAACAACATGTATGACATGTAGCCAAGGGTGTCCTAAGAGAATATTATAATTAAGAGCATCCGACATGACATGAATAGTAGTAGGTAAAATGACAGGTTCTACTTTAACGTGTAAAATAATAATACCCATAGTTTTTTTAGAAACATTGTCAAAGCCACATATAGGAATAGAATCACGTTTGATTGAAGAAACATCTACATTTATATTGTTTAACAAGTCGATGTTACAAACATTAATTCCTAAGACATTATATATTAAATTTGTTTGAATAAGATTACCATTGATAAGGACAAAAACCATAAGAGAATCATGTTGATCTTGAATCTCCTTTAGAGGTAAATCATCTTGAGAAAATACAATTTGTGCTTTACTATTGGTCGCATTCATGCATTCCAATATGAAAGTTATATTAGTTTGCCTAGGAGGTGGGACAATCATGTTTCTCAAGGTTCGTTATAATGCTCCATGATATGTAGGTGAAGTTTTAAGAATCTCCCAAAGGGATATCTTGGTAGGATTAGCACGAAGTTGTTCTACTAAATCATACTTCTTTCCAAGGTTATGAGGTAGACGGGGTGCAGAAGGAAGCACTGGTTGAGAAGTCGGAAGAGGAGGAGGAACAACTGAACTGGTTGGTTGTCTATTATTTTTGTAGTATAAGTGTGATAAACCACATGATAATTAGGTTGTTGAGAACCTTTTACCACAATGATTGGTTTATTTTGAGGTAGAGGGGTATCTTGACAAAGATGGACAACAAGCTTAGGTTTTCAACTACTAAAAACTTGAACATCATTAACTCGGGTAAGGTCTTTACTCTGAAAGGTTTCATTTATGATAGAGAGAGCATTAATGATGTTATCCACTTTGTTCAAGGTATCGTTACGATGGAGAAAAACTATAGAAGAGGCACAAACACAACCCGTTAATGCTTCATTAGTAGAAGGAAAATTAGAAGAAATGTCAACTATACTAGTCTCCTCTACCAAAAAATAATATTCTTTAATGAAATTTATCTAATAAAGGGAGAGAATAATCAACATAATTTTCCAATGGCTCACCCCTAATAGGGAGATCATCAAGAATAGGAACATGTATATGAATAAAGAAAACTTTAGGAGAGGGGTAACCATAATTCACTAAAGATTTATCTCTAAAGGGGGGTCATTGAAAGGAATATAAGGTGAGGTATCATGGGGGGAATCATCATCCTTGACCAAGTTATTCTCATAGGGGAGGCTCATATTAGGATAATATTTTACATCAATCCTCAATGTTTCTCCCCAAAGAGAGGGATTATTGAGAGAAAGGTTAAAAACATCTTCTTGCACTAATATGTCCTTATGACGAAGATAATAGATGGGAGATATAAGAGAAGCCAAAGCAACATCACATGCATTAAATTGATTATTTTTAGTGCTAACATAATGTAAAGGCTGTATGCACCCTAAAATGATCACCTCGACTATGGGTCCCCATTTATCAACTTATCAAATTTCTGAATCAATGCTTTGCAACATTTTAATTCAAATCAATTTCCTTGATCAAACGTAATTAATTCAATTATTTCAATATTTCCTAAGGTTTGATCATTTCATCAATTATCTTATTTAATTTTAAAAGAAAACAATTCCTTTTTATTAAATAAAATAATCTTATTTAATTAAAATCCCTTTTTAATTAAATAATCTTATCTTATTTAATTAAAATCCCTTTTTAATTAAATAATCTTATCTTATTTAATTAAAATCTCTCTTAATTAAATAATATTATCTCATTTAATTAAAATATCCCTTTTAATTAAATTAAATAATCTTATTTAATTAAAAGTAAATCCCTCTTTTAATTAAATAAAACCCTCACTCAAATCCCTCTTTGTTGAAAAAGGAAATAAATTAAATAACAATAAATAAAATTTCTTTTTTTACACATCTTTCTAAGTGGTGGGCTTTTTGCCTCTTAATCATAGCCTTTGATTTAGCCTCGTAATCTCTACCGTCCATTGTTCTTTAAAAGAAAACCTCTCCTTCTCATTTGAAAAATCAAGATTTAATGCTAATGTTATGCTGCAGATTTGGAGAGCAATTTTGGAGGAGATTTTGAGCACTTGAGCTTGGATATTGCAACTTCTCTCTTCTTGTCTTCTTCTTTCATGCCCATGACAATCTATTTAGATTAATTTTGCACTTGCATGTTAGATTAGATTCATGTTTCCTTTCATAGATTAATCTTGCATTTGTATTTCCTTTCATAGAATAATCATGCATTGTTATCATATAGATTAATTTC
>MU223334.1:489559-537503 GCA_018584345.1 Thuja plicata | reverse complement strand
TATATAGACATACATGTATATATACTATATATACATGTATGTATATATACACACACAAGGGTATATACACACACATGTATATACATACACATGTATATTCACACACATGTGTATATATACACACATATACACATGTGTATATATACACTCATGTGTATATATACATACATGTATCTATACTATATATGTACATGTGTGTATATACACTCATATGTATATATACATACACATATGTATATATACATACATGTATATATACACACATGTATATATACATATGTGTATATATACATGTGTATATATACACACATATATACATACATGTATATATACACATGTGTATATATACACACATGTATATATACACACATGTATATATATACATCTTGATAGCAATATAATATTAACACAAAAATAGGAATGAATTTTCCTTCACAAAATAATACTCTCAATTCCAATTCCAATTCCAAGTCCTGAGGGGGAATTGTGGAATGCTCAAAAAGGCCCAAAATTAGAATTCGCATAACCCTATTCCTAATTTTCATTTTGAAACCAAACACTGAATTCGACAATACCAGCATGTCGGTATGCCAATTCCTAGTCAATACCTAGAAACAAACGGGGCCTTAAGTATAAGATTTATTGCCTCTTAATCTTATGCATTAGGTCGCTCATAAATTCTTTCAACCGTTATATCTGCTTTTTCGCTCAGTCATTGTGTCACTTTTACCTTGGTACTTGGTATTTTTCTTGGAAATAATAATCTTTGATTAACCGCTTAATCTGATCTTTAGATCTTCTCTTTGAATTATTTCGATCGTTGATCGTGTAACAAAATCATCTTCGTGCATTGTAGAATCACAATTAATACGATAAAAATTTATTAAATGTGTCCTTATCACTTTACAATCACTTAAGTAACTCGATACAGTAACTTCTCTTCACTCGATTGACTTTCTCTATTAATACTCGGTAATTGTCAACTCAGTGTACTTTCTGTGTACTAAGTGTTCGGTAAACTATGTGCTCTTGGTGTAGTGTTTGCGCTTTACCGACTTCACTACCTTGCTCGGTGTATATTGTCGACTGCTCATATATTTACTTTTATGTTTTTCACCGATTAAATCTTCTGATTCATATGACTTTGTCTAAACTAATGACAACAAATATTCTATAGAGATAACAATCTCCCACTTTGAAATTGGTTGAGCATTTTGATGAAAACTTCAAAGTCATAAAAACTTAGTAACTCCCCCTTGGATGTTACTCACTATACAAAATATGTACAACTCTTCTCTTCCTTTTTTTCACATATATACTTTTTTTATGTATTTTGTATTCCTTTTTTTTTTTTTAGAACTATCTATGTTTCCCCCTTTTTTGACAAAAAGTCTCAACAATAAAACTTAAATATCAAAAATGTTTTTACACCTCTTCTGTAATCCGGTTAGTATAGTCTCCCAAGTATCTCGGAGATTCTGTAATATCACAATACGTTCATTTATATCTGTCGATAAACCAACAATAGTATCTAGGGTGCTAACCTCTGGAAAACTTGCTAGTTCTTGTCCTTTCTTCAGATGTATTTGCATTGATTGCATATGGGGAATAACTAGGGCTTGCAGCTCAAGCAATTATAGTCTCATCTTGTCTTCCTATTGTCTCAATGAGAATTGAACTCCCATGAGTTCCTATATCTTTGAGTAATGTGTCTAGAATTATCCAGGCTCAGTAGTTAGCTTTGTGTTGCCCCACTTTTAGTCTGCATACCTTTAGACAAAAGTGTATGTTTAACGTGTAGTAGTGGTCTCAAAAGTTTTGTGTGAGTCCTGAGTCTAAGTCTAGCTATCCCCTTAGGATAGGAGACTTTTACCAGATTTCCCCAATTTGACTTCTCCTTTGTGAGCCGGAGGGAATCTATATTTGAGATCATGTTTTCTTGTGTAGGTTAAGTTCCCAATCCGGTAAAGGCCATGGCTCGAAGATTTCTAACATCAGTTTTACATGCAACTAAAATATTTAGCCATAACTCTTAATTTTTTAGCATTGGCGAAAAGTTGGGTCTAGGCTTCTCCACCGACGGAAAAGCATCAGCAGGATGCATTTTTTGCCAATGACTACTAAGTGATGTCTCAGCAGGAAGTGTAGTTCTAAAGTGGATCCCTTAGGCTTAGAAGGACTGTTGTGTCAGAACTACACCTCTACAAGTCAAGAGGAACTGTTAAATAGAAAGAAATCTAAGAAATAATTCTGTTGGCAGAAAAGTAGAAAATGGCTTCTCCACTACTCCAACAGGCGGGTTTTGACCCACGGAGTACATTTTTCGCAAAGCCATTAAAATGAAGTGATTTTGACAAAGAATCTATCTAATAAAGAATCTAAGATAAAAAGAAGGTAGATGAAATTAACACATGCCATTTTGGCACCCTGACAGACCAAATTTCCCCTTTGGCAGATTTTTGAACCGAGAGCACTCCAAAAGCATTTCTCCGCCCAAAGGAGAAGTGGAAAAGTAAGTTTCCGCTACCTCAGGAAAGTTACCGTTGCAGTTACTAAAGTGAAAATACATTTCTTAACGGCTCGTAAGAGCAAAGTAATTAATTCAAATAAAGTTGTTTTACTTCATAAAGGACTATTTCATTAATGTTGAGGTCTTTTCATTCATGTGGCGTAGAAAATTGGTTGTTAAATGGTAAGAATTCAAAAGTTATAAGATCAGTTGGAGGTTGCCAATAGGAGCTACCATTTGTTTAACAAATTGTTTGAATTCAAAGCCTTTGATACTATTTGTTCTTTGCCCCTGCGTTCTTGAAAAAATATTCTTCATTCCCAAATCAGATCATTTGAAGTATGGCTTCCAGATTTGTGGTATTTGATGGAATGAATGACATTACCTCCGAATGGCATAATATCTCCGATATGTCTCTAAAGTTCTTTGATATGAAAAAACTTTTAGAGTAGACTAAAAGCAGACCAGATGCATCCCATCACTGAGAAACTGAAGGAGAGCGGATTAATTGAAGCCACTAGTTTTCCCATGGTTGTTTAAGCCCCAAAATTGATCCGAGAATGCATAGCTCGATACAACCCAGATACCAAGCAAATCCTCTTTCCCAATGATACGGTGGTTCTATCTATTGATAGAGAATTGGTCCAGAACTTGCTTCGCATCCCAGAGAAAGCTGAGTATTCAAAAATGATATACAGTCGGGTAGTGATAGAATATATCACCAAAAAGTCAATTTGGAAGAAGGAGATAATGAAAGCATGGTTTCAAGAGCCCAAGAGCACCAAAGGGAAATTGCCAAAGACACTATATGGCACTAATCTGAAGCCAGAGATCGTAAACATTCTGGTGCTACTCCACAGGATCAGAGGTGAGAGTGAGGCACTCAATTTTGTTGATCATCACTTCTTCTTGGTTCAGGTATTTTGTTTCCAACATCACTTCATTGATTGAGCCCTTCTGGTAAGTGAAAACCTCTAGGAGGCCCTAGATAGAGCTAAGCGCCAGAATGAATTTTATATGTCTTCAGTCCTTTTGTATGAATTTTATTAGAGGAATTTACTGATGATGTTAAGAGTTACAATTTTTCCCCTCTTTGATATTACACAACAGTTATCTTGAATATCTTCAGGTTAATGATGCGTTTACAATGAGATTGTGCAGGGAGCTACAAGGCTGTCCAGAAAGGAGATTCTCTCCCGAATCCATGGATTTTATCAGCCAATTAAGATGTTATTTTATTCAATTCAGATATTTCTCATACCTTCGTCTTGCAGGTTTTGATGACTTCCCTTTGAATCTGCCCAGATATCCTATGGATATGATCGTACTAGTGGAGGTGATGAGGCAAGTGCTTAAGGTGAATTTAATCTATGCTGATGCCAGGAAGAAAGGCTATGACTTCCCTATGACTACTGGAGCCTACAATTGTACGTCCCGGTCTGAGGCGAAGAATGTTCTAAAGGCATTCTCCAAGAGGTTTTCATTGGAAACCTATGATGTTCTGAGGCCCCAATATGATCCAGTTAATTACGCTCGTGATTACCTGCAATGAGCTGAGATATCCACCATGTAGATGACATTGAAGACTATTGGGCCAATTGTAGAGATGATCTGGAGAGTAGAGACAGATTTTATGCTAGATTAACCATTAAACAAATCAAAAAGTTCAAGGTCAATCTTGCAATTGAGGGGCTAGTAGATGATGACCAGCACATGTATGATAATACCTATCTCAAGAAGATCAAACCCCTCTCCATCAGTTCTGAGCCCATGCTAGATCAAGTTGTCGGTGACTTGCAGACTCTAATGAGTGTTATTTATAAGAGGATAGAGTAGTGGGTTGAATGGATGGTAGGAAGAAGGAAGAGGTTGGAAAGGAAGCCTCATACTCAAAGGACCCTGGCAAAGGATACTTCCAACATTGCAACAACTTCTTTGGTGGTACTCCCAACTATTACCAAGAGTTCATCTCAACCAGTTGGGGGAGGCGATGAACCTCTGAAAAAAGAAGTTCAACCAAAGAAGACTTGTGGAGGAGGTTCGCTTCCAAATATTGGAACAACAGAGGAACCCACCAAAGGTGCGGAACCAGAGAAGCCAGCTAAAGCAGTCACTGTAGATGTATCAGTTGGCAATTCAACCAAAGATTCTCCAAGGCAAGGGTCCCCTGTCATAGTAGAAGTGGGTGAAGATACTCCTTCAACCACAAAATTAGAAGAAGAGGCCAGGAAAAAGAAGAAGGTTGCTTCAGTAGCCAAATTAGTGTCCTCTTCTCCTACCTTGGTAAATCCATTTGCTTCTAGACCAAAGGCTACGCCCCCAGCCATAAGGAAGTTGTTAATTGAGGAGTTGGTTTATGCCAACAAAGTTACCAGCACAGAGTCATGGATAGAAAATACTTTGGAATGCAAGAGGAAGAGGGCGGAAGAAGGAATTTCCAGCAAAGACACTTTGTCATGAGCCTTTTAGCCCAAGGCCATACGAGCAAGCAGAAGAATGTAAAGACAATGTCTACTCTGGGTCATGACCCTGAGAATGGATACTTCACTATGGAAGTGGCCAAGCCAACCAAGGAAGGTAGATTCGAGGATATGACCGCTTCAGACTTTCAGTTGCAGTCATTTGATATGGGGTTGGCTCGTAATGACACCAAGGTGGACTGGTGGAAATCTACTAATGTGGTGATATAGGAAGAACTCGGGGAGCTCAAGACTGTCAAGGTTCAACTGAAGGTAGAAGTGGCTGAGCTAACCAATTTCATAAGGCATCTCCTCACTTAGATTGCAAGCGTTCCCAACACCCAAACCACCTTTGATCACAGTGCAGTGGAGAATCAAGCTATATTAGCCAAGTTGCAAGAGGAGAAACACTTTGCAAAGATTGGCAAGGGATGGGTCAAGAGACTCAAATCTGAGGGATTGGCAGTTGTCAAGCAGTTGGGTAATTCTCTCTTGAGATTGGAGACGGAAAGGAATAACATTGAGAAGAATTTGCAAACTCTCACATCTGAGAGAGTGAAGTGTCAGGAGTGCATAGTGACGCTCCATGTAGTAGTAAAGATTAAGACCAAAGAGGCGTTAAAATCCAAGATTCTAAAAAATGGAGATGAACCTCTAATCGAGTGGCTTCAAAGTCTAGAGTTCAAAATTGAAATGATCATCCAGGCTGAGACCGGGTTGTAGCAAGTAGATGTTAAGGTCAAGGAAGAGTAGAAAAAAGACTTTAAGATTCTTCAAGGTTTGCACACAGAATCGCTGACGAGTGGGCAAGGCAAAGAAATGATAGGATTGGCCAATATGCAAAAATCATTTTCTGATTATGTGGACAAGCTGTCAGAGCCATCTTCCACCCATTTGGACAAAGTGCCAGAGCTCCAGCAGTTGAGTGGATGTATTTATAAGGCCATGGAAGAATTGAAGGATCAGACAGATGCCATTAAGAGTCTGGCTAAGGAGCATTCTAGGTGGCTTATCCAATACACCAATGTCCATGTCAACATACATGAGGATCTCATCAGAGTTATCACAGCTGCCACTGCCTATAGGGCTAAATTAGGAAAAGGGAATGAAATTGAAGCTTGAATAGATTCTCTCTTTGTACCAATTTTTGATTGATGTTGTAACGGATTAACCTTTGGTCATCATTTCTGGTTGGGGAAGTTGAACCGTTTCGGTTACCCCCCTTTTTGTAACGGCGCAATCTAGGACTCTATATGTACTATTTCCAAAATCAATACAAAGGTTGACTAAATTTTGGTGTGAAAGATAGTATTTTTCTGAGTCAATTGCTCGTGTCTGAATAACATTTCTTTAACTGTTCCATTGCATTTCATTGGTCTTTCTATTAAATTTGAAAGTTTCTTTGAAGTCAGATTTGCAATCTATATTTGAACCAGATTTCTATGTTATGATTTGACATAGTTAATTTGGGGGAAGATCTATTGTTATCCTAAGTTGGGAAACGTTTCTGTGATATAGATTGATTCATTAGCATTTCATCGTTAATCTTGAGTCTTGCATTTGCATTTTTAGTAGAATTTTATGCATTACCAGTTTTGGGGGTTAATTTGATTGATGAAATCTCAGAGTTGGCTAGATTTAAAGTTGAATCCACCTCGCCTAAGCTATTTCTCATCTGGGTTTACCTTGGTTTACCTCTTCTATTCTCGGGTTAAGAACATACCCTTGTTAGACTAGGGAAGATCAAAATTCACTGAAGGTTATTCAATTAAGGGAGCTGTACCTTTAAATTCATAGGGAAATTAGTTTTTTAATAATAATTTTCCAACTGTTGTATTCAATTGTTCTTAAGTATTTTAGGTATTTTAGAGTTAAATTCAAAAGAACAATCTGTTTACCAACAGATTTTTGGCGACTCTGCTAGGGACATGAATAGTCGTTATAACCAGAAGCATATCATGGAGAAAGATGGTACTTCCCATGAAAACATAATTCCTGTGCTCCAACCAAATCTTGGATTCCAAGACGATCAAGAGGACCTCATCTCCTCGTTGAATACTTTTGCATGGAGATACAGAAGAGATACAAAGCACTATAGGAACGCTAGTCAAGTGCTTCAACAAGAAGAAGCTAGAGAAGAAGCACTTGAAATAGTCATCGGAAGGAGAAATCTAAGAAGGGCACAATGCCGAGTAGAGTGTGGAGCTAGGCTATAGAATTAGTTGAAAATATGGAGCCTAAAAGGTTTCTCAGGAGTGCAAGGAAAGAAGGTAGCATAGACCCAGTCTTTGAAAGACTTGTGAATATTAACTTTGCTCTTTTAGAAGTACCTCGCCGAGGAAATAGAACCACAAGGAGCCAGAGTAGACCTTCTTCACCTCCTAAGAAAACTAATCAGTTGTCCACCACTTGCCAAGTGTTAACTTTACACGGAGTAGTTGCCCCTCTTGTTATCAATCTAATGCCCTATCTACCCCAAGTAGCTATGGAACTTCCTTGGGCTGCCGCAATCGGACCTCTGTAATTAGCAGTATATAATCCTCTCCCTTTGAGTTCTAGAAAGAAATTTCCCAAATTTTTTGGAGATAGGAAAGTATCTATAGATGATCACATTGTCACCTTATTTGTTTCATTCAATATACTAGCAGTACGAGAGGAGGATGTGGCCATCAGATTATTTATTGAGACCCTCATTGAGGATGCCGCCAATTAGTTTCACCATTTACCTAATTCTTCCATCATAGATTGGGATTCCATGAGAGCCTCCTTTGAAAGAAGGTTTAAAACTGCTGAAGATGAGCATGCCCTATTGACGCAATTAACTTCCATCAAGAAAAAACCCTCTATCAGTATGAGGGATTTTATAGCTAAATTCAACAATCTTGTAAATCGTATTCCAGCAGCTGACATGCCTATAACGGGAAATTTGAAAACATTCTTCATAAGTGCTATGCTGTTAGACATCAATTATGATCTAAGAAGGGTGAACCCTATAGATTTGGATGCCACACAGAGAACTGTTGTAGAACTTGAGGACCATATGATCTCATCTGGGAAATGGAAAAGAGAGATACAATCTAGAACCAGTAGTAGAAATACTACGTCATCAGATGAGATGATTCAAAAACTGTCCAATGAATTCATCACCTTCAAGAGGTAACTCCCCAGATTTAATAATCCCTACCAGCGAAACTTTTAGGATCAGATTGGGAGAAACAACAAGGGGAGGAATGTCGATGGAAAGGCATTACAGTTAACTGCTCCACCACAGAGGCTAGCTATAGAAGCTCCTCCTAAAAAAGGAAACATTTGTGCCTTCCGTCTAACTACAGATCATGATGGAGAGAGCTGCCCTGATGTAGCTCATGCTTGGAAAATGCATCAGACTGATGAGTGGAATGCTGGAGTGTCCAGAGTTGAATCAGATTCATACTTGCATGGCGACTCTGAAAACTTATATTTAGAGTATGAATTAGATTCAGAGCAAGAAGAAACATGTTATGCTACCATAGATGGGACCTCTTATACAGTCTTAACCCAGAGTCAGAAGGATAAAATCCCTACTTCAACACCTCCACTTAAAAATAATGAGGCATCTACCTCCTATTCTAAGGAAGCCATTCAAGGAGTGAGAATTCTACAACCAGGTAAGGAGCAAAGCTCTGTTGAAATTATTCAATTATGTAGAGATTCCATAATTCAAATTTCCCCTATAGACTACCTTAAGTCTAATCCCATAGAACTGCAAAAGCTAGTAGATTACTGTAAAGAAGGGAATCCAGAGTTAAACCAAAATGTCATGACTACTATAGAAAATGATTCTATATTTGCAGAACCAAATAAGCAAGGAGAACCTTCTATTTTGGCCACTTTCTTGGGCTAAACGCCTCACCCGTTCTACGTGTCATTATATATTAATGGTTGCAAGTTAAGCAATTGCATAATAGACTCTAGAGCCTCACATAATGTCATGCCATCAATTGTAGCTAAAGCTCTAGTACTTACCCTCACTAAAGCCCATGGTAGATGTTACTCTATGGATTCCAAGAAAGTACCCCTGGTTGGTCAAATTAAATATGCTCAAGTGGTCCTAACAGCACACCCCGAGAAGAAGATGTTGCTAACAATCCTTGTTGTTGATATACCTACTAGTTACGGTTTACTGTTAAGAAGGAGTTTTTGCAGAGACCTTGGAGGGGAGATAAAGTTGGATTGGTCTCAAGCTTTAATCCCAGTAGGAAATAAAAAGATTAAACTGGTCCCAGAGGAGAAAGCTAAGTTTACAGTACTGAAATCTTATGACCCTAAAGCCCAAATTCTGTATCAAGAATTGGAATTTGGTAACTATATGTTGTTTACTGATGACCACAATGAGGAAATGGAATCTGGGGAAGAGGAAAAATATTTTTTCGCCGAAGAAACACCACCACAGATCTGGACCCTTGAATTTGATGGCAGTTGTAAATCTTTAGGATCTGGTGCGGGTGTGTTCTTGATATCACCAAACGGAGTATGCGAACCCATGGCTTATAAATTGGAGTTCAAGAACACCAACAATACTGCCGAGTATGAAGCCCTCTTGTTAGGGATTATTGCTGCAAAGGAAAAAGGTGTGAAGATCTTGAGAGCTCGTGGTGATGCTGAGCTGATCGTGTGTCAAGTAAAGAATCAATACTCTGTAAAAAATCACAGATTAAAAAATTATAGAAACAGAGTATGGGATGAAATAGAGGCACAAGATGCATTCTTTATTGAATCTGTGTCGAGAGAATTAAACTCCAACGTAGACTCCTTGGCCGTGTCAGCTTTGTCACTCCTCCCTCACCCAGAATTCAAAGATAAGAAGTACCAAGTGCAGATTGTATATCGACCATCTGTGCCGGATAATGTAGAAGATTGGCAAGTGTTTGAAGATGAACAAAACCTCCTTCTCTTCCTGGAAAGCGGTGGTGGCTTCCATAAAGATGTTCCTAACAGAAATAAAGGAGACCGTCAGGACAAGAAAAAGAAAGATAAGTCCAATGTCATCCAGTTACAAGGTAACATCATTCCTCCACATTTGGTCACTCTTGAGAAGCTTTTCAATAGGCATGACACCTTTGTTAAGAAGAAGACAACCAAGAGAGGTCCTACCACTGGTGAATATGAGGGGATGAATATAGGAACCGAGAAGGATCCCAAGATGATCAACATTGGGAAATGCCACACTAAAAATGAGAGGGAAGAGGCTAGGAAACTCTTCATAGAATACCAAGATGTTTTTGCCTGGAGTTATGAAGATTTGAAAATTTTTATGAATGGGAAATTCAAACACCATATTCCTTTGAAACCTGAGGCAACTCCATTTAGAAAAAAATAAGGAATTACAACGCCAAAGTTGCTGATGTTATATTTAGGGAAGTTGATAAAATGCTCAAAGAAAGGATCATATACCCTATCCACCATGCTACCTACGTAGAAAATATAGTACCAGTGAGGAAGAATAACAGAGAAATAAGAATCTATGTTGATTTAAGAAACCTTAATCAATCCTCCTTGAAGGAAAATTACACACTCCCCAACATAGATCATCTCTTGCAGATCATGTCCAGAGCTGAAATGATGTCCATATTAGATGACTTCTCAGGGTATAACCAGATTGAGGTTGAGAAAGAAGACCAACATAAAACAACTTTCACTACTCCATGGGGCACCTTCGCATACCACAAGATGCCATTCGGGTTAATCAATGCTGGGGCTACCTTTCAAAGAGGCATGGACCTTTCCTTTAGTGATATGAAGAAAAAAATCATCAGTATGTATCTGGATGGTCTTACTATATTTTCCAAGAAAAGAGTAGATCACATAAATGACTTAAGGAGAGTATTGCAAATGTGTCGAGAAGATGAGATTTCATTAAACCCTAAGAAGTCAGTTTTGTGTGTGATGGAAGGGAAATTTTTGGGTCATATTGTCTCCTAATAAGGCATAAGGATCGACCTAGAAACAGTAAGAACCATCCAACAATTGAGTTTACCTGTGAACAAAACTGGAGTGAAATCATTTTTCAGTCAGGTAAACTTTCTCAGGAGATTCATTCCAGATTTCTCTGAGATTACCAAATGCATATTTGACATGATGAAAGGAAATGTGAGTTTCAAGTGGAATGACCCTAGTAAACAAGCTTTCAAAAGCATAAAGAATGCCATAGCCAATGCTCCCGTGTTATGCCACCTAGATCATAAAAAATATTTCATAATCTATTGTTACTCCTCTGAATATACTCTATCAGCTATTCTCATGCAGGAGAATGAAGAAGGAATTCAAGCTCCCATTGCCTTTATGAGCACACCTCTGAAAACCATGAGTTGATATACTCTTAGACTGAAAAACAAGCTTTCACAGTTGTAAAGGCTTTAAAGAATTTCAAATTCTACATTCTACGCTCACACTCTCTTGTGTATGTGCCCGATATTGCAGTGAAAAGCATCTTGACTCAACAGGATGTAGGATGTAACAGCAGAGGAGCATGGGTAGCTAAAACCCAAGAATATGACATAGAGATCAAGCCCACCAAGCTGGTGAGGGGAAATGCACTGTGCAAGGCAATAGCAGAGAATCAAATAGATGAAGACCCAGAAGCTGTACACTTAGTTTTGGCAGTAAGTATGTAAAACCCTTGGTTTAAAAATATCATGTATTTCCTGACATATGGTGAATGCCCTGAAGGGTTAACTTTGAAGAAAAGAAGGGACCTGAAACTAAAAGCTTCTAAATATGTAATCTAGGAAGATATATTGTATAAGAGATCTATAGATGGAAATTTCCTCCGGTGTGTCGACAGACAACAACAAGAGAAGTTGTTAAAGGTGTTTCATGACAAAGCTTGCGGGGGACACTTCTCCTCATCAGTCGTTGCATTCAAGATTTTAAGATAGTGCTATTACTGGCTAGGAATGTTTAGAGATGCATACCATTGGGTAGCAAGGTGTGAGAAATGCAAAATGTTTACCGAAAAGCCACAGTTGGCAGCACTACCTCTAAGACCAGTGGTAATTAAAGGTCCTTTTCAGCAATGGGGTCTTGATTTTATTGGTCCTATAAATGCCACGTCCAGTGCAGGTCATACCTACATAATCACTGTGACCAATTACTTCACAAAATGGGCAGAGGAAAAATCAACCAAGAGAACTACTTCGGAAGTAGTATGTGAGTTTATCAAAGAAAACATTCTGGTAAGATTCGGTGTGCCTATTAAGTTAGTTATGGATAATGCCGCATACTTTTCTTCTCAAGAAATTATAGAATTTTGCTTTAAGTATGGCATCATGATCAGTCACTCATCTGATTATTTCCCTCAAGGGAATGGTCAAGCGGAATCTAGCAATAAAAATTTGGTAAACATCATTAAAAAGATTGTAACAAACAAGCAGAAAACTTGGCATAAGAAGATCTATGAAGCCCTCTAGGCAGATAGAGTGACTCCCAAAAGAGCCATCGGTGTATCTCCTTTTGAAAATTTACAGGGTAGCCGCCAGTCTTCTATTACCATTAGAGTTAGCTACTTGTAAACTAAGGACAAAAGCAGAGGATGGCATATATGAAGATGGTTTAGAAAAGAGGATTATGTACCTGAGCAAACTGGAAGAAGAAAGGGAGAAAATGGTTGATCATATCACATGACATCAAATGTGTGTGAAGAACTTGTTTGATAAAAAGAGCAGACACCAAAAATTCATGGAGGAAGACATGGTGTTATTATTTGACAAACACAGGGCACCCAAAGGCATGCACGGAAAATTTGAAACACTATGGAAATGACCTTTCAAGATCCATCAAATGTTTGAGAAGAATTCTTTTAAATTGGCATATCCAGATGGTGAAGCACTACCCCTAACGTATAATGGTCAGGATTTGAAACTCTATCAGATCTTAATTAAAAATAGGTAACCTCTGTATTGTATCATAGTTACGTTTAGTTCCTATTTTTATTTTCCTAGTTAGGTTTTCTTTCTACTTTCCTTTCCGTGACTTGCTTTAGTTTTTTTGTGAGCCACCTTTTATTGAGCTTTGCAAAACCAGAGATTTGAGTTGCTTGCTTGGACATGTGAATGTCCAAGTCCCCAGATAGAGCCAGCTGTTGCCCCACTTTTAGTCTGCATACCTTTAGACAAAAGTGGATGTTTCACGTGTAGTAGTGGTCTTGAAATTTTCATGTGAGTCCTGAGTCTAAGTCTAGCTAACCCCTTAGGATAGGAGACCTTTACCCGATTTCCCCAATTTGACTTCTCCTTTGTGAGCTGGAGGGAATCTGTATTTGAGATCATTTTTTCTTGGGTAGGTTAAGTTCCCAATCCAGTAAAGGCCATGGTTCGAATATTTATAACATTAGTTTTACATGCAACTGAAATATTTAGCCATAAATCTTCATTTTCCAGCATTGGCAAAAAGTTGGGTTCAGGCTTCTCCACCGGCGGAGAAGCATCAACAAGGTGCATTTTTTCCAATGACTACTAAGTGATGTCTCAACAGGAAGTGCAGTTCTAAAGTGGATCCCTTAGGGTTAGAAGGATTGTTGTGTTAGAACTACACCTCTACAAGTCAAGAGGAACTATTAAATAGAAAGAAATCTAAGAAATAAGTCTGTTGGCGAAAAAGCAGAAAATGGCTTCTCCACTACTCCAACAGGCGGGTTTTGACCCACGAAGTACATTTTCTACCAAGCCATTAAAATGAAGTGATTTCAAGGAAGAATCTATCTCATAAAGAATCTGCGATATAAAGAAGGCAGATGAAATCAACACATGCCATTTTGGCACAGACCAAATTTCCCATTTGGCAGATTTTTGAACCAAGAGCACTCCAAAAGCATTTCTCCGCCCAAAGGAGAAGTGGAAAAGTAATTTTCTGCTACCTCAGGAAAGTTACAGTTGCGGTTACTAAAGTGAAAAGACATTTCTTAACGGCCTGTAAGAGAAAAGCAATTAATTCAAATAAAGCCATTTTATTTCATAATATACTGTTTCATTAATGTTGAGGTCTTTTCATTTGTGTGGTGCGGAAAGTTGGCCGTTAAATGGTAAGAATTCAAAAGTTATAAGATCAGTTGGAGGTTTCCAATAGGATCTACCGTTTGTTTAACAAATTGTTTGAATTCAAAGCCTTTCATACTGGTTGTTCTTTGCCCCTGCATTCTTGAAAAAATATTCTTCATTTTCGAATCAGATATTTGAAGTATGGCTTCGAGATTTGTGGGATTTGACAGAATGAACGGAATTAGCTCTGAATGGCATAAGATCTCAAATACGTCTCTAAAGTTCTTTGATATGCAAAACTTTCAGAGCAGACTAAAAGTGGACCAGATGCATCCCATCACTGAGAAACTGAAGGAGAGAAGATTAATTAAAGCCGCTAGTTTTCCCGTGGTTGTTCAAACCCCAAAATTGATCTGGGAATGCATAGCTCAATACAACCTAGATACCAAGAAAATCCTCTTGCCCAATGATACGGTGTTTCTATCTATCGATAGAGAATCAGTCTAGAACTCGCTTCGCATCCTAGAGCAAGCTGAGTATTCAGAAATGAAATACAGTCGGGCGGTGACTAAATATATTGCCAAAAAAGTCAATTTGGAAGAAGGAGATAATGAAAGCATGGTTTCAAGAGCCCAAGAGCACCAAAGGGAAGCTATCAAAGAAACTATATGGCACTAATCTGAAGCTAGAGATCATAGACATTTTGGTGCTACTCCACAGGATCAAAGGTGAGAGTGAGGCACTCAATTTTGTTGATCATCACTTCTTCTTGTTTCAGGTAATCTATTCCCAACATCACTTCATTGATTAGGCCCTTATGGTAAGTGAAAACCTCTCGGAGGCCATAGATAGAGCTAAGCACCAGAATGAATTTTATGTCTTTAGTCCTTTTGTATATTCTAGCTACAATCCAAATTTGGCCAGGGCTTCCTAGATTAGAGGAATTTCTTGATGATGTTAAGAGTTACGATTTTTTCCCCTCTTTGCAATTGCATAACAGTTATGATAAATATCTTCGGGTTAATGATGTGTTTACAATGAGATTGTGCAGGGAGCTACAAGGCTGTCCAAAAAGGATATTCTCTATTGAAGCCATGGATTTTATCAGCCAATTCGGATGTTATTTTATTCAATTAAGAGATTTCTCATACCTTCATCTTGTAGGTTTTGACGACTTCCCTTTGAAGCTGCCGAGATATCCTAAGGATATGATCGTACTAGTGGAGGTGATGAGGCAAGTGCTTTAGGTGAATTTGATCTTTGTTGATGCCAGGAAGAAAGGCTATGACTTCCCTATGACTATCGGAGCCTACAGTTGTGCATCCCGGTCTGAGGCGAATAATGTTCTAAAGGCATTCTCCAAGAGCCTTTCATTGGAAACCTATGATGTTATTAGGCCCCAATATGATCTAGTTAATTACGCTCATGATTACCTGCAAATGCACTGAGCTATCCACCATGTAGGTGACATTGAAGACTATTGGGCCAATTGTAGAGATGATCTGGAGAGCAGAGACAAATTTTATGCTAGATTAACCATTGAACAAATCAAAAAGTTCAACGTCAATCTTGCAATTGAGGGGCTAGTAGATGATGGCAAGTACATGTATGATAATACCTATCTTGAGAAGATCAAACCCCTCTCCATCAGTTCTGAGCCCATGCTAGATCAAGCCGTCGGTGACTTGCAGACTCTAATGAGTTGTATTTATAAGAGGACAGAGTAGTAGGTTGAATAGACGGCATGTAGAAGGAAGACGTCAAAAAGGAATCCTCCTACTCAAAGGACCCCGACAAAGGATACTTCCAACATTACAACAACTTCTTCGGTGGTACTCCCAACTATGACCAAGAGTTCGTCTCAACCAGTTGGGGGAGGCGATGAGCCTCTGGAAAAAGAATTTCAACCAAAGAAGACTTGTGGAGAAGGTCTGATTCCAAATATTGGAACAACAGAGGAACCCACCAAAGGTGCAGAACTAGAGTAGCCAGCTAAAGTAGTCGTTGTAGATGTACCGATTGGAACTTCAACCCAAGATTCTCCAAGGTGAGGGTCACCTGTCATAGTAGAAGTGGGTGAAGATACTCCTTCAACCACAGAATCAGAAAAAGAGGCCAGGAAAAAGTAGAAGGTTGCTTCAGTAGCCAAATTGGTGTCCACTTCTCCTACCTTGGTAAATCCATTTGCTTCTTGACCAAAGGCTATGCCCCCAGTCATAAGGAAGTTGTTCATTGAGGAGTTGGTTTCTGGCAACAAAGTTACCAACGCAGAGTCATGGATCAAAAATACTCTGGAACCCAAGAGGAAGAGGGAAGAAGAAGGAATTTCCAACAAAGACACTCTGTCATGACCCTTTCAGCCCAAGGCCACTACGAGCAAACAAAATAAATTAAAGACGATTTCTACTCTGGGTCGTGACCCTAAGAATGGACACTTCACTATAGAAGTGGCCAAGCCAACCAAGGAAGGTAGATTCGAGGATATGACCGCTTCAGACTTTCAATTGCAGTCATTTGATATGGGGTTGGCTCATCATGACACCAAGGTGGACTAGTGGAAATCTACTAATGTGGTGATAGAGGAAGAACTCGAGGAGCTCAAGACTGCCAAGGTTTAACTGAAGGCAAAAGTGGCTGAGCTAACCAATTTCATAAGACATCTCCTCACTCTGATTGCAAGTGTTCCCAGCACCCAAACCACCTTTGATCCCAGTGTGGTGGAGAATCAAGCTATATTAGCCAGGTTTCAAGAGGATAGATACTTCGCACAGATTGACAAGGGATGGGTCAAAAGACTCAAATATGAGGGATTGACAGTTGTTGAGCAGTTGGGTAATTCTCTCTTGAGATTGGAGACAGGAAGGAATAACATTGAGAAGAATTTGTAAACTCTCACATCTGAGAGAGTAAAGTGTCAGGAGTGCATAGTGACGCTCCATGTAGTATTAAAGATGGAGACCAAAGAGGCACTGAAAGCCAAGATTCTACAAAAGGGAGATGAACCTCTAATCGAGTGGCTTGAAAGTCTAGAGTTCAAAATCGAAATGATCATCCAGGCCGAGACGGGGTTGCAGCAAGTAGATGTTAAGGTCAAGGAAGAACAGAACAAAGACTTTAAGATTCTTCAAGGTTTTCACACATAATCGCAGATGAGTGGGCAAGGCAAAGAAATGATAGGATTGGCCAATATGCAGAAATTATTTTCTAATTATGTGGACAAGCTATCAAAGCCATCTTGCACCCATTTGGAAAAAGTGCCAGAGCTCTAGTAGTTGATTGGATCTATTGATAAGGTCATGGAAGAATTGAAGGATCAGATAGATGCCATTAAGAGTCTGGCTAAGGAGCATTCTAGGTGGCTCGTCCGATACACCAATGTCCACTTCAATAGACATGAGGAGCTCATCAAAGTTTTCACAGCTACCACTACTTATAGGGATAAATTAGCCAAAGGGAATGAAATTGAAGCTTGAATAGATTCTCTCTTTGTACCAATTTTTGATTGATGTTGTAACAAATAAACCTTTGGTTATCATTTCTGGTTGGGGAAGTTGAACCGTTTCAGTTACGCCTTTTTGTAACGGCCCAATCTGGGACTCTATATGTACTATTTCCAAAATCAATACAAAGGTCGTCTAAATTCTGGTGTGAAAGATAGCATTTTTTTGAGTCAATTGTGTGTGTATAAATACCATTTCTTTAACTGTTCTATTGCATTTCATTGTTCTTTCTATTAAATTTGAATGTTTCTTTGATGTCAGATTCGCAATCTGTATTTGAACATGATTTCGGTGTTATGATTTGACACAGTTAATTTGGGAGAAGATCTGTTGTTATCGTGAGTTGGAAAATGTTTCTGTGATATAGATTGATTCATCAACATTTCATCGTTAGTCTTTAGTATTGCATCTACATTTTTAGTAGAATTTCATGCATTACTAGTTTGGGCGTTAATCTGATTGATGAAATCTCAGAGTTGGCTAGATTTAAAGTTGAATTCACCTCACCTAAGCTATTCCTCGTCTGGGTTTAGCTTGGTTTACCTCTTCTATTCTCAGGTCAAGAACATACCCTTGTTTGACTAGGGAAGATCAAAATTCACTGAAGATTATTCATATAAGGGAGCTGTACCTTTAAATTTAGAGGGAAATTAGTTTTTCAATAACAATTTTCCAACTGTTTTATTCAATTGTTCTTAAGTATTTTGGGTATTTTAGAGTTAAATTCAAAGAACAATCTGTTTACCAACACTTTGCAAGCTGCTCAGTCATCTCTTTCTCAGTATCTGCCTCCTTCTTAATGTCCTTGGTATAGTTAGAAAGAATACAAAATTTCTAAAATAATGAAATGATGGACTACAATTATTCTTCAACTTTGGAACATAACTCAGAAAGAGTTAGATTCCCTATAGCAATGTTCTGCAGTAGGTCCTCCATTGATTTCTTGTGTATCTTCAACCTATAATCTGTCATGTCTTTGTTCGGTCCTTTGATTTTATAGACTAGAGTTCCAACTTGGTCTAATAGTGGATTCGACTCCTCAATGGTAACTTTAGGAACAATCTCCTGGAAAACTTCTTTCACATCTTCTAGAATATCTACCTTTTTCTACTTCTATAATGAATTTTATTTTTAATCTTTTCTTCTAACCAACTTGGCATAGATTTCAATTCCTTAGGCTTCATTTTGTTGGATTTTCTTGCTGGTATTATAATAGGCTCACTGAAATCAATGGTTTTCTTGCTTTTCTTACTCCTCTTCTTCTCACTTAATTTTCTCTCTCTAGTAGAACATTTAGAACATGATGCCATTGTTGCATCTGGTGACTCGGTATGGTGACCGAATATGCTCTCCTATGCTTTCACTTCCTCTTATTTTTTTGTTTCTTCTTTCTTTGCATCCTTTCCTTTTTTATTTGATTCTTGCAACATTTATTTTTCTATATCTTGTGGTTTGGGAACATTCTAAATAGTTGATATGTCGTTCATTGGTGTGTTCATCTTATGTCCTTCTGTGTTAGTTGGAGCTTCCAACTCAGTATCCTTTTTTTTTTCAGTCTCAGTAGCCTCAGGCTTATCAATATTTACATTGCCTATTTCAACTGGTGGCTCGGTTGACATAACTTGTGTAACATCAGCGGTACCAATCTGCATAGTAGAATAACTCTATATTTTTACTAATACAAGATCAGTAATATGCATTGCTACAAAATCTACATCCATATACTCAGTGTATGGTACTTGATATTCCATTACATCTTAATCCTTTGACAACTCCTTTGTAGGATCAATATCCTCCGATGTATATTCAATGATTACTTCTGCATTATCAATGGTAAGATCAACCAAATCTTCTTGGCCTATTCTTTCCTTTATCTGATCAGTGATGGCTTCACTTTGATTATTTTTTGCATCAGGTTTCTCGGTAGTAGATATGTCAAATATATCTCTTCATTTTGCATCAGTTTCCCTATCTACAGATAGCATAACTCCATTCATGATTCTCAGGGCTCTTCCCTTGACTATAAATCCTCATGCATATTTTTGTAGTACTTAACTAATCTTAGATGGTGCTAGGTCAAGAAACATATGTGCAAGTGACCTCTCTCTCATTTCTCTTTCCGCATTAAGTGCATACTTCCATCTAGCATCAATCTTATTATACAACTCATCTGGTATCTTACTTGCTAGCTCGATTGGGGTCAATCTGTATCTCATTAGTATTATCACCATAGTGTCTTCAATCTTTTTCTTGTCTTCATCATTCCTTTTCTCATACTTTTCTTTCCTAAATGCTCCAAGTCTTCCTGTATTATTTATCTCTTCCATAAAATCCTTTAGACTTCTTGGACCTCTTGAAAAATCTGCTACAGTGATGTATGTGTTCCAAGGCTTGCTTGCACATCTATCAAGAGACCTAGCTTGTCTCTATTAAGATCCTAATCTTCTCTAGGATCTCCCAAAGGCTTAGATGATTAAATAAGGCCTTATCTAGCTCTTCTCCAAGAGCCCAAAACTTTGTGCTTCACCTTGAAAGACCAACACCATGTAGATTCTTCACTTCTTCTCCTACACTTAGACGGATCTAAGTACCAACTCCACACTAGAATTAACTATCATTGCAGGGACACTAAACATGTTGGAAACCTTCCATATGTTTCCATTTGACTCCATTTTGAAGGATCTCCTCACCGTTTTTAGTCGAGTTCAAGCTTTAGACCCTAAGAAGCCTAATTAGGCCTAATTCCTTGTAGCCTTTTTCAGAGACCTTTTCCCAATTCTTTCCAAAACTTTCCAAAGAACTTGAAAAAATAATCCCACATTTAGATACCCTTTTGGATTTTATGAAGGATTTTGAAAATTTTAGTCTCCTAAGCCATCCGTACACAGGGTTCCTATTATCTAGGACCAAAAGGGCTAATACGCCTAATTAGTAGGACCTTACTGATTTCTTGCTCAAAGCTCAACCAAATGGATTGGTGAGTTCAAAAATCTCTCAATAGGGTATGTTTGGATCATATCACACCTATTACTACACTTTCCCTATATTGTACTTTCCTTCCCCACATGAAATGCTCAATTCTTCACCTCCAAACCTCAAATCAGGCATTGTCAGCTCGCCTAGGGCTTAGTACTAAAAATAGAAACTCAACTCCACATGACTCCTAAATCTACATATATACAAACCAATTATTCCCCTAACATATCCACCTAGCCTTAGGAATATCCCATGGTTAGATTTCATGGGGGAGCCATGAAATGACAAACTTGTCAGGACAGGACCAGTGAACTCCCTAAACTCAAAACAATTTACTTAAGACCTTAGACTAACTCAAGTCAACTTGCTTACAGAATGGAAAATTCTTAGAACTATCTCATGAACATACACCAATCACTAAATCAAATCATTCAATCCATATGATAGCACTGTCACGTTGAAAAGCTTGGGTTCTTCACAAAATCAGAGCTGCAGAGCTATATTCACTAATTCAAACTTGTTACAATGAATCCTCCCTCTTGAGATTCGATCCTCCTATACATTAGATGCCATATTCCATGTTTTTATGGATTTTTGGTTGATCTCTCACTCCTATCTTCTATGGGGATCCTAAGTAACCAAGTTGCATGTAATATTTGCAATTATTGCAAATGTTGTCATTGCAACTTTGTAACAACTTTTGGCATCTTTGCCATTATGCCAACTTCCCAATTCTTAGGACCTCTAACCTCTATGTTTCAAGGAACCAACTTCATTAATGGCCTCCAAGCATCTCTATTACATCATTTATGTGTTCAAGACACATTCATAGCTCAAATCCATCACTAAGCTTCTAAGCCTAAGAAATTTAAAAAGCTACTAACAATGACTATTTTGGTGACCTTAGTCCTAATGACTAACTCACCTAGTCCACAATGCAATGAACTTCTAAGGTCTAAAATAAACACACTATCCTAACTTGGCCAATGTCAAGTACAAGCCAAAACATTACAACTATGGAGGTTAGCCTAGGTGTGCTCCTGCACCATCCTCCCCAAAAAAAAAAGTTCAATCAACCCGTGGATTGAGTAGAGTAGGGTCAATCCCCATCTTCTTAAAATATAATTCTTTAATCCATACTGCATCAGCATCTGATTGACCATGTCTCTTGATCAAATGTTCTTTGTACTCTTTGGTCCTGGTCCTTTTGTAGACTCTAGTATCCAGTATACTGTCAACTTGGTTGACTGTAGCAGGAGGTAGCTTGAGGTCTTCTACATCTCTGATCACTTCACTGAGGCTTTGATCCATGTCTGGTGGTGGTCCTTTATATTGAACCAGGTCTGCAATGTTAAAGATAGGGGACAGTCCACTGTCTTCCAGTAGCTCCACTTTAAAAGCATTGTTCCCATACTTTTCTAAGATAGGACATGTGCCTATCCTCCTCATTTGCAACTTGTGTGGGAATCCTTTTTGAAGTCTAGACTTATTTAGATGCACCATTACTAAGTCTCCCACATTGAACTGAAGTTCTCTTCTACTCTCATCAACCTTAGTCTTATGCTTCATGGTGTTCTCTGTCAAAATCTTCTTGACTGTATCATGTATCTCCTGCATTGCATAAGCAAAGTCATCAGCATATCCACTTGTCTTCACTCTATCCTTTAAGTCTCTTAGCTCATAGACTCCTCTAGGATGTAGATTATATACTATCTCAAAGGGAATCTTCCCTGTTGACCTGTTTATAGTGTCATTATAAGCATACTTAGCCTGCCCAATCAATTGATCCCAATGTTAACCGTATTCCTTGGTCAAACATCTTAATAGATTTCCAAGGCTTCTATTTACCACTTCATTCTGACCATCAATTTGGGGATGGTATGCAGACCCAAAAGATAAATTAGTGCCTAACCTTTGCCAAAGAGTCTTCCAAAAATGACTCATAAATTTGGTGTCTCTATCTAACACAATGCTCATAGGTAACCCATCGATTCTTACTATCTCTTTGAAGAAGAGAGAGGCTATTTGGCTGGCATCATTAGTTGTTTTGCATGGCACAAAGTTAGCTATCTTACTAAATCTGTCCACAACTACATAAACACTATCCATGCCTTGTCTTGTCTTGGGTAACCCAACTAAAAAATCCATGCTCAAGCATTCCCATGGCCTAGTGGGAATAGGTAGTGGCTGATATAGGCTTGCATTTGAAGAAGTACCTTTGGCCTTTTGACATACAATACAACTTTCCACATATCTCCTAACATCAAGGTTCATTCTTGGCCAATAATAGAACCTTTGAACAAGTTCTTGTGTATTAGTGATCCCAAAGTGACCACTCAATGTACCATTGTGCTTCTCCTGAATCAAATTCTCTCTAATTGACCCTCTAGGGACACATAACTGATTTCCCTTAAATAAGAGATTAATTTGCAAAGTGTATTCAACATATTTGCTATGAAAATGATTCTTGTATTCAACACATACCTTGTAAATGTATTCAAAATCTTCATCATCGACATATAGATCCTTGAAGTGATCTATTGTCATGCTCTTCAATTGAATCTCTTGGATGGTAAGAGCTCTTCTACTCAAGGCACCTGCCACCTTGTTGAGTACTCCTTTCTTTTTTTTGATATTAAATGTGTATACTTGCAGGTATTCAACCCACTTCATGTGCTTGTGACTCGACTTCTCTTGAGAGTTCACAAAACTTAAAGCTTGATTATCTGAATAGACTATGAACTCCTTGGGGAGAAAATAGTGCCTCCATTTCCTTAAAGCCTGAAAAAATGCATACATTTCAAGGTCATAAGAAGAATACTTCTTCTTAGCTTCACTCAACTTCTCAGAATGAAATGCCATTGGTCTACCCTCTTGGCTTAGGACAGCTCCAATAGCCACATTGCTTTCATCACACTCAATAGTGAAAAGCTTCTCAAAGCTTGGCAAGACTAAAATAGGTTGGGTAGCAATATTTTCTTTTAATAACTCAAAACTCTTGGTGGCTTTCTCATTCCATACAAACTTAGTCTTCATCCCTCCTTTGATTGTGTCCAACATAGGAGCACAAATAGCACTAAACTACCTTATAAAATTCCTATAATATTGAGCAAGGACATGAAAACTTCTTACCTCCATTGTTGTCCTTGGAGTAGGCCAATTTATGATGGTTTCCACTTTGCTCTTATCCATTTTCAGATTGCCATGAGAGAGGACAAACCCAAGGTACACCAGCTCTATTTTGATGAACTCACACTTCTCCAAGTTTATCATCAACTTCTCCTCATGCGGCTTCTTGAAGACAGTCTCAAGGTGTTGAAGATGCTCACTTCTTGTTTTACTATAAATCAGTATATCATCAAGATATACTATTACAAATTTGCCAATGTAGTCCTTGAGGACTTCATTCATGAGCCTCGTGAATGTGGAGGGGGCATTAGACAGTCCAAATAGCGTGAATAGCCATTCATACAAACCTTCATTGGTTTTGAAGGTTGTCTTTCACTCATCTCCCTCATGTCTTCAAGTCTATCTTGCTATAGTATTTAGCTTCACCTAGATAATCCATTAGGTCTTCAATCCTAAGAATGGGAAACCTATACCTAATGGTTATCCTATTTATGGTTCTTGAATCAGTAAAAAGCCTCCAAGTTCCACCTTTCTTAGGTGCTAAGACAGTGGGTATGACACATGGGCTAATGCTCTTCTTAATAAGACCTTGGTATAGGAGTTCTTCTATTTGTCTAGTAATCTCCTCATTTTGTTGAGGGTTCATCTTGTAGGTTGCTTTATTAGGTAGGGTAGCTATTGGTATAAGGTCTATCCTATGACTTATGGCTCTTTTAAGGGGTAATGTTGATGGTTGTCCATTACTTACTATACCTTCATAAGTCTACAACATGTTTTGTATCTCCTTAGGTAATTCTGGATTCTTGTCTACCTTGCCTCCATTTTCTTCTCTTGGCCTTATCACCAGTGCAAAGACAACTCCTTCTTCCTCCATGGCTTCTAATAACTTGTTTTCACCAACCATGAGCACATTAAGACCTGTTGTCTTCACCTCTACATCCTCTAATAGTCACTGAATTTTGAAATTCACTTTGTCCTTCTTGAAGGTATAGGAGTTCTTCACCCCATCATGGATAGCTTGGCGGTCAAATTTCCATGGCCTGCCTAGGAGAAAGTAACATGCATCCATGGGAAACACATCACATAGAACCTTGTCTTTGTATCTCCCTATAGAAAACTCTACCCAAGCCTTCTCATTTACTAAGACATGTTGTCCCTTATTGAGCCATGTGACCTTGTAAGGATGAGTGTGGGGTATCCTTGTCATGCTTAGCTTTTTGACTTCTTCCTCTGACACAATGTTTTCAATAGACCTTGAGTCAACAATGACTCTACACACTTTGCCCATCACCTTGCATTTGATTCTAAATAGGGACCTTCTTTGGCTTGGCTCTTCTTTAACCTGCTCCTTGATCAATGTTCTCCTCATCATGAGGTTCTCACCTTCTTCTGAATTTAATGTTACCTTAGGGTGTGTCTCTGCTGCATTTGTCTCCTCATGAACTAGATTAGTCCTCTTGTTACCTCCTTGGGAAGTACTACCCTTCTCTGGACACCTATAGGTAGGGTGTCCCATTTGATTGCAATGATAACATTTCATATTGGCAAAGTAATTGCCTCTTCCTTGTCCACCACTTCTTCCTCTAAAATTAGAGTTCCTTCCTCTACCACCTCTACTAGAGATTCCATCTTGTTTCTCAGTGTATTTTAATTCTCCTTCAGTCCTTGATTCGAAACTCCTTCCACCATAGCCACCTCTTGGTCCTCTACTATCCCTTCCTCTACCTCTTCCTTTGGAGGTTTGTTCTTATTTTATTTTGCCTTTCTCCTCTATTTTCAAGGCCATTTGATAGCATTGGCGAATGGTTTTGAAGTTCACAAGACTCATGTCTTCTTGAATAGACCACTTGAGCCCATTCAAATACCTTGCTAATCTGATGCTTTCATCTTCAACCACTTGCAATCTTAAACACAACTTTTGGAACTCTTCGGTGTAGGCTTGGACATCCAATTCTTTTTGTCAGAGATTATGCCTCCTCGTATGCAATTGAACCTCATAATCATCAGGCAAGTAAGTCTACCTTATCTTAGCCACCATGCCTTTCCATGTGACTATAGGATTCCTTCCTTCTTTTTCTCTTTCAGCTTGAACAAATTTTGACCATTTGAGGGCTGAACCTCTCAACCTAGATTTGGCCACCTTCACTTTTTGGGCCTCTGTTATACCATCACATTCGAAATAGTTTTCTATACTTTCAATCTAATCCACAAATGAATCTAGATCCATTTGTCCACTAAAGAGTGGTACACCCTCCAAAGCTTTGCCACTTAAGGGCTTTAGTGCTTTCAAGAAGGGTTCTTCAACAATAACAGGGTCAGGTGTTGGAGCTTCCTCCTCCAATTCCAATACTTTTTCCCTTGCTTCTTCTTCTTCCTTCTATTCTATCTTATCCTTCACTTTATTAGCTTTGTCTTGGACTTCACCCAAGAGTTGTTCCATTTGAGACAATCTTTCCCTTGGAAATTTGTTATCCTCTTCTTGTTCTTCCACCTTTTTGGCTAACTCAGTGTTAGTCACCATAGTTTTATCTTCCACTGTTCCCACTGGTGTATTATCTCCCACTGATTCAGTAGGTTGAAACATCCACCACAAGCCTGATCTTAATCAAGCTTTGATACCAATATGATGTATGTGTTCTAAGGCTTGCTTGCACATCTATCAATAGACCTAGCTTGTCTCTATTAAGATCCTAATTTTCTCTAGGATCTCCCAAAGGCTTAGATGATTAACTAAGGCCTTATCTATCTCCTCTCCAAGAGCCCAACACTTTGTGCTTCACCTTGAAATACTAACATCATGTAGATTCTTCACTTCTTCTCCTACACTTAGAAGGATCGAAGTGCCAACTCCTTCACTATCATTACAAGGATACTAAACATGTTGGAAACCTTCCATTTGTTTCCATTTGACTCCATTTTGAAGGATCTCCTAGCCCTTTTCAGTTGAGTTCAAGCTTTAGACCCTAAGAAGCCTAATTAGGCCTAATTCCTTGTAGCCTTTTTCAGAGACCTTTTCCCAATTCTTTCCAAAAATTTCCAAAGAACTTGAAAAAATAATCCCACATTAAAATACCCTTTTGGATTTTACAAATTATTTTGAAAGTTTTAGTCTCCTAAGCCCTCCGTACACAGGGTTCCTATTATCTAGGACCAATAGGGCTAATAGGCCTAATTAGTAGGACCTTACTGATTTCTTGCTCAAAGCTTGACCAAATGGATTGGCGAGTTCAAAAATCTCTCAACAAGGCATGTTTGGATCATATCACACCTAGTACTACACTTTTCCCATACTGTACTTTCCTTCCCCGCATGAAGTGCTCAATTCTTCACCTCCAAACCTCTAACCGGGCACCGTCAGCTCGCCTAGGGCTTGGTACTAAAAATAGAAACTCAACTCCACATGACTCCTAAATCTACATATATACAAACCAATGACTCCCCTAACATATCCACCTAGCCTTAGGAAGATCCCATGGTTAGATTTAATGGGGGAGCCATGAAATGACAAACTAGTCAGGACAAGACCATTGAACTCCCTAAACTCAAAACAATTTACTTAAGACCTTAGAATAACTCAAGTAAACTTTCTTACATAATAGAAAAGTCTTAGAACTATCTCATGAACACACACAAATCACTAAATCAAAGCATTCAATCCATATGATAGCACTGTCACACTGAAAAGCTCGGTTTCTTCACAAAATCAGAGTTGCAGAGCTATATTCACTAATTCAAACTTGTTACATTGAATCCTCCCTCTCGAGATTTGAGCCTCCTATACATTAGATGCCATGTTCCATGTTTTTAGGGCCTCAATCTCCCACTCCTATCTTCTAGGGGGGATCCTAAGTAACCGAGTTTCATGCAACATTTGCAATTATTGCAAATATTGTCATTGAAACTTTGTAACAACTTTTGGCATCTTTGCCATTATGCCAACTTCCCAATTCTTAGGACCTCTAACCTCTATGTTTCGAGGAACCAACTTCATTAATGGCCTCCAAGCATCTCTATTACATCATTTATGTGTTTAAGACACATTCATAGCTCAAATCCACCACTAAGCTTCTAAGCCTAAGAAATTTAAAAAGCTACTAATAATGACTATTTTGCTGACCTTAGTCCTAATGACTAACTCACCTAGTCCACAATGCAATGACCTTCTAAGTTCTAAAATAAAAACACTATATTGACTTGGACAATGTCAAGTACAAGCCAAAACATTACAACTATGGAGGTTAGCCTAGGTGTGCTCCTACACCATACAAGTGTAGACTTAGCTTCCTTATCTAATTCAGTTTCACTATCATCCTCAAGTCTTAAATTTCTCCGTGAACTTATAGCTGGTTTTCCTCAATTTCTCCTGTATGTTTTACCTTTTGGTTGAACAATTACAACAACTTTCTTTTCCTTTGGTTTCACTGAAGATCTGGTATTTCTTCCAGTTCCTCTCACTCTCAGTGAAGTTACAAGTGCTAGTTGTTTGTCAGAAACAACAATAGATTTTTCATCATTTGTATCTTTAAAACTTGTCTCATCTACTCTTAATGTCTTGGATAGATTATCAATCATTTTTGCTATCCTCTTGACATCTTTAGGTATTACAATGTTTTGCTTGTTCCTTACTTTTATTTCTTCAAAAATTTCCATACCTCTTAGCTTTGGGATCAACAGGTTTAGCAAGTAGTACTTTAATCTGCTATGACCCAATATCAATATCCAGTTCATAACCTGTCGATTGTGTCCATTCAGTTCTAGGCTCAATAGCCTTGATAATACAAGTGTTAGTGTCAACCTCAAAACATATATTATCTTGATACTTTGCAACTAGTTGAGGTGGTATCCCTCTTCTGCATTCTTGCTTGGAAATTTAGAAAGTATTCAAACATGATAGCATCAAAATTATCTCGTAAACTTTGTATATACTCATTTATCTAATAAAGAATAGGTCTTTCGAGGATCCAAACTACACCTCCAATGGAGGGAAATGAAATCTGACAATTGAAGAAAATACATACCAATAATAAACCAAACTTCAATGTGTTTGTCTTTTCTTTTTTTATTGTGTTCATATTGTCTTCTAATTGCTTCAGCAAGATTTCACATACATCCAATTTAAGTCCTTTCTTTACTAACTTGTATGCAAAATCCACTACTCCACATGGTACACTATCCACTTGGGATGATTGGAACACTCAGTATGATAAGATATTACAAGCATACTGCAACTCATACTTATCATATCAAACTTAGGTTTTCTTGTCAAACTAAGGTTTCAAGTTTGACAAGGAAACTAATAAAATTGAAACTATTACTGCAATTTTATTAGTTTCCTTGTCAATTTTATTAGTTTCCTTGGGCTTGTCTTCGAAGGGGAATCTAGTAATGATATGAAATATATCCTTAGTGATCTTGACAGGTTCATCCAACCACATGAATTGGTCATGTATATGGCTGAGTACCATTCTTATCCATTCTGTCTTAAAAACCCTCAGTAAGTGAACAACGTGTGTCAAAAATTTTGTTTTTAGGTGAATATGCTCGTCTTTCACTTTCCCATTCTCGCACAACTTGTTAAATGATGTATCTATCTCAGCTTCGCATAAATCTTCAATCTTACAATGTATAAACCTGTGTACATCTTCAATTAATATAACTCATGACGGTATCAAAGATAGGGCTCCCATCATATCTATCTCAACGTCTATAGTTGGGGGTAATTTGTATTTTGGATTAACTAGTTCTACTTCCTTCACAATTGTAGGTTTCTGTGGCTTTGGTGCAATTTATAACTTTAAATACTTCGATTAAACAAAGGCACACTTCGACAAACCACGACTTTGCAAACTCAACTCAGAAAATATCTCAAATGTTTCTTAAAAATCTTGCAAAGATTCACAAATACCTCGTAATCGCTTGAATTCGCTCGGGATAGTCACTCTACAAATGTGCTCGAGGTTCTTCTATAAATGTTAGGTTCAAATGATTTGCAAAATGACCATGATTAGGGTTTTAACGACTCTATTAATGTGCATTAATTGTTCTTTCTGAGTCCCTTTTAACTTTATACCAACTGCATGGTTACTTTTCTCGACCGATTTAAACAAAATAACTATATCTATAACATTATTCATCCAAAAATTATACAACTTATCCAATTGCATCTCAATATGTTGATATGTATCTGTACTCTATTTCTAGGAACTGAAGTAGGATTTATTATAAGAATATAGGTCTATATACCTCTCACCAACTAGGTGGAGCTCAATGCAACCAACTTGATAGAGGTGGTGCAGTCTATGCATTCAGATGATGTCCCTTCATCCTGAGTCTTTCTCCTTCAGGTTCTGTTCATTTGTTCTTATATTTCCTCAACACTAGTAGGGGCTTTTACTTCAGGTTCATATTTGGTCAGTGCATCACCTTGATATCTACAATTCCTCGCAAGGTGTCCTACCTTATAACAATAAAAACATGTCATGCTAGGGTTTCTACATGCTCTTCTATTGTTCCTTCTATGCATCAACATGCAGTTTGCAGCAATGTGTCCATACCTTCCACATGATAAACATGAAATTATTGTATTATAGTCCCATGGTATAGAAATGCCTGCTCGGTTGGTTTTAGCATTCTCTTGGTTGGGCTTCCAATTGTTATTTCTTTTATTTATTCTGCACTCTTTAGCTTTGTGTCCAAACTTGTTACAATTCCTGCAGTAACCATCAAACTTAGGTTTCCTTGTGTTATTGGCAATATTAGTTATGCATTCAAATGTTTGATGCGCATACCTATTACATCTAAAACAATAACCATTAAACTTATGTATACTCAGTGATTTACCTTTCCTGCTCCTGCAGATATTAGTAGTATGTCCAGGCTTCCCACAATAATTGCAACTTTGCTTCTTTTGTTTCGGTGGGGATGTAGTACTTTCATCTCTCTATGCTTTTGATGATTCTCCTTTCTCGGTAGTGTTGTGCTCTTTGAATCCAATACACGTTTTGTCATTCCTTTGTTTCTGATTATTGAATTGTTGATCCAGAGATTTCAGTGCTTCTTCATTTTTTTTTAGTATTGCATTTCCAGCTTTCTTAGCTTTTAGCCTTTGATCCATTCTTTCAATTTCAGATTTCAGTGCTTGATTCTTAAATTCTTTTCTGGTGTTATCTTGATTTGCACTCAGAAGTTGATCGGTCATGTCATAGTGAAATTGTGTCATTCTCATGATCTCATTATATTTTTCCAATAACTTCATTTCAACTTGTCTTTTATCATCTTCTACCATTTTCTTTTCATCTTGAACAATCCTCTTTCCTTCAATCAATTCAGACATTCTTATCATGTTGGTTTCAAGATCTATTTTCATTAGGTCCAACTGCTCGATAAGTGTATCATTATTTTCCAGTAGTTATTTTATAGTTGTCTCGGACTCATCAGTAATAATGCCTTCAGATGTTGTTTCAAATGTATCAACTTGTTCTTGTGTAACCTAACCTTTAGTTCATCATCAATTTTTAGTTTGACCCTTAGAGATTTCTCAAGTTTCTTCTTCAGATCAATGATTAACTTTCTTGCACTTTCCAACTTAGATTCAAGACCATCAATTCTTTTGAATTGCCTAAAACTTTCCATGACTGGGATATTTAACTCTCAGCTGGTTAAACCCTATAAGTCAAGAGTAGAATCTCTGATACCAATTGTTGGAATGACTATGGAAAGTTGGGACTGAGAGGGGAGGGGTGAATCACTACCACAAAATAATTTATAACTTAAATTATATACTACTGCTACTGTTTACTGATTTCAATAACTTGAAATGAAACTAATATAAGGCTTATAAAACATAACATCAAACCATTCAAGTAATTGAACTCATAACTCCATGATTTTTTTTACGCATAAATCCTTGGTTAGAGGACAAAACTACAGTGGGGATGACACTCACAACCTTCACTAACTGCAGTATAAAGGGTGCTCGGTTAGAGCTTACATAGTTTAGCCATTTTGATAGCTTACCTCGTTAAGAGTATACAAAGAAGTGTTAGGTCTACCTAATTAGAGGATTTTACAATATCTACACTTAGAGATGTACCCTATTAAATTTTTTACAAATATCAGATCGGTTAAGATCTACCCAGTATTGGGATTTCTATCTCTCAATACAATAGAATTAATAACTTATAAAAGTCTTCTATGTTGCATCAATTACAAATGTTGATCAGACTCTATGTACTCTAAAATACTACACATTACCTCAATTACAATCTGTAACACTTCTCAAATTTTCTCTGTTGTATAAAGATATCAGCTCGGTGCGCTCTGCTCTGATTTCTATTCTTTAATAATAACCTTCTCTGTACTCTATCTCTATTTCCTCTTTCATCTTTTTTTTTTGTTTTGAAAATCATCCTTTAAGTATAATATTTATTGCCTCTTAATCTTGTGTTATTTCGTTGATAAATTATTTCAACCGTTAGATCTGCTTTTCTGCTCAATGAGTGTGTCACTTTTACCTCAGTACTTGGTGTTTTTCTTGGAAATAACAATATTTATTTAACCACTTAATCTTCTCCTCAAATCTACTCTTTGAATTATTTCAATCATTGTTCGTGTAACAAACTTATCTTTGTGCATTGTAGAATCACAATTAATATGGTAACAATGTATTAAATGTATCCTTATCACTTTACAATCACTTAAGTAACTCGGTAGAGAAACTTCTCTTCACTCAGTTAACTTTCTCTATTAATACTCAGTAACTATCAACTCGGTGTACTTTCTATGCGCTTGGTGTTCGGTAAACTGTGTGCTCTCGATGTAGTGTCTGCGCTTTACTGACTTTACTGCCTTGCTCGGTGTATATTACCAACTACTCATATATTTACTTTTCTTCTTTTCACCGATTGAATCTTCTGACTCATATGACTTTGTCTAAACTAATGACAACAAAATATTCTATAGAGATAACAAAATCTACTATGTGAAATGTCTAATTATGAGCTTTCTAAAGCTATAAACGAGATAAAGATGGAGATAGAAGAGGATTTGTGTGCACCTAGAAACAAAATAAGAATTATGATAAATTTCTAAAATTTGAAATCCTGAAATCACCTGTAATTGCAAATATGAGATCTTGAGGTTAACAGTTGTCTGTGATATGAATTTGAGTTGATTTTGCAAGGTACAGTATGGCTAAGAATTTTCTATTCTTGGGAATAAAATATTTTTATCGCTTTCTTCCTAGTGATTTGGCTCGAAAATAATTGGAGCCTTTCCATCAGATCTTGTACTTCCTAGAATAAGTCTTGATACGTGTTTCACCTAATCATACACACAAAAAAAGAGGGAAGAAGGTTGTGGAAAGAGGTTTTCCTTGGTCAAACCCTTTTTTAGGTATCAACCTTGAAAATGAAATAGAATTTCACAAAGGAAATATTGTTGATATGAAATAGAAGTTGTAAATTACCTTATAATTTAATGATGCAACACTTCTTTAGATATAATCACAAGTGTTAATGCAATAGATTGAACTCCACAAAAACCTAAAAGGAAATCATGAAAGATAAGCCTTGTGTAATGGATGTTGTAGTTTTCCACAATGCTTGATGAAGAAGAATAATAATGCTTTGAAGAATTGAAACCTTGGATGTTTGAATTGATATGATATCCTTGTGTCGTGATTATGTTGATTTAAATTTTTGTTGAATGAATGGAAAGGGAGCTCTTTATATAGAGATCTCAAAGTAAAATCACCTTTAGGATAACTTATAAAATTGATAATTACCTATGGGGCCTACCTTTGGGGAATGTGAAAACATAAAATCTCGCTCCTAAAATTTCAAGAAAAAATGTTGGGAACATAGAGGCTACGGGGTAAACAATGGTTATGAGGATACACATTCGACCAATGATTATGTTCCTACCAAAAACTAATGAAATTTTAATAGGAGAAAAATAATAGGTTCTAGTTTTTGCAAGATGGGCCACACATAGATATGAGATCAATAGATGTGGAAAACATGACTCAAACTTTAAAATGATTTAGAAAAAATTGACTAAGAGAGGAATTAAATATTAATTTAAATTAATACATGTCCAATAAGTGCTAGGAGAGCGTGAAACCAATGTGGGAACCCATACATAATAAAGAAAAAGGGCTAAATTGAGAGCCTAATATGGGTGCTTACTTTTTGGGACGATACATACATTTAGTAAAATCACTTCACAAACACTAGAAGATATGATTTCAACTTTTCTAGTATAGGAAAAGAGGACCAAGGAAGATATAGAAGAAGATCTTCAATTATGTAAATTAATATATTTACAGAGCAATAATAAATGGTCAGATAAGAACAAAAGAGACAATACATGTTTCTATTGTAAGAAAAAGGATCACATGGCTTGGGATTATATAATATAGCTAGTGATGTTCTCAAGGGAAAACTAAAAGAAAAATTCAATGAGGAAAACATGGTTTGTGTTGAGGATGAGGATACATCAAGTGATGAAACAAATGTTGATGATTCTTATTCTTCTCTAAATCATAAGCTTGTACTTTGAGCCTTCAATTGTTTAGGCTGGTGACATCAGAGGGTGGAAGAATTTCCATCATCTCAAGTTGGCTTCCTGATTTGAAATGTTGTTCAATATGAGAAGTGTTTTTGGCATTTTTAGTTTACGTTTTCAGTTTTGATTTTCTTTCTAATGCTGTAAAATTTTAAGAATGCATGTCTTGTGAAGATTATTTTTAGAGACAGGTTTGGGATTTGGTGTTGAGATCAATATGGATTTTTGTCTAGTGATCTTTAGAGTATATGGTCAAGAAGTATACCCTTTTTCAGTCACTATACAATGATAGAGATCTATCACATCTCTTAGGGATCATTGTTGAATAATTCTAGACTTTCTAATTTGAAAGTTCGTTACTAAGAGCTTAAGAACACAACTCCATGATACACCTTTCTGAGGGTCAAGAGATAGTCTAATCAAGCCCCACTTGGTTCAATGCTTATTTTCTTCCTGAGAATATATTCTCAAAATATATGTTCATTTTATGTAGTCAACATTTTTTGTTATGTTTAAGCCTTATGGAGGGATCGCTAGGGAAAGGTGAATTTGATAATTTTAGGAATAATATAATATGTGCGGAATGTTGCAGTAATTAATTATTACATCAGTATGAAATCATTTATACCAACCAATATATCAACTGTCTAAAATAGTAAAGGTAATATCGTATGTATAAGAGCATGCTTCATATTAATGAAAATCATCAACAATCATTATCCACTCACAGTAAAAAAGGATGGCATGTTTTCAATGGATGGAATAGAGCTTATAGAATGTGTGTATATAGATTACATAAGCCATAATATTCATAAACATCAAGATTTTATACTCGTGTCATTACAAGCAAGGCATATGGGGATAGAAGGTTTGAAAATTGTTATAGAAAGGATTGAACTCAAAATATTTTTCATGGGGACCCATTCTAAGATTTTCTACGATGATCTTACAAAAGAACCTATTAAAAATTATCTTTTGAATATTTTTAGTTGGGCTCCTGAAGGTTGTATTACTTCTTCTAGAGCTAAATTTTGGAGGAAAAAATTTGATGGGGTCATATTGGAGGTTGGAGGAATGAGAGGATGGATGAATTTTTATCATTTGAAGCTAGCTTCTCACTTTGATATGGTGCTTGTACGAGAAGCATTTATTTTACTTTTCTTTTGTGCTTTCTTTTTGTCTTCCTTGTTGTTACTAATAGATTTTAAGAATGTATGTATTGTGAAGGCTATGATTTAGAGACAAGTTTGGGATTTGGTGAAGAGCTCGAGTATGGATAGTTGCCCAAAGAGTTCACAAAACTATGATTGAGAATTATCACCTTTTCAAGGGTCAAGAGACAATTTGGATGATTTTTGTCTAGTATAATTTAATATCTATGATACGAGAGTTCGAGACTCAGAGATTAAGGATTCAAATTTTATGAGGGTCATGAGACAACTTTGGAAAGTTTTCACTTGTGTTGCCACCCCAGGGAAAATACTTTTCTCCTTGAATTTTTGGATCAATGTTTTTAGGATTTTGGGATATTTTCTTATGGTATTATGACTTTGAGATAGGCATTTATTTGGTAACTAGATGGGCATTGATTTTTATTGTCAGGTGGGTGTTGACACTTAAATTATTCTTGGTAGATTAATCCAGTTGTGCGGATGATTTTATAAACATGGTTTCACAATGCTCAAGCTTACATGATAATTATGAACACTTGTTATTACATGAATTGTTTTTCTTTAATAGGGATTTTATTATAAATGAAATAAGGTGATCATGATGAATAGATATTGATAGATGATTTGGTGTTATAACATTCTTTTTCTTCAACTATATGTATTATCTTGTTGGACTAATATTTACTCTTAGTGTGCAAGACCCATGACCAATGGGTAGGGGAGATGATAAGTATTAGAATAATTGAGAGGGGGGGTGAATCAGTTAGAATCAGTATTCTCCCAAATTATTCTACAATCCCAAATTCCTCTAGATGTATATTAAAACAAATTGAAACATATAATTCAACTAGGTGAAATGCATTCTATACTCTCAAACTTTAGTCAATAGTGTTTACTGAGTATCAGTAAATTAATACTGTGATTACCGATCTCGGTCAATAAAGTAAAGTGTAAAGAAAAATAACAATCCACAAAATTCATGCACATTGACACAAATTTTTAACGTGAAAACCCTTCTAAGGGAAAAACCACCTAGGACCGGTAACCCAAAATATTTTCACTCAAGTCTGAAGTGAGCTCGGTGAAGAACCAACCCTGTTAACGTTACTATGCACACTGTTAAATGTGACCTGGTTAGAGGATTTAAAACTAACAGTTGTCTCTTGACCATGCCTTCACTGTGGGGTCAACAGGAAAATACTCAACATTCATTAGAATTTCATAATAAAGACTTTCACCATCCTACTCGGTTAAGAGATTTCTCTGTAACAATGGTTAAATTGATACAGTAATGATCTTATTCAAATACAACTCTATTTTGCAAATTTTCATATCTATGCTAAGTACATAATACCTCTGATCAATTTGATCGCTTCATTTCTTCTCATACTTCATACTTGTTATGCTCAGTAATTCTCTTTCCTCTGTTTGCTCGGTGATCTCTACAGAAAACACTCGATTATGTCTTTAACCAGTTTGATCATTCATGCATGTGCGCTTCAGCTGTGAAGTGTAATTCATAATGAATCTCTTGTCTCTTATATAGACATCATATCTCAATTAATTTTCATCCTTCATATTTTTTCGCTTAATCTCCATCATTGATTTTCCCGCTTAAACCTTCCCTGGAAGTTGTGTTAAAAACACATTTGAATCTTTGTCATTCGATCTTCATTGAATTTTTATAGTCATTTGATCAAATAAAAAACTTTATCTTTTACCTCTAAATCATCAATTGTCATATCAACATTCTAGACGGCCTCGATTTGATTTAATTGTTCGGTCAATAGTTGTGTCGGCAATCCCTTGCTCGGTTATCACTTTGCTCAGTATACACTGTGTTTTACTCAGTGTTCACTATCTCTTGGTGTATAAAGAACTCTTTATTTACCGTCCACATAAATATTGTTTGTTCCAGTTCTTCAATTCAAAACAAACATTTTCCACCATAGTAATACTCAAATAAGTTGACATCAATGACAATAAATTAACTGATAATGTTTATCATCACATCTACAACTAGGTTGAATATCAAAAAATGACTTCAAACATACAATCAGTTGTAGTTCATCAATATCTCCCTTTGGCATTGATGGCAACAAACTATGAAATATGAAATATAAAATTCCATACAACAAATACCAAATTTTTTGTTCTACAACTGCAAGAATTTTGTAGCTCTCCCTAGCTTGAATATATAAATAGTATCTTAAATAAAATTCACCATGTAGAGTCTCCCTATAGTTTTGAATTTTCAGCTCTTGAATCTCTCTATAGATTAGATATGTCTCTCCCTTTCTATTTTCTCCCTTTAGTGGATAAATATTTCACCATGCACACTCTCCCTGTAGTTTTGACTTTTCAGCTCTTGAATCTCCCTATAGATTAGATATGTCTCCCCCTTTCTCTTTTCTCCCTTTAGTGGATAAATATTTCACCATGCAGCCTTTGCCTGTAGTTTTGACTTTTTAGCTTTTGAATCTCTCTATAGATTAGATATGTCTCTCCCTTTCTCTTTTCTCCCTTTAGTGGATAAATGTTTCATTGATCATCTCTCCCTTTGACAAAAATGCCAAAAAGGAATATACAACTCTTCAGTAGCCAAATAAAATATATATGTTGTTCAATGCAGTAGAATAGGTACCTTGCAATGTACTGATATCTCTATGTTAGTCCAATTCAGCTTTGCATCAACATGATTGATATTTTGATTTCATGTAGGTTGATGCAACCTCCTAATCAGCTTAATTACCAATAGATAAGGGACAAACCCCTAGTCTACCTCTCAAGTAATCAAATGTATCCTTCACTAAGGGTTTGGTGAATATGTCTGCAAGTTGTTCTTTTGATTGTACATATTCTAGTATTACTTGTTTATCTTGTACTTGTTCTCCCAAGTAGTGATATTTAATAGATATGTGCTTTGTCTTTGCATGCATCACATGATTCTTTGAAATATTTATAGCACTTGTATTATCATAGTAAATTATCACTGAGTCAGTAATCTCTTCATTCATTCCTTTCAACAATTGTTTTATCCATGCTATGTTCGAACAATTTGCAACAGTAACAACATACTCTGCTTCTGTAGTTGACTGAGATATGCATCCTTGCTTCTTGCTTATTCAAGTAACTAATCTTTCTCCAATAAAGAATTCTCCACCAGTAGTGCTCTTTCTATCATCAATGTTCCCAGCCTAATCAACATCAGTACAAACTTTCAATTCAAACTTTCCTTCCTTTTTATACCAAAGTCCATAATCCTCAGTATTCTTCAAATATCTAAAAATTATTTTTACAATAGTCATAAGTGATTCTCTGGGATTAGCAAAAAATCTTGCAACTATTCCAATTGTGTGTTCTATGTCAGGTCTTGTGTGTACAACATACATCAATTTACCAATCATAGATCTGTACAAAGTTTGATTTACCTCAGGTGTCTTGTCTTCTTTTGTCAGTTTGCATCCTGTCACCATAGGTGTTCTGACTGGTTTTGATTCTTCCATTATGAATGTCTTTAGTACGTCCTTGATGTATTTTGATTTAGTAACGTAGATACCTTGAGTCTATTGTAGAATTTGCAATCCAAGAAAAATTTTGATCTCACCAAACATCGATATTTCAAATTCTTTCCTTATTTTATCAACAAATTAAGTGCATAGGTTATCATTACCTCCAAATATAATATCATCAAAAAATATTTCAGCAATAAGGGTATTATCATCATTTCCTCCTTTCAAATACAAATTGTTGTTATCACTTGTTCTAATAAATCCAATGCTTATAAGATAAGAATGTAATCTTTCATACCATGCTCTCGATGCTTGTTTCAATCCATATAAAGCTTTGTGTAACTTACATACCATTTTTGTCTGATCATGATCAACAAATCCTTCAAGTTGTTCAATGTATACCTCTTCTTCCAGTATTCCATTCAAATATGCAGCGTATGAAAGTAGTATTCTTACTCCTTCAATTATAGCAACGGGTGCAAAAGTTTCTCCATAGTCAATTCCTTCTTCTTGTGCATACCCTTTACGAACTAATCTTGTTTTATTCGGCTTACATCCCCATCCTCATTTAGTTTGTTTCTGAATATCCATTTGGTGCCAATGACATTTTTATGACTCAGTCTCAGTACTAATGTCCGTGTCTTATTTTTCTATATCTGCTCAATTTCCTCATTCATAGCATTAATACATTCTTTATTTTCTAATACATCTCTAACATTCTTAGGTTCAAATTCACAAATTAAACAAGTGGTATCTCTTAACTTCTTCTCATCATGCCTGCTCTTTTATCTCCAATAATCTATTTTTGTTGATGATATTTGTTAGGATTAGGCTGAAAGCTAATCTCCCAAGATCACCTGCATGCAAACCTGTCACAGAATAGAAGCAAGACAGAAGAGAAAAAGAGTGGCTATGGAGGCCAAAAAGCCAGAGAGTTGAAATCCATGTTGAAAAGAATAAAGCTTCTATTAACAACAATACTGAATACAATCTCTGATCATGAAATACAAAGCGGTGAGTCCTTATAAAAGGATACCGAAACCCTAAAAGGGAAACCCTAAAGAAATAGAAAGCTGCCTAAGTATAACTTAAGCATAGAGTAAATAGACTAATAATTAAATTATTTAATTATTAGCTATACTAGACTACTCTAACACCCCCCTTAAGTGTAACTTAGGGAGAAGCAAAATAGCTAAACTACTGCAGAAAGTAGGAAAGATGGGTCCCGGCAACAAGGCCTGATCAAGTACCCAAAACAAGGAAGCAAACTAGATGAATAAAACTAAGCCTTCAATCTAGGGAAAGTCCCAGAGAGAGGAACAAGAATGAGCAAGAAGCATCTCTGAAGCATGAAGCTGAAAACTCTGTCAGAAGAGACTGCTGGAACCCCCACTGAAGTGCATGACCAGGTAGAGAAGACAATGTCTGAAGAGCTGATCAATTGAACCAGGAAGCAATAGAACCAACAGGTGAACCCCCCCATAATGCTGAACAGGGAGAGGTGATAGGAACACTGAAATGTAATGCCAGAAACATCTGCAGAAGAAGAACCAGGAACACCAACAGTGCAATAGAAGTACACACACAGGATAAAGGGCAGTGTCACCGACACACAGCATGGGCTAATATCATGAAAGTTACGCTCACTTGACAAAGGTGGATGCGCCTAAAATGGCATAAGCATCATAACCCCCCATGGCACTTTATAACAGAGTGCGAGTACAAAAGTCATACAAGATCCCAGAAATGCAGAAGTAGGCACTTTATCTCAGTGCGTTTACAGAATAAAGATGCATCAGAAGAAGCATACAAGCTCAGAAGTCAAAAAGAAGAGTGAACCAGAAGTACAGTAGAAGAGATCCCAGGACCTGTAAACCCAAGCAATCCACCAGAGTGCATAAAATACCAAACTCAGAGGAGAGAAAACCTAGAGTAAAATCTAGAAAAAATACCCCTGCAACTGAATAGTTCACTAAACCAGCTTTTCGACGATATCTGGTTTGCCAAAAACGAAGTCCGGATGAGCCAGATATGACTCCCGGAAGGCAAAAATAGACATCGGAATTTGACAGAAAAAAACACTATCAAAATGGTAGAACCCAAAACCCTAACCTCCATCATCGGAAAGTTCTCGAAAAGAGCTTTCCGACGGTATATGGAAGTCAGAAAAAGACCCTTGGATTCTCAAGATAGAGCGAAAACTATCCAGGAGGGTCAGAAAGGCCCCAAAAAAGAGAAAAAAAGCCCCTGGGGCTAAAAAATTTGGGCCCCCGGGCGCATGGTGCGCTCAGGGGGCTGGGCCGCAGCACCTGGTCATGCATATGACCAGCCGCCTAATACAAAAGCCCGCGGGGGCTAACTGCAGACCGGGCAGAGCGGAGCTGTCTGGGCGGCGGCATAGCGGAGCTGTCTGGCGGGGCAGGGCTGTGGGCGCCGGGCGGAGCGGCGCTGTCTAGGCGGCGAGGGCCGTGGGGGCGGCGGGGGCCGCAGAGTACGGAGGAGGCCGCAGAGCGGTGGAGACCGGCAGGAGGCGCGCCACCGGGGGCCGGGCCACGGTGGAGCGGTGGCGGCTCGGCGGTGGCGCCTTTAAACAAAACAAAGCCCGCGCTAAAAAAGAAGCAAAAAACCTTAGAAAATTAAGTTTTTTTTTTTTAAAAAAAAAATTGCCTCGGTTTCTGTGCCGTACGGAACAGAAAACAAAATTTTTTTGCCTCCAAAGTCCAGATGTCCAAAATGGACAAGTTTTATATGTATTCTGGGGTTTTTGGGCGCTCTGAGCTTAATGGAGATGTCCGTTTGAGCTCAAAGTGACCAAAAACAAAACCCAAAACAAAAAATATATAAAAAACCTCTGAAACCCTTGGAAACCTTCTGCTTCTGGCACGCTTCGACGAAACTCGAACAGCGAACAATAGGAGAGCTCTGATACCATGTTAGGATTAGGCTGAAAGCTAACCTCCCAAGATCACCTGCATGCAAACCTGTCACAGAATAGAAGCAAGACAAAAGAGAAAAAGAGTGGCTATGGAGGCCAAAAAGCCAGAGAGTTGAAATCCATGTTGAAAAGAATAAAGCTTCTATTAACAACAATACTGAATACAATCTCTGATCATGAAATACAAAGTGGTGAGTCCTTATAAAAGGATACCGAAACTCTAAAAGGGAAACCCTAAAGAAATAGAAAGCTGCCTAAGTATAACTTAAGCATAGAGTAAATAGACTAATAATTAAATGATTTAATTATTAGCTATACTAGACTACTCTAACAATATTTCCTTACATATTTAGCATGTTTAGTTAAGTTATTTCTTCTTCATTGTCTTCTCTTGTAGGGTCATTGTGTTCTTGATCATGATCTTCAGTTTCGGTATTTTCCTGATGCTCGATTTGTGCTACTTGTTTCCCGGTGACATTACCCTATTGCACGATAATGTTAGGCATCTGCGTCGGTATAGTATCAGGTTCTTCCATGTAGACAAATCTACTATAATCTTCTAGTTCTTTCATGCTATCCTCATCATTTTTCTCAGCAAATTCATCAACTTTCACATTTTCACTCTCAATGATTTTTTTAGATGTCTTGTTCAAACATTTGTAAGCTTTACTGTTAGTAGAATATCCAAGAAATATTCCTTCATCACTATTTGAATCAAATTTACCATTTCGATCATCTTTCAGAATATAACACCGACTACCAAATATTCTAAAATAGTTCACATTAGGTGTATAACCACACCATAGCTCATAAGGTGTTTTGTTTGAATCTTTCTTCAATTGTACTCGGCTCAGTGTGTAAACAACTCTGCTGACTGCTTCTCTCTAGTATGTTTGTGTAACATTCTTTTCAATCATCAGTGTTCTAGCACAATCTATAATTGATCTATTTCTTCTTTCAGCAATTTCATTCTACTGTGGTGTCCTCGGTGTAGAAACCTGGCTTTTGATTCCATACTCATTACGAAAGTTAGTGAAATCATCATAAATAACTTCACCTCCTCTATCAGATCTTAAACACTTCAAATCTATACCAGTTTCTTTTTCCACTTTAGCTTTGTACCATTTAAACATCTTAAATTCTTTAGATTTTTCTTTTAGGAACATGACAATCATCATCCTAGAGTAGTAATCAACAAATGAAATAAAATATATGTCCCCATAATAGCTCTGTGTTTTCATTGGTCCACATAGGTCTATATGAACTAACTCCAAAATATCATAAGATGAGAAATTCTTCCTCTTGAAACTAGATTTTGACATTTTACCCATTTGACAATTTTTGCACATTACATGGTCTAGTTTAGATAAGCTCTGTAAACCTCTAACTTTTCTTTTCTTACTAATCTTAACCACGTCAAAATTTACATGACAAAGTTTTTTATGCCATAACCATATATCTTCATTCTTTGTCAATAAGCACTTAGTTTTAGCAGTGTCAAGGTAGAATAGGTTACCTTTAGATTGTTCACCACTGTTGATCAACTTTCTTGTTCCATCATAGATTCTTGCTTTTCTATTCTCAAATGCGACTCGGTGACCTATGTTATTCAATTTTGAAACACTGAACAAATTATAGTTAAGTCCTTTTACCCAATATGCATTCTCACATTTATTTTTATTATTCAGCATAATAATACCTTTTTATTTTACTTGACATGGTGTATCATTTCCCATTCTTACAGATCCACCATCATAATGTTCAAGAAATTTAATTTTTCCTTTATCTCCAGTCATGTGATGTGTACAACCACTATCAATAACCCAAATATCATGCTTACTAACTTTAGAAATAAGTGTTGTTTCTAGATACCTTTCATCTTCATCAAAATCATCTTTCAAAGCTACAAACACTGTCTCAATATCTTCATCACTGTCATTATCTTTATCTTTAGCAATGTAACAAGCTTTCTTACCTTTATCTTTGTGATCTCGGTTATCTCTTCTGTCATACTATCGGTTGCTTCTGTAGTCTCGGTCATCCTTTCTATCATTAGATCTATAATTTATTTCATCATTATTTCTATTGGGGCATCTTGCAGCAAAATGGCCAATCTCTTTACAGTTAAAACATATCAAAGATAGTTTACCTTTATATCTTCCTTTACCTCTGTGCAATATTGTAACAATTAAAGCTTCAAGTTCATCAAGTTTCTTATCATCACTATCACTGTCACTGTTATTTCTGATTATGTGTTTGCTACTAGATTTACCAATTTTCAAAGTAGACATAAATGTGGATTTCATAGATGGTACAATACTGTTATAAAATTTATTCAACTCAAAAGAAATCAATCTTCCAACAAGACTATCAACAATAATGTTATTTCTAGGTGATGCTCTCATTTCATGTATTGCAGAGACTCTTATAGAATAAATAGGCAATAGAGTTATAAGAATCTTCCTCACAATAGTGTCTTCATCAATAGTTCCACCAGATCCTCGAATAGCATTCACAACTTCTTTAAGTCGGGTACTATATTGTGTTATGTTCTCTCCTTCCTTCATTCTCATATCATCAAAATTTCCTTGAAGACTCTCATCTTTAGCTCTGAGTACATTTGCATCTCCTACATAAATTAGTGTAATTTGGTCCCACATTTGCTTAGCAGTTGTACATGTCTTGATGTCCTCAAATTCTGCATCAGTAAGTGAAGAAGCAATCTCCACCATGATAAGGTTATTTTCATGTTTCTCTTTCATCTGATTAACAGTCAAAGGTCCAGAAGGTAGAATGAATTCATTATCCAGATGATCTGCAATGTTGTCTCCAATCCCTGATAGGTATAGTCTCATTTTTCTTTTCCATGTCGAGAATTTATCCTTGTTCAACTTTGGTGCGTCTCTCTTATACATCTTGTGATCTTTATCTTAAGTCCAAAAAATTCTTCTAAGCACTGTATGCTCTGATACCAATTGGTAGAATAAATGAGAGGGGGGGTGAATCAGTTAGAATCAGTATTCTCCCAAATTATTCTACAGTCCCAAATTCCTCTAGATGTATATAAAAACAAATTCAAACATATAATTCAACTCGGAAAAATGTATTATGTAATATCAAACTTTAGTCTATAGTGTTTAGCGAGTGTTAGTGAATTAATACTGTGATTACCGATCTAGGTCAATAAAGTAAATCGTAAAGTAAAATAACAATCCACAACATTCATGCACATTGACACGTAGATTTTTAACATGGAAACCCTTCTAAGGGAAAAACCACCTGGGATCGGTAACCCAAAATATTTTCACTCTTCTGAAGTGAGCTCGGTGAAGAGCCAACCCTGATAAAGGTTACAATGCACACTATTAAATGTGACCTGGCTAGAGGATTTAAAACTAACAGTTCTCTCAAGTGACCATGCATTCACTATGGGGTCAACAAGAAAAAACTCAACATTCATTAGAAAGTTATAATAAAGACTTTCACTGTCCTACTCGGTTAAGAGATTTATCTGTAACAATGGTTAAATTGATACAATAATGATCCGATTCAAATACAACTCTATTTTGCAGATTTTCAGATCTATGTTAAGTACATAATACCTCTGATCAATTTGTTCACTTCAGTTCTTCTCATACTTCATACTTGTTCTTCTCAGCAATTCTCTTTCCTCTGTTTTCTCGGTGATGTCTGCAGAAAATGCTCGATTTTTTCTTTAACCAATTTGATCAGTCATGCATAAACTTTGCATGTGTGCTTCAGCTGTGAAGTGTAATTCATAATGAATCTCGTCTCTTATATAGACATCATAGCTCATTTAATTTTTATCTTTCAGATTTTGTCGCTTAATCTCCATCGTTGATTTTCTCGCTTAAATTTTCCTCGGCAATTGTGTTAAAAACACATTTCAATTTTTGTCGTTCGATCTTCATTGAATTTTTATGGGCGTTTGATCAAATAACAAACTTTTTCTTTTACCTCAAAATCATCAATTGTCAGATCAGCATTCTAGTCAACCTCGGTTTGATTTAATTGCTCAGTCAATAGTTGTGTCAACGATCTCTTGCTCGGTTATCATTGTGCTCGGTATACACTGTGTTTTAATCGGTGTTCACTACCTCTCGGTGTATACAAAACTCTTTATTTACAGGTCACGTAAACATTGTTTGTTCCAGTTCTTCAATTCAAAACAAATGTTTTCCACCATAATAATACTCAAATAAGTTGACATCAATGACAATACATTAACTGATAATGTTTATCATCACATCTGCAACTCGGTTGAATATCAACAAATGACTTCAAACATACAATCGGTTATAGTTCATCAGATAAGGTGATCTAATTTTTAAGCTAGTCATGCCAAATTCGTCCGATGAGGGCCAAGGTCTTCTATGGATGTCGATATGGTGTTATACGATGAGATAAATTTCACGTGCATAAATATGTGTTCATGTTATTTTGATTTATTTTGTAAGGTGTTTTAATGTGTGTAAGTCAAATGTGCATAATGCGAGTGGTATGTGTATATTTGTGTGTGATCATATGTTGGTGTTAAACTAATGGTGTTGCACATTTATTTGCATTTAAAGAATAGTTAATGAATAATATTATTATTTTAAAAATAAATAAATAAATAAAATTTGGACTCTTTTATTTTGGAGGTATTTTTCTTGAGTGACAAGGAGTAAAAAAAGGGGGGGGGAGAAGAAGAGGAGAGAAATATGTGAGAGAAAAAAGGGGAGCATGATTCTTCTTTCTTGAAAAGGGAGTAGAAAAGAAAATAAATATTGAACTGAGGAAAAAAGGAAGGATAAAAGAAAGAAAAATTAAGGGGTGGAGGTCTAGAGGGAGAATGGTATATTGAATTGGTTTCTTCTTCAAATAGAGAAGACAACCCTAAAAGGCGAGGCACATTACTTTTTATAGTAGTTTTAATTATTAAAATGTAATTTATTAAGATGAGAATATTTTCAATTAATTAAAATCAAGTGTATTCATGTTGTTCTTTTTGCATTTAAGTAATTAGTAGATATGTGTGCATTGAAGATTTCTAAGTAATATGTTTTCTTACTGTGTGATGTATTCTTATTTAAATTTATTTATTTTGACATTAGGTATGGATAAGAAAAGATGGAATTATTCATTGATTATATTTCTTCTTTTGTAAGGTAAGGGGAAATGAGCGTGTATGAGGCAATGCAAAGATGGGCTCTTTTGTAGGCGGGTATGAGTATCCTTGATGGTCTTGGGAGAGAAAATTACATTCTTCACTATGATTATTGTGTCCTTATGAGGACTGGTGAAATTATGGAGGTTTCTCTCTATATATATATGGCTGTGAAAACCCTCTCTCATGTGTGTTCCACACTCTTTCCCATTGTGTGTAGAATTCTCTGGGGTCTACGTGAAACTAATCTAATCTTTCTTGTGTATGTGTGTTGTTGTGTGGGTTGTGCTTATTGCTCACCTTATTATTTCCCCAGCTCGGGGGTGCACTGGATATTGTAGAATTTACGAATTCGAAATAAAATCAGGATTACAGAATTAATGAACAGAATACAAATAAAACACAGAACACACAATATATCATGGTTCACCACAATAGTGGCTACGTCCACATTGAGAGCAGAGGAATTATATTAATCTCTTAATCAAATTTTTACAATATAAGACAGAGTCTTATTAATAAGCTCAAAACAGAGTAGCTGAAAGGGCAAGGCGGCAACAGACAAAAGTCTATTGGCCTTCCAATTCTAACAAACTCCCACCGGAAGTCAACGGATAATTCAGCTGATCAGACATTCCCCTGCTCTACATACTGATTTATTTCAGCTTAACAAGGCCAAGAGAAGTTCTTGCACATTCAAACTTCTCTTTGGTCACAACTTTCGTGAATATATCTGCCGGAATGATTTTAGTATCAATCTTTTCAACCTTCAACCTGCCCTCTTCAACCATATGCCGAACGAAGTGAGCGTGAATGTCAATGTGCTTTGAACGACGCTGAGAGGTATGATTATGCGCCATGAAGATGGCGTTGCAGCTGTCACTGAAAAGAACATAATCATTTTGTTGGTACTTCATTTCACCAAGAAGTCGCTGCAACCAAATCATTTCCCGAGCACCTTCGGAAAGCGCCAAATACTCAGCTTCAGCGGAAGAAAGAGCA